>JAJKFI010000038.1:5544438-5614624 GCA_029204185.1 Lerista edwardsae
TTATTATTATTATTATTATTATTATTATTATTATTATTATTATTATTACTGGGCAGTTTGGATCACGCTGTTATATATATGCATAACCTATTAACGGCCATGTCTGGCTCTAAATACAGAACAGGATGCCAGAAATGCTTGGAAGGACTCAGCCCTTCAGTTCTTTTGGAACAAACAAAGCCTTTTGTGGCAGGGATGGGGAATAAAGCAGGTCATATATGAAGTTTGTACTAGGTCTGAAAAACAATTCTTGGATACTGAGTGCATATTGGACATAGGGTTCTGATTTCCTCTTCACACCTCGTCTTGGCACTTTTCTAGCTTTTTTACCCTCCGCCCCAGCTTGTGCCTGTAGCTAATGTGCTTTTCTCACACACTAAGCAGTTTCCCTCCATCAAATTTCTCATCTCACCTTGCTCCTTTCGATTTTTCCTTCCTCTATGTATTGTTGCTCTGTCTTATCATTTAAAAAACAAATTAACTAACACCCACTGTAACTTTGGGCTATTTCCAGCATTATGAATTTCAGTTGTGGAAGTGCTGAGGCAAGTAATTCTTGTGTCTCAAGTCATCATGTGGGAAAGGCTTGTGTCTGTGAAAAAGGCCTGCATTTCTGTGTACCTTATCATCTACAGGCTTCTCTGACCAGAGGCTCCTATAAATATCCTTTATACTTGACAATAAGTCAAGTTACTTTTGTTTGGCTTCAGTTGTTTCTGCTGAGGCTTTCTGATAGATACAAGGAAATTACCATTCCCTGTATTTCAGATGTTAAGCTCTAAAGAGCATCATTCATCTATGTGATCATCTGATCTTCTCAATGACTAGACCTTGATAACATCTCGCATATATATTCCCATCCTTACTTTTAGGAGCTTACATAAGCTTCCTTTATCCTCACATAACCCACGGAGGTATATTGACTTTATGACTGAACAGGGATTGAATCTAGGTCTTTTCAGGCTAGCTCTGATCACCATGCTGGCTCCCAACAGATAATTAGATAGCATAGTGGTTAAAAGCTTGAACTATGAACCAAGTTCAAATCTTACCTTTGCTATTAATCCACTAGTTGCACAATCCTATGCGTGTTTTAAATTCAATGAGACCATCCGACAAGCATGCAGCATTGCAGGCGAGGGGATTTCAGCCAACTCACTGTCTCAGTCCCTTATGTTTTACAGAGTTGTTATAAAGATCAGTAAGCTAATATATGTGAAAGTGATACTAATAGTAAATATGTACTGTATTAGATAGTCTAAATAAATGCTTTTGCATAAAGCATGGGTCCAGGGCTACCAAAGTATTTATGCACAAGCAGAAAATTCCTCCTCAGCTGTCAACTTACTATGGATCTACTTCAGAACCAATAGCATACCTGTGTGTTATTGAATAACCATGTGGCGAAATGCCACTATCCTGGGTATGCAATCAGGTGGTGAGTAGATGGGGCAGATTGGTTGGCAAACATCAGATTTGCCTGTCTTATACATGCAGCCCAAATAGCTTCTTCGTACATATTTACCACATATCAGTGTACAGTGTACATTTATTAATGCTTTTGCAATAGCACTTGCAAGGCAATCTGGTGACAGTTTTGGCCTTCTTAAAAGACCCTTTGAATGGGGGCAGCATCTGTGCCCCCTGCCTTCTCATTAGCGCCTGCAATTGTATTGACTCCCGTTTGAGCTTCCAAGTTTAACCAAAACTCTTTCAAATTCTCCATCTCTTTAGCAGATCAAGTTCCTTTGATATTCACAACCAGGCTGTGAAAAAACTGGACTTCGCTTTGGAAAAAGCTTCAGCTCCTTGGAAGCTGAGGGATTTGACACACTCAGTACATGCTGAGTTGCAATTGTCCATTCCAAACACTTCCCCACCAGCCCTTTTGTCCTCTCCATGCCAGATACAGCACCTGCTGTGAGCTCCATTTAGTGTATAAGTTCCAAAAATTTCCATGGCCCCTCCTAACACATCCAAATCTAAGAACAAAGGAAGGAGAGCAGTTTCTGGGCCTCTCTATCAGCTTTTCCCCTTCCCCCAAGAGCTGATGTTCTAGACGGTTGGAGCCAAGCACAGTACTGAAACATTAACATATTTTACAACACCGCACCCTCCCTCCACCTTCTCACACTTCTTTATCAGCAAAGGGACTGTCTGTCGCAGGACATGCCATAAGGCAAAAGGAACAAATCAGATCTTGCAAGGGGGCAGTTCGGTTTATATTGCAAAGAGCCTTGTGCCTGTTGCTTTGGCCACAGGCCATACCACTGAGGCATGCATACAATTAATGATTACACTGCAATACAAGTATAAAATATTTTTATATTACTATTCTACAGTACAGTAAATAGCAGAACCTTCATGTTCTGATTAGTGTGAGAGGGGGATTTGAATAATTGTTGGCTTTTAGGTTTCACCGATAGAGTGGCTATTGCCTTTTTTTTGGTCCCAGTATGCATTAGTCTAAACCAGTGACAGCGAACCTTTTGGGCTCTGCATGTCAAAACTTTGGAAAATGCTTAACTTGAGTCTGCTGGTGTGTCAACCCCTGCTCCCCAACAGAAGAGAAAATTCTTTACAGTCATTTATTTAAAAAGAAATATAGTCCAATCATGTGTCCAATCCTCCCCTTCGTTTATGTATTACATAAAGAAACATCAAATAATTACAAAAATGAAAAATGAGTTAAATAAACTCAGTTTTTGTCAGTGAACGCTGGTGTGTCACCCCAAACGTTGTGTGTCACCTTTGACACGCGTTTCATAGGTTCGCCATCACTGGTCTAAACAGAACTTTCATGTTCAGTACAGTCTGACCTAAATAGTCTGCAAAGAGCTTCCTGAATGTTCATTATATGTAACACATTGCAGTTGGAATTTCTATAAAGATTTGATCCAGCAATATCTTTTTATTCCTTTGAAAATTCCAAGGATTTTTTCCTTTTAAAATCCTGAGGAAATTCTGCCCAAGGAAGAATTTTGTTCAAAATTAAGCTTATTTTTTTTTTGCCTCACCAGTTTTTAGTTGGTCCTAATAAAGGTATTATGACCTTGTTTGGATTTATTACATTAGTATCCCATCCTTCCTCCAAGTTGCTTGGAGTGGTTTCATGGAAGTTGTCCATTTTTCTTCACAACAGCCCTGTAAAATAGGGCAGAGAGAGAGAGAGAGAGAGAGAGATTGAGAGGGAGATCGAGTGAGTGAGTGAGTGTTTGATCAAGTTCCAGGTAGTTAACACCATCCTGATAATGCAGAATAAGATCCTATCTGGTAATCTGGGTAATTGTTTTCTACACAATAGTTAAGAGGAGTTCAATTCCTTGTTTAATTTTGGCACATTGAACAGTCTTATGTAACTAGACTGTGACTCACCAAGTTGTGAACAAATATTCCCCAACAATAAGAAAAACGGTGAAGTGAAGTCTAGGCAACATGCTGGTGGAGTCAGAAGATTACCCAAGTACCAAAATACATGTCAAAAAGTCAATTTTTGCTGACTTCACTGTTGCACAACATGGCTACAGCAACTAAACCTTCCAGTGGCATCGCATATAACCTTCACACATTGTAACTGCCATTTTTCCTCTCTGTGTGGTGCTTTCATGCAGGGAAGTACTCAGCAGCTCTCTGAGAAAGTACACATTTGCCAAGACCACTAAATAAATAAAAATAAACATTGACAAATAGCATGTGTATGCATGCAGGAGTTATGTTTACTCACCATTATATTTGCTTAAATGATGCAGTTGCTGCCCTGGCCCATGCACCGCCTGGGGCCAGGACTGCAGACTGCCACCCCCCTAACTGCTCACCATCCCAACTCACCTGGAGCCTCACATGACCTCCACACACTCCACAGATCCTCCAAAGGCTTACTGCAGCCTTCAGAAGGCCTTTAAGTGTTACTTCCTGTTTCTGATGAAAACCAGAAGTAACGCTTAAAGGCCTTCGGAAGGCTGCTGTAAGCCTCTGGAGGCCCTGTGGATGCTGTGCAAGAGGGAGGGCTGCGGCACCCAGGTCCATGTGACCCCCCTGGACCCTTCGATAGGTCCACCCCTGAAATGAGGTTGCTAGCATTAAATATGAACCATCTTAGACCAGCGAATTGCATGCAACTACTGTATATCTAATCTCCACCAGAAAATAGCAATGGATTAACTACCTAGGAAAGGGAAACTGAGTTTTTCCACTGTCAAAACATTGCTCTGCTGGGTTGTGCCCTGAAGTTTTATTGAACAGTGCTCTGTCATTGGACGGCCCAATGAGCATTCTACTTGCACAAGGATCCCTTCTGCCTGTGCAAGGAACACACAAGGAAATGTGCCTTTTTGTTGTTCAAGTAATGAGTGGGGCCCAAAGGGCTTCTAAAGTACTCAAGGGCTCAAGCAACCATCCTGAAACACCTTTTACATTAGAGAATGTAAAAATTTGTAACAAAATTTTACATGGGAGGACGAAAGAATTTCAGAAGTATGCTTGTAGGTTAGGGGGCAGAAGTAAGGCATTGTGCCTTGGTTCCTCTGTTTTTGTAGTGCACACAAGTCTCGCCAACTTTCAACTAGCAGTCCTTTTTCTCAAGACCTTGCTTGTCATTGTGGTGAGTTCTTGTTTATCTAGCCTTAACAAGTCCTTGTTTTCAGTGCATGCGTTTTGCGAAGGCAGATGCCTTTTTATCACTGATCCATTCGGAATTGTTTTGGCACAATCTGAGAAATGTGGGTCCGCCACTTTGGACAGTGGGAGATGCAAAGGAGGAATGTTCCCAGGTTTGAACCGCACCATTGGATAGCACAGGAAAGGCAAATGCAGGGGGTGGGGGTGGGGAGTGGCAGGGAAAGATGTGCCCAGCCCCTCCCAGAGCTGGAAGCCTGCTGAGTGCTGTAAGCTTTTATGGGCTGGTGGGAGGGCAAAACAGTGTGAGGAATTCCGAAGGGAAGCACTTTGATCTTGACTTTGAGCCTGACAGTTCCCAGCAATGGCTCTTGCCTCCTACATGCTCCTTGGATTTTCTTTATAGTCCAAGTAAAGAGTCCTGCTTGGGGCAAGGAACACATCTTTCTGCTTTGCTATTTCCAATATGCTTTCATAGTGTCTATTTTCTTCCAAAACAGGCGTTCAAAACAGGCTATGCTACTAATGTACATTCTTGCAGCATTGGAATACCCTCCAGTGAAGAGGCAAGGGCTTTCTTGTATGCTCGGGGTATGTACACGCTTTTGTTCTGGGGAAACCCAATTACCTGGACCAGGGCTAAATCCAACCCAACTGGTGCAGCTGTACTAATGTAGTATGTGCTATATCCTGTGAGACGTCATGGAGATCATGGCAATCATGGAGACCTCCTCCAGGTAAAGGAATATTTGCTCCCTTTCTTCAGGGCTGGATAGCAGCTGCACTGGCACTGGAAAGTTGGATAGGATTGGGCCCACAATCACTTAAATCTTCCATATTCTCATTACAATGTACACTGCCTTAGGTGGGGCCCCCAAGAGGAATTTTGTCAGTGGGGACATTTGTGCCATCTTGGGAGTCCTGGGCTGACGCAAAGACGCATCCAGCCTTCATGTTGTCCCAGGTTTGGTGGCATGGGGGCTAGAGGAGGGTGACGGGAGGAAGGGTCGGAAGAGGGGAAGGTAGCAGGAGGGTGGGCCAGTGGGCAGATTGGGACCCCTCCTGAGCAGGCCAGGCTTAACACAGGCCTGCTCAGATCTGTGCCAGCAATTTTGCTTTTGCAGATCCAAGGAGCCTTATAGGGATGGCTGCAGCATTACTGGGGGGGGGCCTTCCTCCAAGGTGCACCTTAGCCGCCTCCTAACTGTTGCTAGATATGGCCAGCTGGCCTGCCTGTTCCAACCCAGGTTAGGATTGGGCTGTGAGTGGATGAATACATGGTCAACATACGGAAGGTGCCAGATTTAATCCCTGCATCTCCAACCAGGGCTGGGAAAGATCCTTGTCTTATTAAACCCTGGAGGCAATAGTCATTTTAGACAATACAAGTTAAGATGGATCAATGGGCTGATTCAGTAGGAGGCAGCTTCCTTTTAGATTAAAAAACTTTTTAAAGAGAAGACAAGACATCCTGCTGAAGGTGAGGAAGGAAGATGTGTAAGCCAAGGGCAAGAGCAGAAGGGCATACAAAATGTTTGTCCAAAAACCCATCATTAATGCTCAGGGACATTATGGCAAATTTGGTATCTATTTTATGAGGTCACAATTTTTGGAGTTAGAAAAAAAAGCCTGAAAAGTAAGAGTACAAATCACAACAGGATACACTATTAGCTAGAAATGTCAAGTGGTTTATATTAGAACAAATCACTAGAACAAAGAATGATCAATACTCAGAAGGTAAAATTCTGCAAAATAAAATCAACCTAAGAAGAGAAGGTCACAGGAGAGTAGGAGAAGCAGAATCTTAGGCAAAACAAGTATATAACTGGCTCAAGAAGCCATAATCATAGTTTTATATCACCTTTCTTGAAAAAAATTCAGGACAGCATAAAAGGTGAGTCTCCCCTGTTTTATCATCGCAACCAGTGATGTCATTCAGGGGGAACGGACCAGAACGGGCGTTCCGGATCCTAACGGGCTCCGTGGCTGGTTCCTGGTTCCCGACAAGTGCCAATCAAAAGTGAGTTCCTGTTCCTAAATCATTTGAATGACACCACTGATCGCAACTCTATGCGGCTTAATGACAGAGCAGAATTTGGCCTCAGGATTTGGTCTTCACCCTGCCTCTGTCTATCTCTTCCAGACAGGCAGCTCCATGTTGTAGGGAGCAGGGACTGGTACATCCCATTTGGCCCTAAGAAGTGCATTCAGAGCCATAACTAAGGCGGAGTCTGAGGGGCACCTGCCCTGGGCGCTATGCTGGGGGGGTGCATGACTGCTCCTAGTTATAGAGGATGCGCTTGTGGTTTTGCATCCCTTTTCCTTCTCCTATGGAGGTGCCATAGGAGAAAGAAATGGGAATGTGAAGCTGCCGGGACAACCTGGAAGTGCTGTCACATGACACGATATCATGTAATGTCATGATGTCACTGGGGCAGCACATTACACCTCTGAGCACACCACATGTTTGAATGTTGGACAGAGATGGGGTTATCTTGTATGTAATACATACAGTCACACTGCTTGTCTGGTTTCGTAACCTTTCGGGCCCTCCTGTTCATTTCCCTGGGATCTGCCACTACTGCCACCTTTCCTTCCTTTTGCTCTTTCCTTACCTTCTTGTTGGACTTTGCGTGACTCCCTGCTTTCCTGCTGCATTTAATTCTCCCACCTCTCTTCACTTCAACCCCTCCCAATCCGCCTCCCCAGCCAGTCACTCCTGACCATGGCTACCTTCAAGGAATCCTGAGGTGATGTCATCTCCAGGAGTCCCAGATGCACTCAGCTGGCCAGGATCCGCTCACGTGTGTTAAACGTAAGAACATAAGAAGAGCACTGCTGGTTCAGGCCAAAGGCCCATCTAGTCCAGCTTCCTGTATCTCACAGTGGCCCACAATGGTGTTGTGCTGTCAATTGCACCAATGCTGCCAATGGTCCACAGTCTCTCCCCTCCTAATCAGTAACTACTATATGGCACTGGCATTCTCCTGGTCTTTCCTGTAGAACATAGGCTTGTTTGACTTACCCCATCATGTGACATAATCAGATTATGTGACATAATCAGCCTTTCTAATCCTACCAGTGGCAGCCTATGATTTGGAGAGGAAATGAAAATGCACAATTTGATTTGTATGGGTGAGGTCTTTCATGTTATGGGAGGCAGAAGACACAGGAATTGTTTTTTTGCTGGCAATCCTGTGTTGTGTATAATGTACTTCCTAAAGGGATGTAAAATTTTCATTTTGTTTCCTTGCCCATACAAGCACGAGCAACTTTTTCATCAGTGAAAGATAGATTGGAAAAATATTGTAAGCCAGAGGGCTGAGGCCAATTTATATATACACCTAATAAATATAATTTGCATCTGATTTTCATTTATATGGCAGACACCAAACAATAGCTGTTGGACTTTGTATTGGATTTGCAATATTTTTGCTTATTATATTTATATTTTATTACAGTTGTATTCATTTTTAATCCATAAGTAGTCTCCCCCAAGCTTTCATTTTGAAGTTAGCTCTTAGGAAAATTTTGATATGGGGATTTATAGAATCAGGATGCTTGAAAAACAATTAATTTGTGCTTCTTTCAACTTGCCTTGTTGCTTGAATCTTTTTGCAATATTCATCATCCCATTTGCAAATTGTTCTCATTTCAAACAAGAGGATTGGAATTTTACTCCTGAAAATAAATGACAGGATTTTCAAAATTCAAATATGTGCCCTAGGAGCAACAACAAAATACTTTGGGGGTGTAGAAACACTGTACATATATCACTCTTTTTGTGGTGTACAACCTAGTTTAAATATAATGTTTTCTTTCCTTCTCCATTTCCTTTGAAATAACTGATTCCCCAACTCAAGCTGTTGTTACTGTCAAAAAAATTTTTCAGAAATTCAGAGCGCAATCCTAATTGCACTCTTGGCTGGTGCAGCGGCCACTGAGCTTATTCACGGCACTTGGAGAGGAGGCTGTGCAGATGCTGCATCCCGATGATTGGCTGGATGGCTCAAGTAAGGTTGCATCAGGCAGTGGAGTGGGGAGGGTGGTGGGGAGGCAGCATTTCTGGGCTGGGGAGGGTGGAACAGGGCACGGATTGGGTCCAGGATGGTGCCATATGGGCACCACCGTATCCTAATTCCTCTCATGGCCCTACACCAGGCTTCCCAGATTTGCACTAGCTATATACCTGGCATAGATCCAAGAAACCGTGTAGGGCAGGGTGGGGCTCCAGGAGACCTCCAGCCACCTCCTAACCTGCGCTGGATACAGTGCAAGCCATGCTGCCTGGCTATGCTGGCAGGGGTTAGGATTGGACGGCCCATCAGTGTTTTTCATTTCTGTGGAGTGCAGATTGTTTTGTCCTAATGAATTCCCCTTTTTTTTAGATTTACACCTTCCAGAGATTTGCCTTCCCTTTCGCACAAGGCATCATTTCAACACAGATAGGTGGAATAAACTGATTTAGGGCACAGTTCTAACCAACTTTCCAGCATTGACATAGTTGTGCTATGGGGCATGTGCTATATCTTGCAGTTGGGGGGGGCAGTTATGGAGGCCTCCTCAAGGTAAGTTGCCCTTACCCCAGTGTTGAAAAGTTGGTTAGGATTGCACCCTTCATGTTTGCAATAAATCTTCTGTTCCAGCACTTGAGCAGCTTCATCCAGACTTTGAGATCTCTGATTTGTCAATATCTTCTTACGTCACAATGCGCTGGAACCAAAGGCAATGCTCAGAGAGGTTTCTCTTGACAGAAGCTTCTTTGCCTTTTTTGAATCATTTTGATACTGCACTGACACATTGTTGTTGCCTAGCAAGACAATCTGCAAATTAATGGGAAGCAAAATGTCACCACTCAGTCAGTCATCTCTCCCACCGTGTATATATTCATTCACAGGGAAGAAATTCAAAAAAAGAATTACTCTGCTTCCAGTATAATATATATAAAAAAGATTTTTCTACCTCTGCTGACAGAAATGGAGTATATGCTTACTTCTTAAAGGTGCTGAGGATTATTTATAAATAAAGAAATACATGTATATCTGTCCTTCCCACCCACCTGGGGGTTGGGGCAGCAGCATTCCTATGGGGAGGGGGAACGCCAAGTTTTGCAGGAGCCTGAGCTCCTTGTAAAGTGCTCCCTCTTCCTCCCCTCCAGAGCCATTCGTGGCTTGGAGAGCTGGCTAGGAGGCTTTGCTCTCCAAGCTGTGAATGGCTCTGGAGGTGAGGGAGGAGATGCTTTCCACAGAGGCGTCTGCAAAACTTAGCATCCCCCGCCCAGGAATGTTACTAGATTATAGGAAGTTTGGGCTGCCATGCCTCCGGGATTGGCCTAATGTCCCTAAGGATTGGCGGCAATCTCCAGGACTATTGAAAGCAATCCTGGAGATTACATAATATTTGGAAAAAAAATGTCCAGGAATCGTTTCAATCGAAGTTGACAGTTCTATTGAGAGTGCCCCACATTTCAGCAGAATTAAATCTCATTGGTTGGTGAATTTTGCATATAGGTGTCACATAGATACCTACAGACAAAGTAGGGATATAAAAAAAGCAAACCACATGGGCAGCACCTGTTAATGTTGCTCAAAATGGTGCATGATTAGGTGTATTATTGATTCTCCAGTCAAAATATTCCTGGGGAATCTTAGGAAAATGGAGGTAACATTCTCATTCTGAGTGCATGATCTGAAAAGTTTTATGGGAACAATTTAACATGTAAATAACTTTCATACCATAATGGCAGCACATGTCATACCATAACATGACAAGATGTTAGCTGGCAAAAACACTATTCATTATTACGCATGGGTACAGTGGTCTATATCTGTGAGTATGTGTTTTCAGGTGAATGGCTGTACATGCATTCATTTAAAATTCAGCATGGGGATTAGAGCTCTCTGCAGAGTACAGATATACTGCTATATGTGCACTGAGGGTAATGTATGAATAATTTCACAAACATACGGATCAACAATCATGTGGACACTCTTCACAGATTACCTTCTGAATGTCACATGTGAATAGAGTACAAATTATTTCCTCTGGAAAAACTTAAGAGATTTTGCTCACACCCAGAATGACTTGATCATGATGTTTTGGGAAGACATTTTTTCCTAGACTAGACTAGCTTGATCAGACCTTGAGGAAGGGTGTGTGTCCTTGCACACATATGCATACATAAACCTTCCTCTGCAGAAAGTGGCTGGAAAGTTGATCTCCGAAGTAATCTCATAGATACTTGTGTTGTAAGCAGTTTTCTGCAGACAACTGAGTTTACAAATGAGCTGTAGCTGCAGCACAGTACAGTACAGATTGCAGGGGATGACTTTAATGGAATCTTTGTTGAAAAACAGCTCTAATAAATGCACTAAGGGCACCATCCTAACCAACTTTGAGGGACTGACCTAGCTGTGCCAATGGGGCATGTGCTGCATCCTGCAGTTGGAAGCCAGTCACAGAGACCTCCTCAAGGTGCATTGCCCTTATCCCGGTGCTGGAAAGTTAGGATTGTGCCCTAAAAGAATTAATGGGGTTGGCAAGAGGGTAAGAACATAAGAAGAGCCCTGCTGGATCAGGCCAAAGGCCCATCTAGTCCAGCTTCCTGTATCTCACAGTGGCCCACCAGGTGCCCCAGGATGATCTGCCTTGTACCAAATGCTGAATTCACATAATCTTTAGGTACCTTGCAGTCTATGATTCTAATATGCTATTATTTACTATATCACAGAGGCAGAGTTTATTTTGGAAGAACTTACTTTTCTTTACTCTGTCCACAGTGTTCCTGTTCCGCGGTGCACCTTCCTGTGTGCAGTTTTTAAAAAACATTAACCATTTAGATCAGGGGTATCAAACTCATTGCATACAGCCAGCCAAATAGAATTTGTGGTTCCTGCCGAAGGCTGGAAGTGATATCATTAAGCGGAATCATTAAGCAGGGGATGGTCAAAAATAAGCACTTTGTCCTCATGCAAGAACTCTTGCAGCTAATAACATAAAATAGTCAAATCTTGATCATATTTTCAATATGTCAGATTAGCGAACCACCAAAAATATGAGCTCCGGAACCCATAGTTCGAGAACCACTGAGATAACAGTAGTACAGAAAACCAAACACACACCTAAAACTCACTTAAATTTTTTAAATATAGAAAAAAATTGCAGCAAATTATCATTGTATTTAGGCTTACACAAGAATGGAAAATGCCCCATGTGTACCAAAACTTACCTCTGTAGCAGCTGTGTCCCTAATCTCCTATACACTCCATAAGCCAAAGAGCAAAGGCCAGTTTCCTCTCACATTTGATACTGTGTTAAGGAGTATTGTGTATGCATTCCTCAGTCCAACACATATGGCTTGCAGCAGCATTAGTCAGGGTAGCGCACGCAGCATCCCTCATGGCAGCGTGTCCTGTAAGAGTAGAGAAAATGTAAGATCCCAGGAAATTTCTGTGCCTCCTTCTTTGGCTCCTGGGCCCCCTTTTTTCATCCTGGGCCTAGGTACAAATTACCCCTTGCACCCCCATCACATCTGTTCCAGCATGCAGCCTCCCAAGTGTCCAAACAAATGCTTGATCTCAGTTAGTGCACTGAACAATTCTACTGAAGTAAATAAATGACTGATGCAGTCAGAGGAAAGATATGGCCTTAAAGCTGAATGTACTCAGTTGACCACCTGATACCTTGCATGCTGAGTCAGAACTCACTAAAACCCTGTCAGAAGTGCTGGTATCCATGGAAACACCTGGACTGGCATGCTCCACCCACACCGACATCGTTTGTAACTCTGCCCTCTGCTCTCCTTAGGCATGCGGTTTGTCAGAAGAGGCATGAACCAGTGTTGGGGTTGGGGCTTACGGGCATGTGCCGCATTAACTGTGGAGACTGCCCTCAGTATCTTCTGAAGAGGGCTAAAATTGAATGGGTCTTACTCCCATGTACAGTACCTGTGAATAGGACTGTAGATGTGCAGTGCACTCTGAAGCATGTTTCCTCAAAGTCTCTCTGGATTCAATGGGACTTACGGCCCAATCCTATCCAATATTCCAGTGCTGATGTAGCCATGCCAAAGGAGCAGGCCCTGCATCTTGTGATGGGGGAGCAGTCACAGTGCACTCCTCAAAGCAAGGGAACATTTGTTCTCTTATTTCAGGGCTGCACTGAGGCTGCATCAGCACTAGAAAGTTTGATAGGATTAGGCCCTCAGGCTGCATATTTATCTTAGAGTAAGGACGCAATCCTAACCCGGAGTTAGGCTGGCACAGTTAGGCCTGCAAAATTGCTGGCACAAGGCCACCGTAAAGTATGTTTGGGCCACTCTCGGGGTCAGAGTGGCCAGCACACAGATGGGCGCCATCCTCCCCGTCTCCAAGAGTGGTCCAAATGTGCTTTCAGTGGCCCTTGTGCCGGCTAAACTTTGCTAATCTAACTGTGCCAGCCTAACTCCAGGTTAGGATTGCACCCTAATCCTCATTGGGCACAGTGAGTCAGTTTATTTGTGAGTTTACCTATGGAAGCATGTTACAGCAGAATCCTATGTATGTAGGTCAGAAGCAAGTCCCACTGCCTCCAATGGGCCTTACCCCCAGGAACTGTGCATAGGATTGCAGCTGTAGTCTCTAGTAAATGCCTTTCAGAGTGCAGCCTGATCCCATTTTCAGATACATTACAATGGTAGTTTTTCTTTCCTCACAACATCACCCTTTGCATGAAGTAAGCCTACTGCAGGCCTTACTCCTAGGTAAGTATGCATAAGACTGAAGCCTCAGTATATTAATCTGAGGCAAGTACATTATGGCATTATCGCTTTATTGAGGTAAGCCTGGACTCCCAAGTAACTATTCCAACAACCTCTGCTGAATCTAAGTGCCGAAATGGTGTTCATGTGAAAATATACTTCTCATATAATGCAGTTGCAATTAGTAGAGTCATTTTTGGAGAGTCTCCAGTATGATTCCAATGAAACTGATGCCCTGGTAGATTCCACTGAGAGGAAGTAATTATTATCACATATTTTGAAATGAGAAATGAATCCACAGACTCCTTTTTTTGGCCATTTCAGTTATCACTTCCACTAGAATACAGCTAAAAATAGTTTACTTTTGTCTCAAAATGTTTGTGAGTTCTCTGTCCACCTGGATCCTGGAATTCCCATGCCAGTTTCCAGAATTGGAGGGACATAAGATGCAAGAGAAATCTTCTCACTTTCCTGGTTTCCTTCCTTCTCTTCCTTTCACCTCTATATGAACAGGTCAGGTCTCATCGGACTCATCAAACTTGCACAGAGCTGGCACAAGTGTGAGGAGACCATAACAGAGCAGGAGTCTTACAGAGAGGTACGGAGATTTAAATCTCCTTTCTCCCCTAAAGCCTCCCACACTCCTTTTCGGCACAGCTGCACCAGGATTGGGCCCTAAATCTTGTCCATTCTCGCAACAAAGTTGGTAATCAATATTTTACATAGCAAGTAGTTATATAGATTTGGTTAAGGTCATCTTGCAAGACCACGATGGAGTGATGATTTGAACAAAGTTTGAAGTCCACCATTTTATTGATGCCACAATGGATCTCATTAATCATACATATAACACAATCCTGTAGTTCGCTGGGATAAACAGAGTTAATCTCTCTGGCAACGAGGTCAACTCCTCCTCACAGGCCCTTCCAACACCCTTGTATCCTATATATATTGCCATTTTCAGGAGGAGTGGGGGGGGCGGTTACTTGTATAACCTTGCCAAGTATAAAAAGGGGGGAGAGCGGCAGAGGTAGCAGACCAACTGTAGGAGTTGCCTTACCTAGGCAGTCCATTGAGTCTTCTGTCCCCATATAGACTCTGGAAGGAAACTAAATCTCTAGATCAGTGGATTTTCAACCTCTTTCATCTCATGGCACACTGATAAGACACTAAGAGTGTGTCCTAACCAACTTTTCAGCACTGGCATAGCTGTGCCCATGGGGCATGTGCTGCATCCTGCAGTGGAGCAGTAGTCATGGATGGTTCTTCAAGGTAAGGGAATGTTTGTTCCCTTACCTAGGAGCTGCATTGCCCTTACCCTAACGCTGGAAAGTTGATTAGGATTGTGCCCTAAAATTGTCAAGGCACACCATCAGTTTTTTTGACAATTGACAAGGCACACCAGGCTGCTTGTAGGTTCACATCCCCCAATGGCCCTACTAACAAATGACCCTCCCCCAAATTCCTGCAGCACACCTGTGGACCCCTCGTGGCACATCAGTGTGCCATGGCACATTGGTTGAAAATAGCTGCTCTAGATACATACTAGAAAAATGGAGAAAATCTCTAGAATGCAGCTGTGCAGTACCAGCATCCAAATAAGAGGGCGTATTTATCCCATAGGAGAAGCCTGCATTCAAATTCCTACATAGTTGTGAGCTAACTGAGCTGTTGGATTATTAGATGATCGATAGAGCGATCCATCGATCTACACGGCTTAGGGCGCAATCCTTAACAGAGTTAGGCTGGCATAAACTAAGCCAGCAACGTTTGCCAACACAAAGGACACCATAAAGTATGTTTGGACCACACTTGGAGTCAGTGGGGCCAGCACACAGACGTGAGCCATCCTCCCTGACTCTGAGAGTAGTCCAAAAACACTTTATGGTGGCCCTTGTGCTGGCCCAGGGGCGTAACTAGGGTGTGGCAGGGGGTGGCATGAGCCATGGGCGCCATCTTGCAGGGGGCGCCATTCGCATGGCGCCCGCCCCCCCAAAATGGCGCCCACGGCCCGCCCGCTCCCAGCGCCGCATTCTCCTCGCTCTGGCTGGCCTTAAAGAGCCAGCCGGAGCGAGGAGAACGCGCTGCCACCCGGCGCCCCCTCCCGCTTCTCAAGGGGGCGGGGCGCTGGGCAGCGCCGTATTCTGTTTGCTCCTGCCAGCCCTTTAAGGCCGGCACGAGCGAACAGAAGGAACGCGGCCGGGGCGCCGTGTTCTGTTCGCTCCGCAGCGAACAGAACGCGGCGCCCCGGCCGCATTCTTTCTGTTCACTTGTGCTGGACTTAAAGAGCCGGCACGAGTGAATAGAACATGGCTGGGGCGCCGCGTTCTGTTCGCTGCCGCCGGCCCTTGAAGGCCAACGGCAGCGAACAGAACATGCCTCTTAGAAGGGGCAGGGTGCTATGTCATGATGTAACGATGTGACATCATGACGTTGCGTGCCCCTAGGGGCGCATTTTCATTGGGCGCCATGGGCGCCCTTTCAAATAGATTCGCCCCTGTGCTGGCCAAACTTTGCTGGCATAGTTTATGCCGGCCTAACTCCAGTTTAGGCTTGCACTCTTATTTATATACCACTTTTCAACACAAAGTTAACAAAGCAGTTTACAGGCTAATGGTGATGATGATGATAAAGTTAGATGATGCAGTAAGGCAATCATATTTTGGGCCAGGGGCTCAGCAGAAGAAAGAGGAGAAATCTGAAACCAACATTAAACGTTTTATTTAGCCTCTGATATTGTTGTGCTTCCACTTTTAACTGAAGCTAGAGGAACCTGGACTGTACAGGCATTTTTGAGTTTGTATTTGAAAAGAAATTATGTGCATCAGATAAAAATTCTATGCATCAGTTTTAATCCTTGTGCAATTTTCTGTAATTGCAGGGCTTTCATCAAAATGCTCCCCGCCCCCACAAAAATAATTCAGGTTTAATCCTTCCATTCATTTTCCAGTCACAATGTTTGTTTTAATTTTTATTTAAAATTTTATTGTATTTTATCTTGTAATTTTTTATTGTTCACCACACCGAGCATAGGAGAAGTGGTATAGAACTCTTTTTAACAAAATAAATGTATTTTATGTGGAAAAATTCAATATACCAGTCTTCTCCCTGTTCTAAAGACCATTTTGTTTCTGGAACTAATGGTATGGAGAGATATGAAATACTTGTGTGTGTGTGTGTGTGTGTGTGGCTAGTTAAATATGAAGATTCTGGTCATTTCCTTCTTACTTTCCTTTTTCCTAGGCAATTGTAGGAACAGTCCTGGATGGGTTGACTATCAATATTGTTTTGTATTGTCCAATTATATTGTCCAATCCAATTTCTTCCTACTGGTGAAAATAAACAGAGGCTTTTTCTACTTTTGTATTTTGGCTTTCTTCCCCAACTTCCTCCTTAATGAGTGTGGTTTAATTTTTTTTCCCCTTCTGCTGTTGCTCCGGTTCTGAAAGTGAAGACACTGTAATTAGCAGTGAAGGTGCTTGTCTCTTTAAGAAGTCCCGCTGAATTGAGTGTCTTAAGACAATTAAATAGCCCATGATCACTTTAGCTTTGGAAGTGACCCCAGAATCTGCACTCCTTTCATCTTGGATACAAGAGCACTTGGGGATGGACTGTTTCCTGGTTGGGGGAGGGGAGGAGCCGAGACCCTTTCACACTGAAGCTAGTCACTCCAGATCTGAAACCAGTTCCAGTCTGAATGTGGGACCCAGCTGAGCCAGGGGAATTCGCTGTGCTTCCTGCTACAGGATTTAAATGTCCAGGAAACGGCTTTACAGGGAGACCAAGGCGAGGAAGAGCAACTTAGAGCTGGTTGGGGCTAGCACCACTGCTTTGCCCAGCCTTAAGGTGAGTTTGAGAGAACTTCCGACGTCTACAATCCGGTATCTTGAGGGAATTGTGATGACTAGACTGAGTCTTCAATCCCCCGCAAAACGGAGGCGAATTCCAGAAAAAAATTCATGCAGGCCTGTGCAAACTTACTCAAGGAAGGTCTGAACACAACCGGGGCTAAGTAATTCAGTAGCGCCCTGACCTGGGAGTAAGCACCACTGAATTCAGCAGGAGTTCCGTAGCAGCAAACTTGCGTAGTTAGGACTGTGCTGCACGTTACCTTTGGACAAGCAGGGGCTGCAGGGAAGCCCCTTACATGCAGTTGGTAGGCAACTCCCTACTTCAACCCCTTTTTGCTGCATGCATTTGGCTCCCTGGGCCAAGTCTGTGCTTTCTTTCTATTCTCTTTTAAGGGTCTTCCTCCATGTGCAGTCTTTGTTTCAAGGAGTTTCCGGCTGCCCTCTTTCGTGGGATCGTGTCTCTGGATCCTTCTGTGAATGGTCTACTCCTGTGCAAATGGTCTCAAGCTGGTTAAATCTGGAAAACGCGTTTCTCTTATGTAAATGATAATCAACTTGTTTAGTTCTCACGTACTCCTGTCCTAGCCAATTACGTTCTTAAACCTTAGTTAGGTACAAACCGCTCATCAAGCTCATTCCCAAGTTTATTTCCAGCCTTCCCACCCCATCTTTTCAAATATTTCCTTTACGGCTTCTCCGTGTTGCGAGGGTTACCAGTAGAGGGCGCACCACTTTTAGTATAGTTCTAGTGCTGTAATGTGCAAGTCTGCCATTGGACTGGAAGAGGACATGGAGCCTTCCGTTTCAAGGCTATGCCTGCAAACTGGGTTTTGTGCTGTTGACCAAAAAGTGCATGAAGTCAAGCAGAATTCTCGAGTCTCCGTTTGCTCTGCTTGAGGCCTTAGTTGTAACCCAGACGGAGCTCAGAGAGTGGGGAACCTTTGCTGTCCTGCTAACTGGAGAAGTGTGTATTTTCTTGGTTTTAATTTCTAGAGAATACATGGAATGGTAATGATATAATTCAATACATGGATAATTCTAGTCAATTATCAATGACTAGTCAATTTTCATAGATAATTTTATCAATGTACGAGAAAAATGTTCAGGGCCTTTAAATGTGGCGGTTTAAAAAAAAAATCCAAAGGATTCTGAAAGAAATCCCACATTACTGTGGCATTAGCTTTCATAGCACAAGCCAACTTTGTCAGATATGTGCAATGAACTGAAAAGGGAAACTGGGGATGGGTGGGTGAAAAACAAATCAGCTTATTTATGTAGCGTTTTCTTGGTCTACTTCATGCATTTGATGACTGTAGTTAGCTTTTCAAGATGCTGCAGGTCTCTTGCTCCAACTAATTGAACATAGCTATTCTTCCAGAATATACTGTGACCAGATCACAAAACAAGCAATACTGTTCAGCAATACGAATGCGCTGAGATTTTGAAAGAGCTTTGAATAAAAGTAGAAAGAGGCCTACCTTGTCCTGTGCTAGCTGGGTATCATTTCTTGGGCATTGGCTGATGATCATTCCAAGTATCTGTAGGAGAAAGGGACCAAAGAGGCTCCTTTAAACATCCCCTGTGACTCTCACTAAACAGAGTCACAGGGGATGTTTAAAGGCCCATTTCTGGTACAGTAATTTGGAGAAAAAAAAAAGCAGTGTATTTATCAGCATTTTTGTTTGTGAATAATTTCTAATAACTGCTGCAATATTATCAACATTTCTCTCTCCCCCCCCCCACTATGCAATGGGCTCTTCTAACTGTTCTTAACAATAGTAATTTGGTGTCTAGAATTAGTGAGAGGTCTGTGTTTTTGAGGAATAATCAGAAGTGTGTGTAAGACAATGTATCCCACCCTAAATGATATTCCTGGCTGGGTTCCAGGATCTAACCCATGCATAATATACTCTAATCCCTTTTTTTTCCCGTGAAAAAGAGGGATTTTTAATTCATTGTCATTGGAGGTGACAGTTATGGGGAAGGAAGCCATATAAACTAAGTGCTCCATTCTTAAGTCCTTCACTGAAAATATTGGTCGGGTATTATAGTATCAACAGCTACCTGGAAGTTCCCTGTTGTTCTGCTGCTACTGTAATGTCTGATGTAAACAACACTTGGAAACTTGACAGGGCCTTGAAATGTTGTTGGGCCTTAGTAACTCTTACTGACATTTTGTACTAATGAGAAGCAAAAAAAAAAATTCTTTCAGAGTTTGTAATGTATTAGATGCTGAAGGTGAGAGGAAAAAGAAGTGTGAGTGAAAGCGCATTATCATGAATTGACTTCATAGAAGGTAGGCCCAGCCTCTATGGGGCTGGAACAAGGAATTGCAAACACCCTCATCATCAACCATTTATAAAAATCAATCAATCAATCAATCAATCAATCAATTGTATTTATATACAGCTTTTCAACACAAAGTTCACAAAGCAGTTTACAGGCAAATAATAACATTCAAGTTAAATTGCTCCCTGTTCCAAAAGGGTTCACAATCTAAAAAAAATTGCAGAACACCACCAGCAACAGCCACTAGACAGGACACTGCGCAGGGGTGAAGAGGGACAATTACTCTCCCCCTGCTAAATATAAGAGGAACACCACTTGAAAAAGTGCCTCTTGCCCAGTTAGCAGGGGTTGAGAGAAAAGAGATATGTTTGGCTGCAGATCCAGCTGGAATTGACTATGCATGTGATTCAGCCCATAGAAGGCTGCCTACGAACCACATGTACAGGCCTGCCCCAGTATCCACTGATTTGGTATCCACGGTTTCAGTTATCCACGGATACCTGGGATACTGGGACACCTATTAAAAAGATAAAGGTTTCCCCAGGACCAAATGGTCTAATCGTGACTGACTGTAGGGGGCGGTGCTCATCTCTGTTTCTAAGCCTGAAGAGCCAGCGTTTGTCCAAGGACAAGCTTCCATGGTCATGTGGCTGGCATGACTATACTCCAAGGTGCACGGAACCTTCCCACTGAAGTGGTCCCGATTTATCTACTTGCATTTTTAGGTCCTTTCGAACTGCTAGGTTGGCAGGACCTGGGACAAGCAATGGGAACTCACTCCGTTGCATGGTGTTGAACTCCCAACTTTCTGATCAGAAAGCCCAGCAGCCGCGGTTTAACCTGCAGCACCACCACATCCCATAGGGTTGTGATAGGGAGCATTAAACAAATCTTTTTTTTATACCTTGTTGCAGCAAAAAACCACTGATGTTCCCCTATCTTTAAAAAGATGTCCCTAGTACCCACAGTTTCCAGTATCCATGAGGGGGCGGGGAGGCTCCAGAACAAACCCAGTATGCCTGTGCCATGTTTGGGTTCTGCCTTCTTCATAGCATATGTGTGATCCAACCTTCCACTTCTAGCCTCCATGACATCGGCATGATCTGTCATCCTATTACGTTTATTCAAAAGTGTTTTTCTATTAGTCATCTTTCTGTAACACAAATGGTCCTGCCACTCCATCATTCGATTCTTCCACTGGCTTTCCTCACATGCTTACCAGCACATGCGCAGATTGTATTTTTGAGCAGCACACGCTATACAGGCCTTTTGAACAGCTGCATTAATCTGGATCTCGAATCTCAGTTCATTTTCTAATAATTCCAAACCACTCTTCAAAAACTGCTGCTCCATTTAGGAAAACAGAACATGCTCCTTTTCATGAAACTACCTTGGTATATCCCCAATTAATCCTTTTTTCCCACTTAAGGACTGATTCTGAGTGACAGGTTTTATCCTTCCTTCATGGGACAGGTGTCTCCAGTTCTTCCTTGGCTTTTGCAGGCACACCTGCAGGGGGTCTAATCTTGTTGTATTTCTCTGCAGTTTCCTCAAATTATTTTATCTTGCATCCCTGTGGGTTGTTTACATATAATTGCTGGTGGTTCATGATTGGCGTAAGCAACGTAATTTTCTTCTTGTCAAAGCAACCACAGGAGAATCTGATTTGAATTGTGGTCTGAGGTTGGACCGCTCTTCTAGCCAATGTCACGCCAATCTTTAAAAAAGGGAGGAGAGGGGACCCTGGAAACTACAGCCTAACATCTGTTCCAGGTAAGATGGTAGAAAGCCTAATCAAGGATAAAATCCTAAAACCTGTAGAGGAACAAGTGTTGCTGAAGGAAAATCAGCATGGTTTCTGTAAAGAACCTTCTGGCTTGCCTCAGGAACCTTTTAAAATTCTTTGAAAAGGTCAACAGGCATGTGGATGTGGGAGAACCCGCAAGGCATTTGACACAGTGCCCCACCAAGGCTTCTGAGGAAACTTCACAGTCAAGGAATAAGAGGGCAGGTCCTCTTATGGATTCAGAATTGGTTGAAGGCCAGGAAACAGAGAGTGGGGGTCAATGGGCAATTTTCACAATGGAGAGAGGTGAAAAGTGGAGTGCCCCAGGGATCTATCTTGGAGCCAGTGCTTTTCAACTTGTTCATACATGACCTGGCGACAGGCATAAGTAGTGAGGTGACCAAGTTTGCAGATGACACAAAACTTTTCCAGGTGGTGAAAACCAGAAAGGATTGTGAAGAGCTCCAGAAGGATCTCTCCAAGTTGGGGGAATGGGCAACAAAATGGCAGATGTGTTTCAATGTAGACAAGCGTAAAGTGATGCACGCTGGGACAAAAAATCAAAACTTCACCTATAGGCTAATGGGTTCTGAGTGATCTGTGACAGCTCAGGAGAGAGATCTTGGGGTGCCGGTGGACAACTTGATGAAGGTGTCAACCCAGTGTGCGGCTGCAGTGAAGAAGGCCAATTCCATGCTTGGGGTAATTAAAAAAGGGGTTGAGAATAAAACTGCCAATATTATTATGCCATTGTACAAATCAATGGTAAGGCCACACCTAGAGTATTGTGTATAGTTCTGGTCGCCACATCTCAAAAAGGATATAGTGGAGCTGGAAAAGGTGCAGAAGAGAGCGACAAAAATGATTACGGGGCTGGGGCACCTCCCTTATGAAGAAAGACTGCAGCATTTGGGGCACTTCAGTTTAAGAAAGGCGCCTGAGGGGGGACATGATCGAGACATGCAAAATTATGCATGGGAGGGATAGAGTCAATAGAGGGATGTTTTTTTCCCTCTCTCATAACACCTGAACCAGGAGACGTCCACTAAAATTGAGTGTTGGGAGAGTTAGAACAAAGAAATACTCTTTTACCCAGCAGAGTAAAAAAGGAGGTGGTGATGACATCTGGCCTAGATGCCTTTAAAAGGGGATTGGACAGATTTCTGGAGGAAAAGTACATCATGGGCTATTGGCCATGATGGGTTGTACAACCTCCTTACATTAGTAGTAAGCTACTTCAGAATGCCAGGTGCAAGAGAGTGGCAACAGGATGCAAGCATCTTGTTGTCTCATGTGCTCCCTGAGGCAACTGGTGGGCCACTGTGAGAAGCTGACTAGATGGGCCTTTGGCCTGATCCAGCAGGACTCTTCTTATGTTATTCTCCTTGCATTAATTCTCTAGCTTGCATTGCCCCCAATTTGTGCACGCAGATCTTTAATGCTGAAAGCCAGTCTGGGTGTGCAGTTCAGATTAGCATGGAAGAAAGAGTTGGGCTTTTCTTGCAATTCCCTGAGACCTTGATCCAAATTGGAGGCTCCTTGCAGCTACTTCTATAAAATGATATTGGGAGTTCAATATCCCAATATTGAACTCCAAGACAACACTGTGCATACTTAGGGTGCCTGTCCATCCTGGTCCTCTCCTTGCTCTTATATTAGGCCAGTCCCCTTAATTGTGTGGGGCACAGTTCATCTAAACCATCTCTCTACTTCTGTTTTAAAGATAGATTTATAGCAGAGTGGTTTGGACACTGCTCTCCATGATGAAGGAGGTAGCTTGAGAGCAAGGGGAGTTTCTAGAACACGCATGCACCATGAGCATGCACATCTTTAAATATATGTGGCCAGTGGGTTTATGGGAGAATCATGCAAATATGAAGACATTTTATTTATTTAGCCTTCCTTGCCTGGCTACTGTGGAAGTGAGTCCCAGGAATAGTTGGAAGTTGACCAGGCAGCAAAAAGTCTGTACTCAGCAAATGCTCCCAGCAGTATGCTGCCTTTGGTTGGCCAAGGTGAAGGCAACCACCTGTGTGAGGCTGCCAGTGTGTTGTTGTGGGGAAATGCTGGCCCAAGCGTTGAGCTGCAAACTGCCTTGATCTTGTAATTGTGTTGCATTGAGCTCATTTCTTGGTGTTTCTTTGCATTAGGTTTTGTCAGCCTTCCGTCAGGCCTATGCATTGTTCCTATCCTCTTACATGCGTGGAGGTTGTTATGGGCTGTTTTAAATGTGTTATTGTTTTTATGAGGCAATTATATATTTTGTTGGCTATCTTGGGTGCTGACAATGTGGCGGGGGGAAAGGCAGGGGTATAAATGTATTTATAGGTCTTTGATCCCATTGAAAGCCAGTGCAGTTTAGGTGACAAGACGGCTGAAGTCTCACAGCAGCCATATGTTACTTGGCTATTGATATTGGTCTTAAAGCCACTCAATATCTCTTGGTTCAGTTCCTGATTTATAAAATGGGAATACTGATGACCAACCTTACAGGATTGTTTTGAGGACAAAATGAAACATTCATTAAGTAAAGGGCTATATAAAACGAACAATACTGGAAGTTATAGTTGCATCAGTAGTTTGCTTTGGGGTGGGGGAAGGATTGAGATAAGCAGTGTACACCATGAAAGAGTGCAGCCCTCTATAAGAAACACGAAGCATTTTTCTTCTAAAGCAAATATCTGGAAGGTATAATAGTTTCAGCTGGGCGTAAAATAGCATCTTCCTGGGTGAAGTAGGGTGGTGTAAATAAATTGTCCATAAATATACTTGCCCTAAAATAAATAAAATACATATGAAGATGACCCTTAAAATGCATATTTTCTTATTCAGCAACACTCTTGCATTTACCTACAACACACATTGGTATAGCATATCGCACAAATCTATTTCCCAATTACTATAACTGTCAGAACTTCAAAACACTTGCTGTAGCAGCAAAATTGATAAAAAAAATAGCAGCAGATCTAACAGACAGTTGCAATTATTCAGTATGATTCAGTGTTAAGTGTAAACTTGGTGCTTTCCAGCCACCAAAGAGGTGGATAATATAATCATAGAATACTTGCAATCAGGTTTTTATGTGAACATTTGACATGAACTTCAGCTGTAACTTTGTACTCAATGAAATGTACTGAAATCTGACGGTTGTTAATGAGATTGGAGCTGCAGTCCTATGCATGGTTATTTTGGAGGAAGTCCTTTTCAATGGAACTTAACATATGTAGGTTTGAGTTGTCAGGCAGATAAGGTGAAGCAGTGGTTTCATGAAATCCTCCCTCAGCTAAGTCCCCAATCCTATGCATGTCTACTCAGAAGTCTCATTATAGTCAATGGGGCTACTCCCAGGTAAGTGTGGATTGGATTACAGCCTAAGTGTCCCTGAAACATGGCAGTTGTATGAATGACCCATGGCAAATGATTATGGGAATTGCTTTAAGAAGGGTGGGGGCCTTACGGTGTTGGTTAGTGGGCTATATAGGCAGGGTCTATGCTAAATGTGTGAAATGCTATTTTTTTAAACTTTTCTGTGTTTCAGGATGATCCCGCGAGACCAGTTGGTGCAGTCTGTGCTCCAGGAGCTCCAAGAGGCTACTGAATGCTTTGGACTGGAGGGACTGATCAGTGCAGCCCTGGAGGCTGAAAGGACTTTGTCTTCCTTCTCATTACCTGGCTATTGTGGAAGACAGTCCCAATTGGAGCTGGAAGTTGACCAGGTAGCAAAAAGCCTGTACCCAGAAGATGCTCCCAGCAATATGCTGCCTTTGGCTTGCAAAGGTGAAGGCAATCACCTGTTTGAGGCCGCCAGTGTGTTGTTGTGGGGGAATGCCAGCCTAAGCCTCGAGCTGCAAGTGCGCACAGCAGTGGAGATGATGCTTCACAAGCAATACTACTTGCATGGCATGATTGACTCCAAAGTGATGCTGCAGGCTGCTCGCTATGCACTTTGCACTGAGGAATCCCCCGAGATGACTAGCTTACCCCTGGCCACCCTCGAGGCCATTTTTGATGCTGACATCAAAGCCACCTGCTTCCCTGGTACCTATGCCAACATGTGGCATCTGTATGCCTTGGCATCAGTGTTGCAGTGCAACATCTATTCTATCTACCCAATGAGCAACCTCAAGATCAGGCCGTACTTCAACCGATTGATTCGTCCCAGAAAGTGTGGCTTGCAAGTTTCCACGCTCCACATCATGTGGTCAGGGCAGCAACTCTCTTCCCAAGTGTTCAAAGCTCAGTCCTTTGTGGCTGTCATAGGCTTGGAAGAGCTGGAATCTGCAAACCCTCCTCCAGAGCCTCAAGTGTTGCCAGTGAAGACTCTGGATCTGTTGAACAATGATCCGCAGATGACTTACTCTAACCTGCCTGAGAGATTCAGCATTACGAAAAGCACCTTCTATCGCTGGAAGCGCCAGTCCCGAGAACACAGGCAAAAAGCAGCGACCAGGTTTGTGGCCAAGCACTTCCTGCAGTCCAGCTTCCAAGAGGGCAAGATTGTCCCTCTCCAGCACTTCCGGCAAACGTTCCCAGAAATCTCTCGCTCCACTTACTATGCCTGGAAGCACGAGATGCAAAGCATGATGAACGGTGAGGCTTCTTCCCTTGCTGACGTTGTGTTGTCAAAGGAACCCCATGCATACAGCTCGGAAAATCTTCATGCTGATTCTGATGCGGCAGCTAAGACTGAGCCCAAAAGTCCTCCCTCGAATTTCAACCAAAATGGAACCTCCCTGCAAGGTGCCAAGTCTTATCTGGAGAAATGCATTTCCATGAATACTCTTGTGCCCTACAGGAGCTTCAAGCGGAGCTTTCCTGGCATCTCCAGGTCCACCTATTACAACTGGAGGAGAAAGGCCATCAAGGGGAACCCCCATTTCAAGCCAGTCCAGCCTCTGCCTGTCAGTCAGAAACCCCTTGTGGATAGGAAGCCACATGTGCCATTCCAAGTGGGAGAGCTGCCGAGCGGGAAGATGCTCAATGGACACCAACCAGCAAGCCGAGTTCTCTTGCGTATCAAGCCATCCTTATACAACTGGCGAAAGCAACTTCGTCACTTAGCCAAGAAACGAGTCTGTCAGTGGAGAATGCCGTTCTGCAAGTTCCGTCTGCGCTATCCGGGCATCTCTTCAACAGCCTATTGGTTCTGGAGGAGAAGCAGCAGGAGTCAGGCCAAAAAGTGTCGTCCTTCCTCCAAAAGGATACCGAAGAACTTGCACCAAGCCATCTCTGAGACTGGTGAGAAAGCAGAGCTTGGAGTCTGTCCATCACAGCCAAGGGAGACTGTGCCGGTGTCCTTGGAAAAACACATGCCAGAACCCTACAATGCCACGATACCTGGTTACCAAATGTCAGAAAAAGTTGACAACAGCATGTTTGTGATGGATGTGATTGCCACAGCTCAGTTCAAAGCCCAGGCCAAGCTTTTCCTCCAGCAACGCTTTGAATCGAAAACCTTCCCAACATACAAGGAGTTCAGAGCCCGCTTCCCCCTAACTGCACGCTCCACATACTACATGTGGAAACGTGCTCTGCACGACGGACTAACCCTGGTGGATGCCTGAGGTTACTCATAGTCCTGACCAAGATGCTCTGGATACTGTTGCCGTCACCTGGGCAGCACGCAAAACTCTACAAGAAGTTATTTTCAGTTTTTGTTTCGTTGGATTTGGTTTCCAGGCATGGGCACAAATCTGCAAAGTTACAGTTGCTGGAGGTGTGAACAAAAGTGGGAAGGATACAGAAGATGAGGTGCAGGTGTTTTGTTTTGTTTTGTTCATGGAATGTGTCTAGGCTGCCAAGATGCCCATATTAAAGAAGACGTTTTCCATTTTATTAGCAATAGGCCAAAAAGTTATCAGTGGTGGTAGGGAAGCAGGTCTTGATGGTGTTAAGTTTCTGAAGAGCTTGGGTACTTTTTTCTCTCTGATTTGGAACTTCTTAAAAATAAGGATTTGATTTATCCCACAGTCTTTAAAACTGTGACTGGGAATGCAAGCCTAACCTGGAGTTATGCTGGCACAGTTAGGCCAGCAAAGTTTAGCCGGCACAAGGGTCACTGTAAAGTGCGTTTGGACCACTCTTGGAGTCAGGGAGGATGGTGCACGTCTGTGTGCTGGCCTCTCTGACTCCGAGAGTGGTCCAAACATACTTTACGGTCTCTCTTGTGCCAAACGTTGCTGGCCTAACTGTGCCAGCATAACTCCAGGTTAGGATTGTGCCCTGTGATTTAGGTACCAGTGGGCACCCTGTTGTTCACAAGGTAGATAGTTGGCTTCCCTTCCAGTCAGCAGCATGCATGTTATGTTTTTCCCAATGTACAGCTACAGGATTTCCTCTGTACTGTATGATCCAAGCAAAAAGAGCTTCATTAAAACCTCAAGAATGGAAATCAAAACTGCCCCAGTGTATTTTGAAAGAAGATGTCTTAAACTTTAGGTAGTGAATCTCTTTTTTTGGGGGGGGGGGGAGACATAAGCTAAATCAATGGTTGCCAAACTGTGGGTTGGGACCCACCAGTGGGTCACAAGCCTATTGCAGGTGGGTTGTGAAGCACCTAGAGCAGCCATATTGAAAATATGGGATGTGGGAAAAGGGGAGAGCTATGTGGTTCTTTTGCTCATGACAAGGTTGTAAATAGCCTTTTTTTGTTTCTGATTCACTTTGCTAGTGAAAATGACTGAGAAATAACTCAGTTTATTATTGCACAGGAAAGCAGCAGGTTCTGGTGTCACAATGGCAGCACTGCCGGTCATGACATCACTTCCAGTGGGTCCCAGACAGACTATAATTCTAAAAAGTAGGTCCCAGTGCTGAAACGTTTTGAGAACTCAATGAGCTAAATTTTCCTTTTCCCTGCAGAAAGCATTTGTGAAGGTTTTCTGGGGAGCATTGGTGACTTGATGTAAGGCAGTACAATTCAGGGAATAGCCAGACTTGGCTTGATTTCTGAGCCAGGCTGAAAGAGAAGGAGGCAGTGGCAGCCAAGACCAGCTCAACTTCGGAGTTGGGTAAATAGGTGTATGCAGCTTTGATGGGTGGCACAGTGTGGAGGATGTTGAGCTTCTCTAGGACACAATTTATGCAGTAGTTATAGCCCCCCAATTTCAATATGGGTATTTTCCACAATAGATGGTCATGTATTACTTAGAACACCCTGGGCTAATTATACTGCATTTCCCAGAAATATGTTTTTCTCCCACCCCCTCTTCTAACATCTCTCTCTGTTCTGCAGCCTCTTATGGCAGACTGAAGCTTCAATCCTATCCACACTTATCTGGGAGTAAGCCCCATTGACTATAATGGGATTTACTTCTTATATATATAATTGATCTAAAATAATGTTTGCTTCCGAGTAGGCATGCATAGGCTGTGGCTCTGAGCCACCCTAAAGCTCCTATCACTAGTCATTTGAGAACAACTGTGTGAGATGGGGGCTTTCTGAACATAACACCATGGTAGCAGAATGTATATTTTAACTTTCTCCCAGAAGGGGTGCATGTGCCTACTTTAAATTAGTGCATGCATGTCTCTGTAAATGCTGCCATTATTGGTGTTTCACTGTGCTGAATGCTTGAGCACGTCAGGGAAAACTGATTTGCAAGCCTACAGACTGCTCAGATAGTCATGAGACATATAAGGTACTCATAATTAAATAAGTGCTTATCTCCCTAGGAAGTGGGAAGTTGGATAGAGTTTCCGTTGCAGTAGCTGATGTAAACCTGAGAGAGTATATCTGATTCTTCATTGCAGATAGCAAAAAAGTAAGGTTTCTGCAAGTGGAACTGTTCGGACCCAGCAGGTGGTGCTGTTGTAATGTGGGATTGAGAAATGCTTGCCAATGACTTTCAAGTGCAGAGTTCTCTTATTATATCTCCAGCTGTTCCCTCGTGTCCATCTCCTTTCCTAGATAATATATTACTGTAAGAAGGGATGCTTTGCATCTAATCCCAGATCTGCATCCCAGATCTGCATCCCAGATCTGCATCCCAGATAGTATCTGTCTCTAGGCACTTGCAGATGGCTGTAGCTGTTGAAACTAGGAATTCTGTCCTTGCACTCCTACAGTCCAGACCTGCAGGGTGCATCAGCTTGCCTGGTCCTAACTACTTTCTCGTACACAACAGGGAGAAGTAATAGAGAGGTCTGGGGTGGAGAATCCACTTCCACTAGTTCCTCGCAGCAAACACAGGCATTGCCCCTTTTTAATTGGGATGCTATGTTCTGCACGCACGCACGCACGCACACACACACACCAGCAACAGCCATTGTGAGGGGCACCATGCTGTGATGAATAGGGTCAGTAGTTCTCCCCCTGCTAAATGCAAGAGGGCCATCATGAGGTTTTGAGGTGCGTCTTTGCTTGATGCTTCTTTTCCTTTTCAACGGTGCAATATCTGTTTACAGTTTGAGCTGTACAAGCATGCCCCAGTATCTAGGCTGGGGTTCCTTTCCAGATCCTACCACAGTACCTGAAACCGTGGATTCTGGGGGCACCTTTTTAAAGATAGGGGAATATCAGTGGTTTTGCTGCAGTAAGGTGTACAGATTTGTTTAATGTTTCCCTGTTAGGCAACCCCAGTATCCATGGAAAACTGAAACCATGGATTTCAAATCAGTGGATACTGGGGTATACCTGTACCTTCAGATAAAAAATAGGTTTTCTGTGGAGTTCAGTTATCTGAGCTTAGCTCAGGTATGCACAGGGTAGCTGGTCTCCTCTTCGGTGCAGAGAGGAGAGCCGGAGCAGAACCGTAAGAAGAGCCTTGCTGGATCAGGCCAAAGACCCATCTAGTTCAGCTTCCTGTATCTCACAGTGGCCCAGCAGGTGCCTCAGGGAGCACAAGAGACAACAAGATGCTTGCATCCTGTTACCACTCCCTTGCACCTGGCATTCTGAAGTAGCTACTAACATAAGGCGGTCGCACAACCCATCATGGCCTATAGCCCCTGATGGACTTTTCCTCCAGAAATTTGTCCAATCCCCTTTTCAAGGCACCTAGGCCAGATGCCATCACCATCTCCTGTGGCAAGGAGTTCCTCAGATTAATTACCCACTGGGTAAAAGAAAGTGTTTCCTTTTATTCTCACTTTCCCAACCCTCAATTTTAGTGGATGCCCCCTGGTTCTGGTGTTGAGAAGGAAAAGAACATCCCTCTATCCCTCCCATGCATAATTTTGTACATCTCAATCATGTTCTCCCTCAGGTGCCTTTTTTTTCTAGACTGAAGAGCCCCAAACGCTGCAGGGAGGTGCTACAGCCTCGTAATTCCAAATCCTTGGAACGATGCCTACATGACAGTGAATGCCACTTAGCTTGGGGCAGCGATAGTGTGAGATGGGGTAGAAGGCTCTGTACTCAGTAGATGGGCAAAGGTCTGGAATCAGCAGGAAGGAGTGTCTTGCAGTGCCTGGAGCAAGGCTGACCTGAGCTATTACCCAGAGTGCTGCTTGCTCCGCTCACCAAGCCTGCATGCGTCAAGGGAGCAATTGGAGTAATTAGCTCCCTGCGACTTCTCACAGGTGAATTCCTCTAGGGGATCAAACTGGTAATTAGTCTAGAACGATTATCCATGTCTATAAACTCTGCGCCGGAGGCTCTCTAAGTTCATCTGTTTGCCGTAGCAGCAGAACAGCTGCTGTAAAATTGACATCTGGACTCCCACATGGCCTGTGCCTATTTTTGTATTTTATTGCAGTTGGACCAAGAAAGGGGAGAGACAGGAGGGTGAGAAACCAGAAACTTCCCTGCTGACCCCCTCAATGGGAGTCCCAAGCCCTGTTCTTCCAAATTGTGCTCCCAAGGTTGCTTTGTGAAAACACAGGTGCATGCCAATATGATCTTGGAGTGGCAGCACATGAATATGAGTTCCCAAGGCAAATGTGCCTTTTCCAGGCTGCCTTGCAGTGTTTTGGTTGGTGTCTTCTCCTGGAAGCGACTGCGTGACCTGCATCTTAAACTGGGTGAAGGCTTCTATTGTCTTGAAATGTTTCTTAGGAGTAGCCGTTTTCACACACATTTTACTGTATCTCTGCATCTGATGGATGCGGAAATTCTCTCTGCACTTGGCAGAACCATATATATGACCAAGCTACCCTGTGGTCGAAAGTGAGATCACCCTGGGGTGGGTTGTTCATCTGTATGGGCTTCAGTGTTCTGCATATTACACTCCTGACTTTCATGTGTGTTGTCGTAGAAAGGTAAGCTGTCACCTAAGAACACGACAAAGCCATTGAACCTTACCATCAGGGCGGAATTTATCAAGTAGCATATGCTACAGCCCCCACATTTTTGAGGGCCCTGAACGAAATGCTTGCAAGCTTTGGTGAAATTGGCATCTCACAATCTATATGATGGGAGAGCTGCAGGCTGCATAGTCTGTAATCTTTGACACCGTTTTACTAACGGAAATTTAACTTTATTGAGGGCACCCTCCTGTTGTGTGTCGGCAGAGCACATACGCCGCCAATTTCTGGCTATCGCAAACATGCCAGAAAGCATGTTGTGATGGCAGAAGAGTTTGAGGTGCTGGTGGGAGAGCATCACAGGGTGCCCAGGGAGGCAGCCACATGACAGAGCAGTAAGCTCCATGCAGGCCAGAGGGGTGGGGGAGGGGCCAGAACCGGGGTGTAACAGGGTAGGGGAGGACCCCTTTATAACTTATGCTATAGGCCCAGCATGAGTTTAAGGGCGCAATCCTAACCTGGAGTTAGGCCAGCACAAGGAAGTTAGGTTGGCACAAGCGACTTAGAAACGTGCCGTAATGCATGTTTGCACCACAGAGTCAAGGAGGACAGCGCACATCTACATGCCGGCCTCCCTGACTCCGAGAGTAGTGCGAACATGCTCTATGGTGCATTTTCAAGTCCCTTGTGTCGGCCTAACTTCCTTGTGCCAGCCTAACTCCAGGTTAGGATTGCGCCCTAAACCGGCCCTGCTCACTGTTTGCTGAGACTGTCACTGTTTCCATGCCACCCTGTGACTCACATCTCAGCATACAAAAAGGGTTGTGGGAATTTAGGCCCTTACTGGGCTCAGCTATTTATACAGCACACTAGAGATGCAGAGACGTCATGTGTGCCACCTTGTTGCACATCCTCCTCGTACAGTGGCCTGATATTCAGAGGCAGTTGCAAGAAATCCCATGGGAGATAATTATAGACTACCTTGACTGGGAACGAGTATGTGTCCTTTTATTAAAAAAAAATAAATCTGTTTCACTCAGCAGATGTTAGGTGACCACTGTTGGAAGATTTATTGTATATTCTGTCTTGCACAATGTATAGAATTGCTTATCATTCTTGCCGGTCCTTTTTCTTAATATGTTTGCTTCACCCTAGAATACGTTGGGGCCTGGGCAGTCTTCCCCATCAGCTACTGAGCAGTCCCGGTTCTGCTCAGCCTCAATAGGATTCTTGCACCATCTGTCTTCAAATCAGGACTGGTTCAAGACCTCCTGATGCCTGAGCTGGCATGCAACTACTCAGTGATGTGCCACCCTCTGCTCTCCTAACTCTCCATGTTGTAGTTCAGAACCCCCCACACACACACATTTCTTCCTCCTCTCCATCCCCCTCTTCCTTCTTCTTCCATTCCCTGAATTAGAAAAGGCAGAGCGGTGGTAGAAAGTAGGGTGCCCCCACTAACCTGCCTGAAGCAACTGCATCAGTTGGCCCCATGGATGGGACAACCCTGCTTCAAATTGTGACCTAATCCCCCACCCCAGATATCCCTATTCCATTAAAGCAATGGGTATGCTGCATTATTAATTTGTGTTTAAAGGCTGTTCAGAGTTTGCCACATCACTGAAAATCAATATAGAAATACTTTTTACCCTTTGAGGCCGGGCAGCATTATTTCAGTTTTTACAGAAGAGGAACTTCGTCCAGGGCCACAGTGTAAATAAAACTGGGGCCAAGGTGAGATGTGAAAGCTTCTGTCCCGTGTTGGGGCAGCTAAATGACACTGGCTCTGTGGTGCCTGCGACTGCTACAATTTTCTCTTCCATGTTTCTGTTGCTCCTATTTCTTCTTCCGTATTTCTTGTATGAAAGAAAAAGAATGTATGAAGAAAGAAAAAGGGTTTAGGGTGGGAAGGGGTGTGCTTGGAAGGGGAAGAACACTGGCTATGTGGCTTACTGCAAAGGAATGGTTTGGTTCCAATGTGTCCACAAATGAGAATTGATTTCCTGCCACTATCAGTGAGCGCATACGATCTAGTCTCTCGGAGGGCTTGCTGGTGTAGGTGCATGCCTGTTTCCGCCTTTAGATTATTCTTGGGTACAGTAGGGGAAGTGCCAGGTCAAAAGACAATTATGAGGGCACTACTGTTTCACACAGGGCACAATCCTAACCTGGAGTTAGGTCGGCACAGTTAATCCAGCAAAGTTTGTCAGGCACAAGGGACACGGCAAAGTATAGTATGTTTGGACCACTCTTGGCGTCAGAGGACCAGCTTGCAGACATGCCCCATCCTCCCTGACTCCCAAGAGCGGTCCAAATGCACTTAACAGTGGTCCTTGTGCCAGCCAATCTTTGCTGGACTAACTTTGCCAGCCTAACTCCAAGTTAGGATTGCACCCACAAGCAGTGCAGCCCTAAAGCATGTTTACTCAGTTTCACTGTATTCAATACAGCTTACTCCCAGGTAAGTGTGTTTAGAATAGCAGCCAGGCAGCCCAGTCCTGAGTCCAGCAGCATCCAGTGCTCCAGCCATGCCAAAATGATGACTGCTCCCTTCCCCCAGGTAGACTGCAGACATGCGTCTCCTTGGCTCTGCACCCACATTGGAGCACTTGCAAAGCTGAAGAGACCCTTGTTGGGTCACCCAGCACTGGAAGGGGTTCGGGATGCGGCAGCAGAAGATCCCTGCCCCCCTCGTGGGCCCAATCCTCCCCATGCCTAGTTCTGCCCACACTATTGGAGCTCCAGCCAGCCTCCCACTTAGTGCTGAGGGTTGGTGCTAATTTGCGCTAACCCAGTGTGAGTGGTGGTTGCTCATGCAGTGTCGTGAACACGCTTTACAGCATGTTTGCAACGCTCTTAGTGGTACGGCAGTGGTACAGCCTCTGGATTGGGCCCTAAGGCAACTGCTTCTCTCACGCTTTCAGTCGCCAGCATCCCTGGTAAGAAGAGTCGAGCTGCAAGGGAACATAACGTGCCTTCTGTGGCCCTGATCACCATGTTGACTGCTTACTTGAAACAGTGCCGCTTCTCTTTGTTCTGTGAAAGTCTGAACCCCCCTGATACTAATCTGGATCAGACTCTGATTGCTTGGAACAGGGTGGATTTGATTTAAATCACTAGTAAAAAGGCTTGATTTAAAATCAACTCGATTTAAATCATAATTTTTAAAGAGCAGCTGTCATCTCTGTCCTGCAGCGGCTCCTCCTCTGACCCGCTGTTGACTCACCGGCAGTCCCATTCACTTTAATGGGACGGCTAGTGATGCGGCAGTAACACAGCAAGGTGAGAGACGGGGCGGGCAGCAGGTTAGTGGATGCCCACTAACAGGCGCTGCCATGATGGATCTGAAATGACAGGTGCTCTTCAAATGTAAGGACTCATTCTTGCTGGTAGTTAGAATCTTTAATATCATTATTTGCAAACAAAATGAAGGTTTCCTATTTAGAAAAAAAAGCTGTCAGGTTAGTAAAACAGCACTATCAGAACCAATTTTAGATTAATAGGTTAATCACACATAGTTGAACTACTCAAATTCTTTTATTTAATTAAAACATATTACATATTCTTGTATTCGCTTAAACATGTTTTATTTTATGATTTATCTCATGGTTACTGTGAAATTGTGTGACTGCATCAATGCAGTGCATGCTATTGCAGCTTGCAGAGCTTGGATTCACTGAATGAGATTACAAAAAATGTAAATATTGCAGAATATACAGCCTCATGCTACATAACTAAGCTCAATTTCATGCTGAATAAACTAAATTATTTATGTATCTTAAATAGAAAACTATCTTTAGATAAACTTTTACTCCAAAAGCATTTTATTAAAATAAATTTGATAAAAATAAAAAATCCGATTTAAATTAAAAAATCCAATTTTTTATATTTTTTAAAAAAAACATCATCAATTTTTATCCACCCTGGCTTGGAATCAGTTTAATTTAAAGTGGCACAAAGTTGGTTTATTGTAGCTATTAGGAGACACACAACAGCAGTCTTCTCCTGAGCTTAGATGGCACAAAACTCAAGAACCTCTTTGCTTATTAGTGGGTGTAGTGACTGAGATTGAGTTACACGTTGGGAAGTTTCTGGTTTTTTGCCTCTGCCATGAACGTACCCAGCCTAAGGCAAGCCGCAGCCTCTCAGCCTTCTGTCTGCAATATCGAAATAATACTTATCCTTTAGGATTGTTGTAAGGATTACAGTGAGAAGGCTGTCACCATAAGCCTGCTTGTTCAAAAGGAAGTCCCATTGGAAGGACTTTTAATGAAATCCAGATTGGATTGGACTGACACTCACTACTTGCAGGCAGTGCAAGCAACAGATGATCATGCTTTATTAGCTTTCCGAAGAACATAAAAACAAAATGGTGAGCATTGATCAGTGGGGGTGGGAGGAAGTGGTTGAAAGCTTTGCTCTGTTTTCCTATTATTTATTTAGCCATTCATTAATACTTTTTACTGCAGAACATACTAGTTGACTAGCCTCCTTCCCACTTCTTCAAGTTTGTCCTCTTTCTCTCATTCCTGTGTGCCACTCTTTCTTCGTTTGTCCTTTCCTGGACTATTCACCCAGTGCAGTGCCTTCCTCATTTTTTTATGTTTTTGCGACTTCCTGTGCCTGTACCTTCCCAAATGCTCCTTCCCTTCCCATCTTGCTTTTCTCCAAGCCCATCCAAGTTCACGAGGGGTGGGCCTAGCGGGGGGGGGGAGGGATCAAGGACTCACAGGAGTCTCTGCTTCCGCCATCTACCCTCCAAGGCCCTCCCAAGGGCCAGGCAGGCTGCGCAAGGCATCCGCAGGGCCTTCAGAGGCTTACAACAGGCTGTGAAAAGGCTTTTAGTGTGACTTCTGGTTTTAATTGAAAACAGGAAGACATGCTTAAAACTTTTCCAGGGGCTGTTGTAAGCCTCTAAGAACATAAGAAGAGCCCCGCTGGATCAGGCCAAAGGCCTGTCTAGTCCAGCTTCCTGTATCTCACAGCGACCCACCAGGTGCCCCAGGGAGGCATGAGACAACAAGATGCTTGCATCTGGTTGCCACTCCCTTGCACCCGGTACTCTGAAGTAGTAGCCTACTACTAATGTAAGGGGGTTGCACAATCCATCATTGCCTATAGCCCACGATGGACCTTTCCTCCAGAAATCTGTCCAATCCCCTCTTAAAGGCATCTAGACCAGATGCCATCACCACCTCCTGTGGCAAAGGGTTCCACACATTAACTACCCGCTGGGTTAAAAAGTACTTCCTTTTATCTGTTTTAACTCCCAACCCTCAGTTTTAGTGGATGCCCCCTGGTTCTGGTGTTTTGAGAGAGGGAAAAGAACATCCCTCTATCGACTCTATCCCTTCCATGCATAATTTTGTATGTCTCAATCATGTCCCCCCTCAGGCGCCTTTTTTCTAGACTGAAGAGCCCCAAACGCTGCAGTCTTTCTTCATAAGGGAGGTGCCCCAGCCCCGTAATCAGTGGTGTCATTCAGCCGGAACGGCCCGGAACTCCGTTCCGTTTCCTCCGCGGAGGTCCCGGGCCGCTCCGCTGCCTCGGAGGACGGGCGAGCTGCTGCTGGGCCCGCCCGCCCTCCCTTGCGCTTGGAATCGCTCTAAAATGGAGCGATTCCGGCGCGGTGAGGCTTGGGGGGGCGTGGCAGCCCTCCGCCATAGGGGCGGAGGGCTGTCAATCATCCGAGCGTTCCGGTACCTGGCGCGCTCGGATGACATCACTGCCCGTAATCATGTTCATCGCTCTCTTCTGCACCTTTTCCAGCTCCACTATGTCCTTTTTGAGGTGCAGCGACCAGAACTACACAATATTCCAGGTGCGGCCTTACCATCGATTTGTACAATGGCATGATAATATTAGCTGTTTTATTCTCAACCCCTTTTTTAATGACCCCAAGCATGGAATTGGCCTTCTTAATTGCTGCGCACACTGGGTCAATACCTTCATTGAATTGTCCTCCAGCAGCCCAAGATCCTTGATTTGTGTGCGGTAACTTGGGGCGGTGGCAGCGGGTGGCAACTGGGGGTGCGGCAACCTGTGGGCCTGGCCTGGGACAGCACATGGGCCAGGATCATGACCGAAGTTCACTTACTTCCTCCCCTCCTTTCCTTCAGCAGTCAGGATCTGGTGTCTCTGTCCCAATATTTTCCTGTGCTGCTGCTCAAGCTCTCTGTGACATTGTGACACCAATCTTGGCTAGAGACGTAACCCCATCACCACTGCACATAATCCCTTGGCAGGGCCTTGGCCTGCGTGTCGGAACTGATGGCATTTCTGCTGACCCAAGTTTTATTACTGTAGAAACGACCAACCTTTTATGTTCGTGCTGTCAGCCAGGAGCTAAAAACACTGTGCCATTTGATAGCCTAATTTCACACTGAGTGGCTAATTGCATGTGTTATGGTGTTATGATCCATGTGTTTGAATACAGATTGTACCAAGTGTGCGGTGGTTTGACTGGATGGGGGCTGAATCCTCAACTCCCCAAACCACTGCACTTTTCTCAGGGCAGGGCTTTATTCCAGGAGAATGATCTTGCTGAAGAGGTCATGGCTAAAAACTGGAAGTGTTCAGCAATCCCTCTGCCCACTGCTGCTCTAGTGTAAATTGGAGAGAAGGGCTATGGTTCAGTAATGGAGCGTGTGCTTTGTAATTAGAAAGACTTCAACAGGATTGCACTGTCAGTCTGTGGTGAATTACAGTATTGGTTAGATCAGTGGTCTTCAATCTTTTTCATGACACAACCCCAGTATATAAAGTAGGAGTTTGGGGACCCACCTTTTTGCTTGCTTTGGACCTGCCTCCCTCCTGGGACTCGATCTGTTGCTGCCCAATCCCTGGCCCGCCCATTGCATCTTCCCAGCAATGTTCACTGTAACCAAGTATTCCTATTGGAGAGAGAGCAGAAGTGGTTACCATGAAGCCTGGCACAAGTGAACAGCTGTTTTAGCACAATTGCTGAGATCCTGAACAAGACTGGGACACAATCTCCTGGTTCCTAAAGGGATACACCAGATGCCTCCCCCTTCACCTGGTGGTCCTTTAGCCCAATAATCTTCAACCTCTTTCATTCCTGTACGTTGTTGCAACCCCACAACTAAGGCTTTGCAAGCACATTGGGGTCCCGACCCCAATGTTGAAGAACACTGGCTTAGCTGGACCAATGGACCAATGACCTTACGTCCGCCAACCAAACCTGCCCACATCCGCATCCCGGAACGGGACGGAACCTCCCTCTAGCACCAACGTGAGGGTGCTGATTGGTGCTCCTGCGTCAACGCTAATCACGCCGCGTCGGTGCGATAGGCAGTGAAGGATTGCACTGCCCGTATAAGGCAGCTTCCTATCCTTCCCTCACCTTGCTTTATGCAACTGTAGTGGTGGCCCATTTTCCAACGTATGGGTCTGCCACCATCGTGGTGTTTGCTACTCTTGTCAGAATGATGGTGTAATGATCTTCAGTTGAGTATGGAAATACAAAGCTTAAAATGTAAAAAATGCCAGGCACGTCAGAGCTCTGCTGTTTAAAACCAGAGCAATCTCAGTTATGCTCTATGACATTTCTGGAATAAGAATCAGCCCTTCTATGGTAGCAAACCTTGCCACAGTGTGGTAGTGATAGTGGCTGGTGGTGGCAGAAACCTCTGCTGTGCCTAAGTAGGTGCTTTAGCAGGACTAAATATTGGGTTCTGTTATTTCCATACATGCATTTATTTATTGCATTTATTCTCATTTATTCTCTTTAGGGAAAATTTAACAGCACAGTTTGTGACAGCAGGTTATGTCCATTAGTTCTAGACACCAGCAGACACTGTCACCAAGTTTGGACCCAGGCATGCTAGTGATTTGAGTCAAAACTGCTTGATGCCTGTAGGTTGCCTGAGGGCCCGAGTCAAAAGTATTTTTATCCAGACGCTGTCTGTTACAGTGTGGTCCAGTTCCATCATCTGGGACGTTAGACGCTTGTATAATATAGCCTGCTACTTAAAAAGGGGTAGAGGTATTCCTTTTCCTTATCCTAACCATCATCAGCTCAGAGTTGCATGTCTCTGCTCTTCAGGGCTATGCAGTACCCTCAGTGGATCTCAGGGCTCATGAGAGGAGGGTGCAGGGGGCACACTACAATAGCAGCTGGGGTCAAAAAGGGGAGCCAGAGGTGGAAATTTCCAGGGATCTCAGAAATGTTTGCATATATGGTGTGAAGGCTAACACTCACAGAGCGCAATCCTAACTTGGGCAGGAACAGGCAGGCCAGCTGGCCTGTGCTGCATCCTAACCAAGTTTGGAGGCAGCGGCAGCTTAGTGCGGGGCAAGGGGATGAACATTCCCTTGCCCTGCGGTAAGCCACAATAATCCTATAGGGCTGCACGGTTCTGTGCAAAACTGCAGGCATAAGTCCTAGCCTCCTGCAATGGCCTGAAGACAGGGCTTTGGATGTTGCCTAATGGGTAATTTAATGCAGAATGCAATGAAACAAACCACATTGAAATACCTGTATTCTATCAAAAGTTATAGCCAAATAAGCAGAAAACACAACAGCCTTACATAGCAAAAAAGTGGATTTTCTTAACTCAAAATTGACCAACAAGACCTGACCAACAAGATCTGAGAACCAAAGAGGTGTTGTTATGACACAGCAGGGAACCAATATTCAGCTGTCATTTTCATGTATCAGTACTTATGCTGATAGATTTCCTATTCAGTTGTGTGAATGTCATTTTTTGTTGGTTACTGATTTATTGGGTGACTTGTACAATTAAATATTAATAAAGTTGATGGGGCTTATACCCACCCTAGTGATGCCACTGCCCTTAGGTTGTGCATATGATGTAATTTATTCTGTATGGTCTGTTACGGAAGGAGGAGGTCCATCATGAGGGTGACACAATGAGCTTTTGCAGCAGGTGACACAAACTCTCGTGATATCTCTGGGGTTCTGTCCTCCGATCAGACCTGCTGCTATTGTCACTGACTTGACTTCCAAATATCAATTTTCTATCAGCCCACTAGATCTTTAACACTAAGGCACAACAGTTGCCACTGTCCATCTGCACAACATAACTAAGCTGCTATAAAACTCATTTCACTGTCTCTGTAACTTCCAAGGAAATGGTGGTCTTGTGAGGCTGCTGAGAATTAGGAATAATAAATTTTATCTATTTAATTACAATCCACCCATCCATATCCATTAATTGCAGCATCAAGTGGCGACGTGCAGGTGCAACCGAGTCATTCTAGAGCAAACACCACAGACAGACCTTTGGGTTGTCTCTGGAAACATGCTTTTCAATAGAGTCAGTTCACACATTCAGCGCACTGATTACCGTAATAAAATGCTGTAATGCATGTGTGACATGGCCCTTAATGATGAACAAACCAGCTTGAAACTGGTTTAAAGAATGTAAGCACTCCATATTCTGACCCAGCTACTTATCGGAGCACACAACTGTACCAAGCTGGTCAGCACATGAGAGCAGTGGGAGGCTGGCATGGATAAAGCAGAAGGACTGAAAGTGTTAAAGAGCCCACCCGCTCCCTAAATTAGAGCCATCATCTGGACGTGCTCTGACACCTGGCCTTTCTCCCCTTCCCCATCCCAGGTCCCATTTGTCTTCTTCCCCCTTTCATTGTAATGAGGCGGTATTTTATTGCACAGCCTGTCCAGGGGGATGCGGACAGAGATGGTTTCCCAGCGTTAATGTTCACTGGTGGGCGTTTTTTATTTATTGAGGTAGTTTGTGGTTGAGTGGAGTCTAATTGGGGGGAAAAACACAACATACAATTTATCCCCAGCACACTGAACTCACATTGAGCTGACGGGAAAGAGATGAATTTCAAACAGTCCCAGCTGCTCCTCACATTGCTGTCAGGCTTGGCCCAATAAATCTCTCCCTTCATATGTATGGAATAAGATTTAGTTCAAGTGTCACCTGTGAAATCCCTCACAGGATGGTACTTGAAAAAAAACACCACAAACCCCAGCAAAGGAGGAAATGAAAACAGTAAAAAGAGATTAAAATGCAGAGAGTAGTGGGGGGAGGGGGAGCTGTGTGGAGCGATGGGGGGATTTTAAACCCACACCCAGCAGCTTACCTGCCTGCCAGCCTGCCTGCCGGTGATTTAGCAGCTGTTCTCAGCCAGTAGCTCACCTAATTCGCATTCATCCACATTTGTCATGCTACTCAAGCCAGCCAGACTAGGTGCAGGATGGAGAGATAAGAGCCTCCTAATTTAATCCGTAGCACCAGTTTCCTGAGGATATAATCAAACCAATCCATCCCTCATGCACATGTATGCAGCATGTGTGGGTGAGATGCTGCAGGCCTACCCGATATAGGGGCCTTGGTTTCCAGTTTCTTCATGAGCTCACGGCCTCCAATCAGGCATCTCAATGTGTGCATTTAGGCATCTATTTAAATACAGAAGAATTTCAAAATAGAAACTGGGCTCATCCAGTCAATGCTCCTTTATGGTTGAGGGGCAAAATAACATCTAACCTCATCTAGTTGCTGTGGGCTCTGAACTGGCAGTGACTAACCCAAAATCATTATTGAGGTTGTGATGGATCGCTCACCGAAAATGTCAACTTGTTACGGATTCTTCATAACAGCTAACTCACCAGTATTGTTTGCAATACCTTTGTAAAATCCTGTGTCGGAATACTGTGTCCAGCTCAGGTCACACTTTCTCAGAAAGTATATTTTAGAGCTGGGCAAGTTTTGGAGAAAGGACAATCAAAGTTTGGAGTGCCTTAATTCTGATAAAAACATGACTAAAGGGAACCAAATACAGCCCATGCCTCATTATCCACCGGGGTACTGTTCCAGGAACCCCAGTAGATAGCAAAATCATTGGATACGAAAATAAATGGAAAATTAGTTTTAAGGACCCACTTGCAAGTTTCTTGTTTCTTCAATGTCGCCCATTGGTATAGATGCTGTAATGGTATAGTGGCTGTGTTCAGCCACTAGATGAGGTGAATAATGGCATCCAATGGAACATAGGAAGGGAGGAAATTGGATTTTTACCACTTTTCCCTTGTTGTTCAGTCGCTAAGTCATGTCCGACTCTTCGCAACCCCATGGACCACAGCACGCCAGGCCTCCCTGTCCTCCGCTAGCTTCCGGAGTTCGCCCAATTTCATGTTCATCGCTTCGGTGACACTGTCTAACCATCTCATCCTCTACCGCCCCCTTCTCCTTTTGCCTTCCATCTTTCCCAGCATGAGGGTCTTTTCTAAAGAGTCCTCTCTTCTCATGAAGTGGCCAAAGTATTTGAGCTTCAACTTCAGTATTTGTCCTTCCAGGGAGCAATCAGGCTTGACTTCCTGTAGGATTGACCGATTGGATCTCCTTGCAGTCCAGGGGACTCAAGAGTCTTCTCTAACACCATAATTCAAAAGAATCTATTCTTTGGAGCTCCGCCTTCTTTATGGTCCAGCTCTCACAGCCATACATTGCTACTGGGAAAACCATAGCTTTGACAATGCGAACCTTGTTGGTAGGGTGATGTCTCGGCTTTTTATTAAGTTGTCTATGTTCGCCATAGCTTTCTTCCCAAGAAGTAAACGTCTTTTAATTCCATGGCTGCAATCACCATCTGTGGTGATCTTGGAGCCCAGGAAAATAAAGTCTGTCACTGCTTCCATTTCTTCCCCTTCTATTTGCCAGGAAGTGATGGGAGTGGTTGCCATGATCTTAGTTTTTTTTAATGTTGAGCTTCAAGCCAATTTTTGCACTTTCCCCTTTCACCCTCATCAGAAGGTTCCTTAGATCTTCCTCGCTTCCTGCTATTAGAGTGGCAGAAAGAGGCAGAGGGAGCGAGAGAGAGGCGCCTTCGCTGTTTTCTGACAGAAGGAACTCGGGAGGCGGACACAAAGCGGCAGCGCCTCCTTCTCCGGGGAGAGCGCGAAGAAGCTTCTTCCAAACTAGGGTGGAGCCTGCCAATCCTGCAGCGCGGCGTCTGGAGCCACTGCTCCTCCGGCTCCACCATAGTTCCAGTTCTGGTGCTGTCATGCGCCTTTGGGCTGCTGCAACAAATGGTGAACAATGCTGGCTGCATCGCAGTGGCTCATCTGGCTCTCCTGGTGCCAGTAACTTGGGTATACAAAAGTTCCCTTAGAAGAGGTTTCCTGATCACCCCCTACCATAGGATGCAGCACATGCCTCTATGGCATGGCTGCATTCATGCAAATGGTGGGGGATAGAATTGGGGCATGAGAATCACAGAAGGATGCCAGAAAGGTGCACTTTAAAAATAACATAGGAGGAAGGAGAGCGAGAGAGAATCACAATAAGAAGATAATCAGTACTCATTTGGGGAAGCCAGCTGAAGCAAATGTCTTGAACCTTCTAGAAAAAAGTGAGAGGGAGAGAGGGATGGAGGGAGAGAGGGAGGGGGCAAGATGGACTTCCTGTGGAAGATGGTTCCACAGAGAGGAGGCCACAGCAGAGAAAGCCCTCTTGACTCATGAGACACACTTCAAACAATGAAGGGAGGGCCTTCCCATAAGAGAATGGGCATACAGAATATGATATTACATTCTGCCCATGTTCTCACTTAGAGATATAAGTTCAGATGCTTACATCAGAATTGGTCCCTGTGTGAGGCTGCAAGAGGGCAGTACATTGTGCTTCGCTTACCTCAGAACGCTGCACTCTAAACTAAAACAAGTGAACAAATCCCAAACCGGGGAGAGTAATTTCTGTTATGAAGAAGAAAGCACCCCTGCATTATGCATGTGCAGTTCAGTACTTTCCGTCCTTGCTTACAGCTTCAGGAAGCAGTGTGTTACTGATGTATTCTTATTTGTAGCAATTTCTAGATTCACCCGGGCAGATTACAAAGACAGCACGTGGCGCACACTTCTGAAGCTTCCTGTTGGGTTCTGTGGCTCAGAGTCAGATATCCAGTGAATGAATTCCTTGAGAAACTGGACACAAAGAGAATGCAATAATGAGCTAATCCTCACGTATGAGCCGAGAACACCCAGGAGTAAGAATTACCTTGTCAAAGAAGAGCAAGTTCAGTTAGTTTTGCACAGTGGCCAGAACAGTGATTTTTACAACCTTTTTTCATCTCACAGCACACTGAAACTGTCAAGGCACACCATCAGTTTTTTGATGATTCACACCATGTCAATTGTCCTGGTGATAAATGATCCTCTCCAAACTCCTGGGGTACAGCTGTGATCCATGTGCTGTCACACGCTGGTTGAAAATTGCTGCTCTAGAAGCCAAGAAGATGGGTGTAATGGTGACGGCAGGGGTAGCATGGGCTCCTGCCATGCCTGAATCCCCCCAAATGCTGCCTCTGTGCATGTGTGCACTGCGTATGGAGTACGAATGAGCATGTGTCCCCGGCCCCCCCTTCCCTTCCCTTTGCTTACAAAGAGCATGGTGTCAGCCTCCCTGCTGAGCGCAGCTTCTCTTTGAAATGAATGGCAGCAAGGGATCCTGGGATCCTGTCCCTGCTCATTGCAAACCACATAAGCAAAGGGAAAAGGGGGAAAAGGAAGGGGGCAGATGCCAAATCTCCTGTTTCCGTCTAGTTGATGCTTCGTAAATACCAAGTAGATGGAGAGAAATGATCTGGCAATATCATTGCCTCTAAATATTTGTTTGTTCTTGGTATTTGGGGATTTTTACACTATTATTTTATTATTATTACACAAGCCAGGTGGAAGAATTGGAAGGTTTTTAATGAAAAAAGTACCCTTGAAATTCCCAAGACATTGTGGATGATTCAATAAGTCAGTGGTTCTCAAAATTTTTAGCACCAGGACCCACTTTTTAGAATGACAATCTTTCTAGGACCCACCGGAAGTGATGTCATGGCCAGTCATGCTGTCACTATGATGCCAGAGCCTGCTGCTTTCCTGAGAATGCAGCAATAAGTTGGGTTTATTTCTCAGACATTTTCCAATAGCAAAGTGAATCAGAAAGAAAGAAAAAAGCCTTGATGCAAGCAAAAGAACCACACAGCTCTCCCCCTTTCCTGTGTCACATCTTTCCATATTTTCAATCATGGCTGCACTAGGTGCTACACAATCCATCTGAAATTGGCTTGTGATGCACCGAGTTGGTCCCGATACACAGTTTGAGAAACACTGTGATAAGAAACTATTCACCGAAATTAGTATTACAATAAAAACCTGGATAAAAAATTTATTGGTACTACTTTTTAATATCCTAGCAATTGTTATCTATTGACTTGCAGCTAGGCAGCTGAGTAGACCCCCCTTCCTTTTTTATGGATCTTGACCACAGACTTCAGGACACTATTCAGCCTTTGAACATGACAGTATGAGGTAATTGTGGAAGCTTTTGCTTTTAGCAGATCTGTGGAGATGTGAGCTGAATGGACATAAATATTAAAATATCTGCCCTGATTTTCTGTTGTTGCTTTCTTTAGGGGTAGAGGTGAACTTCAGAAAGGAGGATTGTGAGGAAGAGTTCAAGACTGAGAGGAGGAAACCAAGCTTTAGCTGGCATTTCACAGTCATATTTTCCCTTCAAATCAGCGTATTCTAATCACTGGTTCACGGCCTGATGTCCATGTGCCGGAAAAGCCTTTCCCTGAGGCCTCTTTCAGGTTGCGCTAGTCCTTCAACTCATTCCATTGGTCTCAGCAGGCCCTAGAATGCCTCCCAGAAGTGACTTTCGGTTTACTTCTAGTTTGCATTTGTGACTTCCAAAATGCTTCTGGGACGCATTCTGGAACTGCGGAGGCCTGCGGAAGAGTGGGTAAAGGTCTGGCACAACCCAGAAGCAGCATCTGAGAGCTCCCATAAAGGCTCTGTGGGTGATGCATTAAGCATTGTGTCACAACCCCCGCAGAGGATGATGAGGTGGATCGCGGTACTCAAAAATTTTGGAACCACTGCCACAGCCACAGAGACACCACCACAGTGGCACCAGCAACGTGACACCAACCTGAGACTGAAATTTTGTGCCCCTAAGAATTTTGCACCCAGGGCAACTGCCCCTATGGCCCTGCCCACATCACACCACTGGAGCAATATAAGAAATGTGTAGACTGTCTTCTCGGTTTACCATGGTCCCGCTTCAGACCCCTCCTTCCCAATCGCTATTTAAAAGTCCAAACACACAGGGAGAAGCTACATGTCTAGTGTATTGACTAGATTGGTCCTAAAACAAGTTCTGAAAGTGTCACACAAAATATTATCCCAACTTCTTCTCATTAAGATTCTAGGTCAGTGCTCTGTTTTTCATGGAGGAGAGGTAAAGGCTCCAGGCTGTTGAGAAAGTTAATGGAGGGCCTATTAATACAGGCAGGAAGTCACTGTGTGTGGTGTGTTTTTTTTTTTAGCTGGAAACTGCTATTCATAGGATTTTTCTTAATAGATTCTCTTGTTTCTCTCAGCTGTAGTTTTTCCACTTTCCATTATATTTGACATGCAGCAAATAAACAAAAATGAATTGTGCTTCCAGCCTCTTCCCTGCCTGATTCCTTTTGGCAGGAGTGTCCCATGGAGTCTGGGGCAACGGGCATCCTTTTCACACACTGATCCTCCATTCCAGAGCACAGTATGTGACAGATGTCTGCTTAGATTAGTATTTAGGCCTCACTCGGCTCTTCCCTTCCTTGGCCCAGGACCTGGCAGGGAAAAGAAGAGGGGAGATGGTCTTGAATACATGTTTGCATCTGTTCTCCCAGGGGTCTCTCTGCCAAGTCAGGTGAGGTTTTGAAAATATAAAGAGCTCTGCAACATGAATAGCTGCCACAGTCTTGATTTCGCTTGGCATAAAACCCATGTAGAGTCATAAGGCTCAAAGTGCTCTCAGAGGACATCACATTGAACCTCCCCACTCCTCTATGGAGTTTCTATGGGAAACTCTGCCACTTCCCATATATACTCATACAGAGGCTTGCTCCAAGATTCATAGACTTGCGTCATGTAGAATCAAGGCAGTTTACATAAGCAGGCTGACCATACTCCATTTTTTCAAATGGGGTTTTTACAAGTTTATAAAACCTTGAGAGAAACTCATTGGATCCTCATTTCTCTAGATGTTTCCCTTCTTGCTGCAATCGTCGGCTGCATAGTTCCTGCACTTTCCAAGCTTCCACAGGCAGCTGCAAAACATGTCTCAGGATGTAATCAATCAATCAATCAATCAATCAATCAATCAATCAATCAATCAATCATATTTATATACTGTATCTCTTTTCCACAAAAAGTTCACAAAGTGGTTTACAGGTTAATAATAATAATAATAATAATAATAATAATAATAATATCTGTCCCACGTGTTGGCACTGCAGGTTGAACCGCTGCTGCTGAGCTTGCTGACCGGAAGGTTGGCAGTTCAGATCATATGACAGAGTGAGCTCCCATCGCTTGTCTCAGCTCCTGCCAACCTAGCAGTTCGAAAGCATGTAAACATGTGAGTAGATAAATAGGTACCACTTTGGTGGGAAGGTAACAGTGTTCCATGTGGCTTTGTGTATAGTCATGCTGGCCACATGACCATGGAAACCGTGCTCGGACAAACACTGGCTCTTAAGCTTAGAAACGGAGATGAGCACCGCCCCTTATAGTTGGTCACGACTAGACCATTCGGTCATGGGGAAACCTTTACCCATCTGTCCCAAAAGGGCTCACAATCTTAAAAAAAATGCAGCAACAGCCAGTAAAAAAGACACCATGCTGGGGTGAATAGGGACAATTAGTCTTTCTCTGCTAAATATAAGAGGAAAAGTGCCTCTTGCCCAGTTGCCCAGGGGTTATCCATTGATTGCCAGTCCACATCCTTTGTCTCTAGCCAGCAACTTCTGGTCTCCCATCCAGGGGAAACCCAAATTGATCTTACTTAACTTTTTCAGGCATGACAATGGTTCCTCTAGACCACAACTTTTGCCCATACACCTGTGTCATAATCCTTGTGACATAATAATGATGTTTACTCATAAATTCAGGGTAGGAAATTGAGGAGAAATATTCATATGATTTGTTTTTTGACTGAGTTTAGGGGCACAATCCTACCCTGGAGTTAAGCCGGCACAGTTAGGCCAGCAAAGTTTGGCTGGCACAAGGGCCACCGTAAAGCACATTTGGACCACTTTCAGAGTCAGGGAGGATGGCACATGTCTGTGTGCTGGTCTCTCTGACTCCAAGAGTGGGCCAAACATACTTTACCAGCTTGTGCCAGCCACACTTTGCTGGCCTAACCTGTTGGCCCATCTCCAGGATAAGATTGCGCCCTAATTTAGTTTAAAACTCAAAGGAGGGGAAATGTCAGAAACTGCAATTCATAATAAGGATTAAGAAAGGAGGAGTTAAACTCCTGTTATGGCCAATGCAAGAAGAATTTATCAGTTTCAAATTCTTTATTTCTCATTTATTTTTAAATTCTTATTAATACTTATTAAAGAATTTATTTATAATAAATCCTTTATTTCTCAGAACTTTCTCGTTTGCTATAGATTTCTTAAACCTTGAGAAATCCATAGTAAATGAGAAAGTTCTTCAGTTCAGCTGGCTCTGGGTCTCTTGGCCAGTGTTGGGGGGGGGGGAAAGAGGAGTGACATGAATTTTAACTTGAGTTTTGACATTTTGGCCTGACTATCATCCGAATGGAGTGACACGTGTCATTAACTCCCTAATTTGGCCACTGACTCACCATGGGAGTGCAATCCTATACTGCACTGGAACAGGCTGGCTGGCGGGGAGGATCTGCGCCAGCCTCCCCTCTGGGCTCCTTGGATCTGCGCCTGCTAAAAAGCAGGTGCGGATCCGAGGAGACAGCATGGTCTGAATTGGGCCTGCACGCAGCGGCGTCATGCAGCCGGAACGCTGGGGGGGTGGAACAGCCCAGCGTTCCGGCTGCATGACGCCGCTGCCTGCACGGCCTGGTGTACGGGCCACTCCTGGGCTGGCAACCTACCGTCCCGCTCACCGCCTGCCCAAGAACGCCCTTCCCCCACCCACTCCCTCCCTCCTTCCCGCCTGCCTTGGCACGCCTCTGTGTCAAGTTTCCAGACTCATTCCCAACAGTGCTCTTGGCTGAGGCAGCCTTGCCTCTTTGCCCTCACCTCTGCATCCTCCTGCAGTTGGGCTTAGTTGTCTGCAGCTTCCAACCACGTGACTGAGCCCAATGATTCTTCTCAACGTCCCTTCATGGCTGCCGAAACAGTGGGCTATCCTGAATTTAAACTAGAATCCCCCTCCATGAAGCTACAGGCATCACACGGGAAGCTTTTAAGCAGATGCTATACGGCTCTTGATTGCTGGAATCTATCCTCCGTCTATTTTATGTCAAAGCCAGGGATTCTTTTGATTTTTCTTTCTTTTTTCCTATTAAGTCAACTAACACCCCAGTGGAAATGGATGTATGTGCAATTAATTGGCTCTTGTTGAACTTGCAAAGGAAAACTAGCAATTACTGCTGACTCCCTGCCTTCTTTACCTAGCTCTTTGCCCCTTCACACACACAGGTTTTTAGACATGATGGAGAAAGCACGAGAAGTCTTTGCTTATAAGTGCTGATTTTTTTACTCTTGTAGGGTTGGTATCTTTCACTCAGGGTCTCCAGGGCAGGAAAAAAACCCATAATCATATGCAGTCTAGCAGGTTGTACACTGGAACTTGGTGTTCAAGGACAAGGTAGTTTGCAATGCAGAGCTCAGAAAATCCAAAATGATCTGAACGCAAAACCCAAAGTCTCTGAGCGAGCGGCATACATTATCTGTATTGGATATGCATGCATTTCTCGCTATGATTTGCATAGTTTAGTTGGGCTTTGCAACTCATCAATGGCTGGCTTTCAAAGATCTCAAGTGGGGTCAGTCCCATTTTTGTTACAGACTGAATAAGGATAAGTGGGATGCATAAAATGTAATGAGGGGCAATAGATGTGTAGAGATTGTGGATCAGGGAACAAGCTTAGAATGACTGTGCTTTCTTCTGTTTTATGCTGCTCTGAGGGTGAAATGCTGAAGCCTTTTTCTAAATGCAAACTGCAGGTCTTTGGGGTTAAGAGGCTGTAGAAACTGGGATTCTGCATTTAGATTCCCATAAAAATGGCAGGTTCAGTCTGTTTGCCCACTCCCAGTGGTTGCCTCTTGTGTACGTGACTCCTGGAAATCTTTATACAGGAAGATCATGGCCCGAGTCCTTTGGGGGAGGGCTGATAACCACTCTCGTGGTTTTACTGCAGCAGAGGCTTGAATGACGGCTGGTAATTGGCTTCTCTGTGTGTAAATCCTCTCCCTCCAGTCTCCGGAGAGATGGCAATGCCACAAGCTGAGCCTCTGCTGTTCCTTCTGACTGCAGGCTGTGGTGGAAAAGGAAAGGAGGGGAGGGTAGAAGAAAGGAAGAGGGCAGGTGGCTGTGTTGCTGAAAGACTCTGTTTTGCTAGAGCAATAGAAAATTCATCCTATGATAATGAGACACTTCCACTCTGGAAGGCTGTGAAAAGAAAATATTGATTGTGTGGTTGAGGGAGGAGAAAGTGTCTCCCCATGCTCCTTTCTCTGTATTCTCACCCTCTCAGACAGGCTCTGAAATTGAGACAGAATGTCGTTTGATATTCTGATGTGCTGGCAGGAATCAAAGCTTCTGATAGCTGAAGCTTTATAGCAAAAAGTACAGGACCCAGTCAATATTGCCACCCAAATGCCATTAGGGGTGCATTACAGGACGGTTGTAAAAACATTAAAACATTAATGTAAAACATTAAAAAAAAACTAAGATCATGGCAACCACTCCCATCACTTCCTAGTAAATAGAAGGGGAAGAAATGGAAGCCGTGTCAGAGTTTATTTTCCTGGGCTTCAAGATCACCACAGATGGTGACTGCAGCCATGAAATTAAAAGACGTTTGCTTCTTGTGAGGGAAAGCTATGGCGAACATAGACAACTTAATAAAAAGCCGAAACATCACCCTGCCACAAAGGTTCGCATAGTCAAAGCTATAGTTTTCCCAGTAGCAATGTATGGCTGTGAGAGCTGGACCATAAGGAAGGCAGAGCGCCGAAGAATAGATGCTTTTGAATTCTGGTGTTGGAGAAGATTCTTGAGAGTCCTCTGGACTGCAAGGAGATCCAATCGGTCAATCCTACAGGAAGTCAAGCCTGATTGCCCCCTGGAAGGACAGTTACTGAAGCTGAAGCTCAAATACTTTGGCCACCTCATGAAAAGACTCTTTAGAAAAGGGAAAGATTGAAGGCAAAAGAAGAAGGGGGCGGCAGAGGATGAGATGGTTAGATAGTATCACTGAAGCAATGAACATGAATTTGGGTGAACTCCGGAAGCCAGAGGAGGACAGGGAGGCCTGGCGTGCTGTGGTCCATAGAGTCGCGAAGAGTCAGGCACGACCTAGCAACTGAACAACAACAACAATAACAACCAGGATGGTTGAAAGAGAAATCAAATTAGGCAACTTGGTCCTCAAAACGCTTGCTGGGGCAAGCCTCATTCATTTCAGCAAGGTTTATAATGACAGAACATTCCGAGGGTCAGAAGACTTTCTATTTAGTTTTTTAGTTTGTATTTTCTCACCTCCATACCTGTTATAAATGCAAACAGCAATTGGGTAGCAAAGAGTAGAAACAAAGACTGAAGGCCCAATCCTATCCAACTTTCTGGTGCTGATGCAGCTGCAATGCAGTCCCGAGGTAAAGGACCAAATGTTCCTTTACCTTGAGGAGGCTTCCAGGATTGCCCTCTCCCCATTGCAGGATGCAGCACATAACCCATTGGCATGGCTGCATCAGCACGGAAAATTTGGATAGGATTGGGCCCTGACTAGTTTTTTTTCTGCAGTAGTTTTCATTCCTCCCCCATTAGTGCAATGAGTCTTAACATTGTAAAGTAAGGATATTTCACCACATAGCTGCAGTTAAGCAGAAATTAGTTATTCTCCAGATTGGTCATGCAGTAGTTAAACAGCCATAGTTAAATGTGTCAAATTTCACTAGTTGGAGGAGTGAACTCTTTCATTTTATGTCTGTGCAGGCTGAGGAGGGAGCACTAGAAAGCCAATGACGATAATAATTATCTAGTGCTGTATGCTGAAGGCATTAATTGATTAATCAGCATGACCAGCTAATTATTGGTGATAATGTAGATTTTTTTTTAAAAAGCTTCAACTCATCCCCCCTGTTCACAGAAGTCAGTGGCGTTATAAATATCTGAAAGATCAGATGCCACATCACAGTTGTTATTACTCCTGATAATCTCTTATCTGGTTTTCAAACATTTTAGCACCGGGATCTACTTTTTAGAATAACAATCTGTCTGGCACCAACTGGAAGTGATGTCATGGCTGGAAGTGCCATCATTGTGATGTCAGAGCCTGCTGTTTTCCTGAGAATGCAGCAATAAGTTGCTGCTAACTGGGTAAGAGGCACTTTCTCAAGGGGTGATCCTCTTATATTTAGCAGGGGGAGAGTAATTGTCCCTCTTCCCCCCAGCAGTGTTTTTTCTAGTGGCTATTGCTGGTGGTGGTCTGCATTTTTTAAAGATTGTGAGCCCTTTTGGGACAGGGAGCCATTTTATTATTATTTTTTCCTGTCAACCGCTTTGTGAACTTTTTGTTGAAAAGTGGTATATAAATACTGATTGATTGTTTGATTGATAAGTTGGGCTATTTCTCAGCCCTTTTCCAAAAGCAAAGTAAAACCTATTTGCAACGTTGACACAAGCGAAACAACCACAACGCCCTCCCCCTTTCCAGCATCCTATCTTCCCATATTTTCATTATGTCTGCTCTAGGTGCTTTACAACCCACTTGAAATGGGCTTGCGACTCACAGTTTGAGAACCACTGTCTTAGGGTCTAAGGAATAAAGTTTTCTTAAAAGACATCTTTGTAATTCTGGGTTCAAAAGTGGTGATGATAAAGTCAGCTAGATTTAGTGGTGCTAGGCACCATTCAGTGTCATGACAGCTCAGTGAAAAAGTTCATGTTTGGATGCAGGCAATTCCGGGTTCAGTCTAGGTAAGGGTAGGAAGGTTTCTTGTCTAATTCTTGGAGAGCCACTGCCAGTTAGTGTAAACAGGATTGAACTAGTTTGCCCAATGGTCTGGCTTAGTAGACGCATGTTCTGTGTGTAGTAGGGTAGCCTACTGTAAGGCAGTGGTTTACCTATTCACCTTCTGGTGGGTCCTGACCCAAGTGCCATTCTAAAAATTGGGTCCTGGTGCAAAAAGTTTGAGATCCATTGTTTTATATGAATGCAGAGTATCAAATAGCTCACACACATGGGGGCTAAAAGTAGGGCTGGCTTTAAGCTAATGATGGCCTAAAGGCCGTGATGGGTTGTGCAACCTTCTTGCATTAGTAGCAGGCTACTTCAGAGTACTGGGTACAAGGGAGTGGCAACAGGATGCAGGCATCTTGTTGTCTCGTGCCTCCCTGAGGCACCTGGTGGGCCGCTGTGAGATACAGGAAGCTGGACTAGATGGGTCTTTGGCCTGATCCAGCAGGGCTTTTCTTATGTTCTTATGTTAATGTGACTGATGTCATCACATTGGGTGCTACGTTTCAGGGCCCCCCGCATCATCACAGCAAGCATACTGCCTGCTGCTGCAGCTGGGATCTCAATGGGATTTAGATCATTGGGGCAAGCAGAGCAGCTTTACCTTGGGCCCTCCCATCTGCCCCTGCCTCCGAATAGCCCGAAACTGGCCTCCAGGAAGCAGGACTTTATCATATCACCACCAACTATTTCCATGTGCAAAGCATGGCACAGCACCACAATGCTTTTCTTGGTAAGTGGGGGGGGGCGCCGGAAGGGTGGGGAGCCTTGCAGGAATACCTTGCATTGGGCCCGGCTGCTCCTGGAGCCGGCCCTGGCTAAAAGTTTCAGATTCTACATAGCTGCGGTTCACATTCATAAGAACATAAGAAGAGCCCTGCTGGATCAGGCCGAAGGCCCATCTAGTCCAGCTTCCTGTATCTCACAGCGGCCCACCAGGTGCCCCAGGGAGGCACGAGACAACAAGATGCTGCATCCTGTTGCCACTCCCTTGCACCCGGTACTCTGAAGTAGCCCACCACCAATGTAAGGAGGTTGCACAATCCATCATTGCCTATAGCCCACGATGGACCTTTCCTCCAGAAATCCGTCCAATCCCCTCTTAAAGGCATCAAGACCAGATGCCATCACCACCTCCTGTGGCAAAGAGTTCCACAGATTAATTACCCGCTGGGTAAAAAAGTACTTCCTTTTATCTGGTTTAACTCTCCCAACCTTCAGTTTTAGCGGATGTCCCCTGGTTCTGGTGTTTTGAGAGAGGGAAAAGAACATCCCTTTATCGACTCTATCCCTTCCATGCTTAATTTTGTATGTCTCAGTCATGTCCCCCCTCAGGCACCTTTTTTCTAGACTGAAGAGCCCCAAACGCTGCAGTCTTTCTTCATAAGGGAGGTGCCCCAGCCCCGTAATCATTTTTGTTGCTCTCTTCTGCACCTTTTCCAGCTCCACTATGTCCTTTTTGAGGTGCAGCGACCAGAACTGGACACAATATTCCAGGTGCGGCCTTACCATCAATTTGTACAATGGCATGATAATATTGGCTGTTTTATTCTCAACCCCTTTTTTAATTACCCCAAGAATTAATTACCACGGAATTATTCATTCTGTGAAGAATGTTCTTTGAGTGGCAACTTCTTTCTCCACCATTCTTTCAGCTGCCTCAACCTCATGTTCTCTAGTGAGGCCAAAACCAAAATAGATCAAGAGTCAAACAACTGGCCCCGGTGCCCTGACTTCGACAGAGCCTGCCGTCTGTAGGCAGCTTCTCATTCTGCCTGTATGAAGTCATCTGGGGCAGCCTGCCAAGGCAAAGCGTAGCGCAAAGAAAATAAAGCCGGCTGCCCTGGGTGACAGCCTTGGCTCACCTGTGTCAGTATCTTAGATCCAGGCTCGCCCAAACCCAGAGTGCTTCCCTTTGATAACTTTCTGTTTTCACAGCGTCCTAACAGGCAGCAGCACACAAAGCAACTGCAGATAAAAGAGATCTCCATCTCCACGTTCCCGCTCGGGAGGGAAGCGCTCTCTGAGATTAAATCCTGTCATTTAAGTACAAGTAGAAATTACAGGACAAGATAAAGGGATGTAATGTACAAAGAGGGAGGCAGGAAGGAGAAAACCAATACAAGCAGAGGGAAGGTTTCTGTAGAACTAGCAAGCTGGATTAATGAGTTGTAGGTCACTGGGGCAAGGAGCTGACGGCACTGCGGAATATCTGGAGGATTTTCAGGCTTGAACGCCATCTTATCGGGCTCCACGTGAGAACGGTTTCCAAAGCTCCTCCAGAGGAGGAGAGATTGTGATCCCTTTTAAATTTTAATTTTATGCTTGGCAAAAGCCAGGTGTTGCTTCTCATGCTGTGTATAGAGCAACAGCAGTATGTCACCTGACATTAATAAATAAATTACCCTTACTGTGGCATAACTGGGAGTAGTTTTGTGCTTGTCCCAGGATCCCCAGGAGTCACTGATATTCTAGGATAGCAGATAGTTATTTCAGCTTTACAACTAGGTCAGTAGTGTCATCTTACCGGTACACTGGGCGGGTCTTCTGGGTGATCGGCAGCGCGCTCGCTGCGTTCTGTTGCATAATGGCAAAAGCCCGCCCGCTGTGGCGGGCGGGCTTTCGCCGTTGTGCAACGGAACGCAGCGAGCGCGCTGCCGATCACCTGGATGACCCGCCCAGCGTACTGGTAAGATGACACTACTGAACTAGGTGTCAGGGACAACGACGACGACGACGACTACTACTAGGCATGCCTGAGGCAGCCAGGATCCCGGCCAGCAGGCTTTCCCGCAGGGATGGCAGCAGCAAAGCCCAGGGCCTCCCTGCCCTAGTGGCGGGTCAGGCCACAAGAAGGGCAGGCTGGGCCCAGAGGGACCTGGCACCCAGGCTTCAACAGCTGAAAGGCTGGAGGCCCGGGTGGCAGGCCCCGCACTGCAGCACCAGGCGCTGCCGCAGCTGACAGCAACCTGGGCAGGCGGCCCGCCCTTTCCCGCATCGCAGTCGTGCCAGTCCTGTTGCACGGCAAGGAAGAAGTCCACCTGGCCTACTGACGCTGGGAGCAAGTGAAAAAGAGCCCATGTCTGCAGTTGCCGGAGAAGGGAGGGTAGTAAGTACTTGCAGGATCAGGGACCTGGAGGGTTGTCAGCCTGGGCTTGTGCAGTCTAGCTGGAAGGAAGAGTGGCGCAAAGGGGCCGGGAGGCTCTATATAACCCCAGGCAAGCCAGTGATGCGGGCAGTCTGGAGGAGGCTGGCTAGTAGTTAGGATGCTGGCCAGCCAGTGAACCCAAGCAAGGCTGCTGGAAGGACCAGTGGGTGAAGGAACCCCCTCCCCTTGCCTATCTCTGAGGCTGCTGGGACCCCCAACAGATGGGAAGGCTTGAGGGAGCCCAAACACAACTGGTGTCAGCTCCAGGGCTACCTCTCGCAATGCCCTAATGTCAGCTACTGTGAGGACAGGAGCCTCTTGCCCGACAGCACCGACACTAGTATTAGATCAACTATAAAGTTCAATACAAATCTGGAGCTGTTTACACCTATTGGTCCTCTTATTTCTTTCAGTGCAGAAGGACAAAGAAACAAAGGATGCCTCTGCATGTCTATTCAGAAGTAAGTCCAAGTGAGTTCAGTGATGCTGGCATCTATCCTATCCCGACCCCCCTGTGCCAGGCTGGACATGGACCTTAGCAGGCTTCTCCAAGCTACACCAGCAAAACAGCTGGCATAGATTTGAGGAGTTCCATAGGGGACCCCTTGGTGGCAACACAGTGGTAAATGTCTTCCCTATTACCTCTCTTCTCAGCCTCTTCAGGATTGGCACACAGGATGCAGTAGGCAGTCTGCTGGTGGCCCTGCATTGCCCCAGAATAGTATTGGACCATTAGAATCAAACTAGAGTAGAGTAGGAAATAATGGGCAGGAGGTGTGGACTGATGGTTGAGCTGCTGGTACTGCATGAAGCTAAGCAGGGAAATCTGCGGTTTGCTTCTGGATGGGAGACGAATGCCAGGCTATGACAAGCTGCAGTACCTGTGGTGGCAGAACAGAGTTGCTGTGGAGCTGATTAGCTCACCGCAAGTGAGAGTTGCGGGGTGTGTGTGATGGGGTGTGTGTGTGAGGAGGCCAGCCGGCAAAGAAGGGAATACGACCTTGAGGACATGTCTGGGCTTGACTTGCGATGGCCTGCTGAGGCTTGATGGCAGCAGCCAAAGGAGAGAAACACACTGTGAAAGCAACATCTGGGCCTGAGGATTGGCAGATCACAAGGATACTGTAGATTTGTAAAAACCCCACTGGAAAAAAAAATATGGTGGTTTAGACTAGCCTGCTCATGTAAGCCGCCTTGGACATTTGCTTCGGCAAGGGAAAGGCGGGGTATAAATTCTTCAAATAAATAAATAAATAAATAAATAAATAAATAAATAAATAATACCAAATATCAATGTAGGTTATGCAACCTAAAGTGAACATGATTTTCTACACCCAGTTAAATATGACGTTTTATATTTCATGTACAGTCTCTAGAATCATGTTCATGTTTTACTCCAGGTAAATATTTGCTCTGCAGACTGCAGAATCAAGCAAGTGTAGGTTCTCATTTTATATGGATACCGCAGGGGTTCAGATCTCTTCGTAGGCACTAAAGGTAAACACCCAATAGTGCCCCCTGGCAAAGCTGGGAATATTGGATTGCAGCCTCAGAGCTTCTGAAGCAAAACTTTTATGGACCTTTAAACCCCACAGCACCTGCCCTCTGAAGACATTACAGGCAGATTCATGCCTGCGTTTATGGAAAACTTTTTCAGGCCGTATTTCTTTGGATAGAATCAACGCAAACTAGTCAAACAATAGATTCCAAACACAGGGCTTTGCTCCATGGAAGATTGCTTTTCAGATTCAGCACAGCTACGGTGAGGAAGGAGCACATGCGTTGCAGAGCTGTGGTTAGCATGAAGAAAATGAATTGCCTTCTTTGAAGTTTCAATGTCAGGAAAGAGTCAGAGCCGGCCCCATCCAGGAGGCCAACTGAAGAGGTTGCTTCAGGCATCAGATTATTGGGGTATGCTAATCTCTACCTCCCTTTCATGGATCACTGCCTTGTCGTGGCGAAGGGGCTTGAGTAGCTCAGTGAAGCTGTGAGCTATGCCATGTAGGGTTACCCAAGATGGACAGGTCATAGTAGAGAGTTCTGACTAAACATGATCCGCTGGAGAAGGAAATGGCAACCCACTCCAGTACTCTTGCCAAGAAAACCCCATGGATTACAAAACTAAAAGGCTAAACGATATGACACTGGAAGATGAGCCCCTCAGGTCGGAAGGTGTCCATTATGCTACTGGGGAAGAGCAGAACACGAGTACTAGTAGCTCCAGAAAGAGTGAAGTAGCTGGGCCAAAACCGGAAGGAAGCTCAGCTGTGGATGTGTCTGGAAGTGAAAGGAAAGTGCGATGCTGCAAAGAACAATACTGCATAGGAACCTGGAACGTCAGATCTATGAATCAAGGTAAGCTAGATGTGGTCAAACGTGAGATGTCAAGGCTGAACATCGACATCATGGGAGTTAGTGAACTAAAATGGACAAGAATGGGAGAATTTAATTCAGATGACCATTATATCTGCTACTGTGGGCAGGAATCCCTTAGAAGAAATGGAGTGGCCTTCATCGTGAACAAGAGAATGAGAACAGCAGTACTGGGGTATAACCTCAAAAATGATAGAATGATTTCCATTCGGATCCAAGGCAAACCTTTCAACATCACAGTAATCCAAGTCTACGCCCCAACCACTGGTGCTGATGAGGAAGAAGTGGACCGTTTCTATGAAGACCTAGAACAGCTTCTAGAATTAACACCCAAAAAAGATGTCCTTCTCATCATAGGGGATTGGAATGCTAAAGTAGGCAGTCAAGAGGTAACAGGAATAACAGGCAAGTTTGGTCTTGGAGTACAAAATGAAGCAGGGCAAAGACTGATAGAGTTCTGTCAGGAGAACACATTAGTCATAGCAAACACGCTTTTCCCGCAACACAAACGGTGACTGTACACATGGACTTCACCAGATGGTCTACATCGAAATCAGATTGATTACATTCTCTGCAGCCAAAGGTGGAGAAGTTCTATACAGGCAGTAAAAACAAGACCTGGAGCTGACTGTGGCTCAGATCATGAGCTTCTTATTGCAAAATTCAGGCTTAAACTGAAAAAAGTAGGGAAAAGCACTAGGCCCTCCACGTATGACCTAAATCAGATCCCATACGAATATACAGTGGAGGTGACAAATAGATTTAGGGGCTTAGATTTGGTAGACAGAGTGCCTGAAGAACTTTGGACGGAGGTCTGTAACATTGTGCAGGAGGCAGCAACTAAAACCATCCCAAGGAGAAAGAAATGCAAGAAGGCAAAGTGGCTGTCTGACGAGGCTTTACAAATAGCTGAGGAAAGAAGGGAAGCCAAAAGCAAGGGAGAAAGGGAAAGATATACCCAACTGAATGCAGATTTCCAGAGAACAGCAAGGAGAGATAGGAAGGCCTTCCTCAATGAGCAATGCAAAGAAATCGAGGAAAACAATAGAATGGGAAAGACTAGAGATCTTTTCAAGAAAATTGGAGATGTCAAAGGACAATTTCATGCTAAGGTAGGCACAATAAAGGACAAGAACGGCAAGGACCTAACAGAAGCAGATGAGATTAAAAAGAGGTGGCAAGAATACACAGAGGAACTCTATAAGGCCGATCTCAATGTTCCTGATAACCACAATGGTGTGGTCACTGAGCTCGAACCTGACATCCTGGAGTGTGAAGTCAAGTGGGCTTTAGAAAGCTTCACTAACAACAAAGCTAGTGGAGGTGACAGCATTCCAGCAGAATTACTCAAAATCTTAAAAGATGATGCTGTCAAAGTGCTGCACTCCATATGCCAGCAAATTTGGAAAACCCAACAGTGGCCACAAGACTGGAAAAGATCAGTTTACATTCCAATCCCAAAGAAGGGCAATGCCAAAGATTGCTCAAATTACCGCACCATTGCACTCATTTCACATGCTAGCAAGGTGATGCTCAAAATCCTACAAGCTCGGCTTCAGCAGTATGTGAATCGAGAACTACCAGATGTACAAGCTGGTTTCCGAAGAGGCAGAGGAACTAGAGATCAAATTGCCAACATTCGTTGGATCATGGAGAAAGCAAGAGAGTTCCAGAAAAACATCTACCTCTGCTTTATTGACTATGCTAAAGCCTTTGATTGTGTGGATCACAACAAACTGTGGCAAGTTCTTGAAGAGATGGGAGTACCAGACCACCTTATCTGCCTTCTGAGAAACCTGTATGCGGGTCAGGAAGCCACAGTTAGAACTGGACATGGAACAACCGACTGGTTTCAAATTGGGAAAGGAGTTCGACAAGGCTGTATACTGTCACCCTGCTTATTTAACTTATATGCAGAATACATCATGAGGAAGGCAGGGCTGGATGATTCACAAGCTGGAATCAAGATTGCTGGGAGAAATATCAACAACCTCAGATATGCAGACGATACCACTCTAATGGCAGAAAGTGAGGAAGACCTCAAGAACCTTCTGTTGAGGGTGAAAGAGGAAAGTGCCAAAATTGGCTTGAAGCTCAACATCAAAAAAACTAAGATCATGGCAACCACTCCCATCACTTCCTGGCAAATAGAAGGGGAAGAAATGGAAGCAGTGACAGACTTTATTTTCCTGGGCTCCAAGATCACCGCAGATGGTGACTGCAGCCATGAAATTAAAAGACGTTTACTTCTTGGAAGAAAAGCTATGGCGAATGTAGACAACTTAATCAAAAGCCGAGACATCACCCTGCCAACAAAGGTTCGCATAGTCAAAGCTATGGTTTTCCCAGTAGCAATGTATGGCTGTGAGAGCTGGACCATAAGAAAGGCAGAGCGCCGAAGAATAGATGCTTTCGAATTATGGTGTTGGAGAAGACTCTTGAGAGTCCCCTGGACTGCAAGGAGATCCAATCGGTCAATCCTCCAGGAAGTCAAGCCTGATTGCTCCCTGGAAGGACAAATCCTGAAACTGAAGCTCAAGTACTTTGGCCACCTCATGAGAAGAGAGGACTCCTTAGAAAAGACGCTCATGCTGGGAAAGATTGAAGGCAAAAGGAGAAGGGGGAGGCAGAGGATGAGATGGTTAGATAGTGTCACCGAAGCAACGAACATGAAATTGGGCGAACTCTGGAAGCTAGTGGAGGACAGGGAGGCCTGGCGTGCTGTGGTCCATGGGGTTGCGAAGAGTCGGACACGACTTAGCGACTGAACAACAACAATCTCTACCTACCTACTTGGACAAGGAAGAGGGGGAAGAGAAGAATGTGGAGGTGACTGCTGAGCTAGAACATTGGAGGGTGGGAGGAGCAAAGGCTGGCATACCATCAGGAAGGAGAGCAGCATTTGGGTCTTGAGTCCACCCTGGAAAGTGGAATTTGGAGTAAAGAGTGCCCATGGGATGCTGGGCCTTCTGTCAATGAAGTCAATGTGGCTCATTCAGTCATAGCTAAATATTACCACTCACCTTGACTAATTGCTGCTGTGTCTTCCTATCCTGATGTAGCATCGTGGTAATTATTTAACCGACACCAACTGTGCATAAATGGCTGAAGTTGTTGCCATTATCCAATTTTGTGTAATTGGGATAGCCACAAAAAAAGAGCAACGCATATGTGAAAAAAGATATTTCAACGCAATTATCGGAAGCATGCCTAGCAAGAGCACTGAATTGTAATTGAATGGGCTCCATGGGACTAGGTTGATTTCCTGAGAGAGGAAGACTTAATTTAGGACACAATCCTAACTGTGAGATAGACTGGCACAGGGGACCTGTGCCAGCCAAAGAGTCAGTGAGCCTGGCGGGTGTTAAGGGAGGCAAATGAGGGATCAAGGGGGGCTACCCAGCAGGGACCAGCACCATGATCCATTCCCCTTTGTTGCCTGGGTTTTCTTTTGGGGGGGAGGCTAGAACTGCTCTGACAGTGGCTGCTACTGTTGACATGGTTGTGCGCTGGTATGAGTGCCACCCTCTTCTCCACCTATTTGTTTAAAGGGGAAGGACAGCCCACTCTCTTCTCCTTTGTTTAAATGGGAGGAGAAGATTGCACCCTGGCAGACCAGCACAGGGAATGGGAGGGGCTGGTGGGATAGTGGAACAGAGGCGTTTCTGGGTGGGGGAGGGTTTGTCTGGGGTGCAGATTGGATCCAGGAAGGTGGTGGCAGCCTGCTCCAAATCCTAATCCACATCTCTGGCCCAAGCAGCAGTACATGAGCTGCTCAGATTTGCACCAGCAGAATCATTTGTGCAGATCTGAGTAGCCCCACAGGGGAGGGCTGGGGCTCAATACAGAGTAAGGGAAAAAAATCGCCTTATCCTGAGTTGCCCTCCAGCCACCTCTTAACCTGCACAAGATAAGCATGACCTTGCACAGGCCTAGCCTGCTCCCGAGTAGCTGCAAACATGCTTTGTGGCACATTTGCAACACTTGGAACCTAACACAAAGAACTTGTCCTGGCTCAGTACAGGGCAGCATTAGGTTTGTGCTGTTTATCTCTGAATAAAGACAAGTGGATTCCAAGGTCTCATGGTTACTCTTCAGAAAAAGCAGAATATATTGTAATGTTCCCAGACAGAGCTGTAACTGGCTCAACTGATCCCAAAAGCTCCAGGAGGCAGAAAAACTTGTGGCATAGTTGAGGGATCAGATATAATGATCCTTGGAGCTGGGTTCTCATTTTTAAAAAAGGTTTCTTAAAGCCTGAACAAATACTGCATATACTTGTGTACAAGTTGGTCTCATGGATAAGTCGAGGGCAAGGTTTAAACCAAAAATCATAGAATTTGCTGTGACCAGTGGATAGGTTGAGAGTAAAATTGGGTGTGTGTGTGAAATTCTTTGAAAATGATTTACAAGTAATTTTTCTGAAGCAGCAACAGAAAGCCACCCCCCTCCAAAAAATGGAGCCATTTCACTTTCTTCTGAGGCAGCACTGAAATGGAGCTATTCTCCAAACAAGAAGGAAGAGAGATGAATATGCTTATGGGAGTTGTAGGTTTGTGAGGAATACAGTACAGCTCCTCCATAGCATTAGCCTTCATAGTGACTGCAATTCCCATAAGCACCTTCACCTTTCTGCCTGTTTGGAGTAGAAATAAAATGGCTACTAGTTTTTTTGCCTGCTGTCTGTAGGTGCCTGAGAACAATTACTGGTAAAATTGCTCCGGTTTTTTCTACACACACCTCCGCATTCTGCTTCTTAGCCTGCCCACCCCCAGCTGCTGTTAGAAGCTTTATTAACCATACTGACCCTTGTATAAGTCGAGCCATGCTTTCAGGGTCAATTTTCAGACATAAATTTTAGACTTATACATGAGTATACAGGGTACTTGCATTTGCCACTTAATATAACCAGTGTTGTTTTTCTTGCCGTTTTGCTTCTTTTTCTCTTTGCTCCAGGGGTTGTGGCAAATGTTCAGAATCCACAATAAGTTATTTCAAGGCAGCTTCCATGCTGATTCTATGGATTTCAATTTCCACACTTTCCCCTCTAGGCTGCTTCAAACTAATAACCTCGTTTTTGCAACATTCCTCATGGGAATTTCTTGCACAGCTTTGCCCTTCTGGGATTAACAAACATTCACATTCTTTGTGGAAAAAACTCTTCAAATTTGTGTCGACCGCTTTCAGAGCAACCTCCTTTATTCCTAGCAAACAAGGCAAACAGAACAAAAAAGTAACTTTGTTTTTATTAGATACATTGTATCTAATAAAAGCCATTGTGTGGCTCATTTTTACTTTGAGCCATTCACAAGAGAAGAAACTGATGGCTTCTCAGAACTCTTGAGATGCCTTATTTATATATGCTCACGCAGGGCGGGCCTTGAGACCAGTGTGACCTATGCCATTACATTGGGCCCAGAGCTTTGGGGGGCCTGCACAAGTGCAATGAGTGAATTGCTTGCTGCTGCAGCCAGAATCTCTGTGGGCTATAAGCCAGTGGTGTGAGTGGAGCAGCAACACAAATGCTCTTCTTGCCATGGCTGCCAAGGCTGTATGGTGAGTGTGGGTCTCCAGGGGGAAGGGGGAAAGCCCATTTGGAATGCTCTGCATTGGGCCCCACTACTCTTGGAGCTGGTCCTGTGCTCACACAACCAGTGGTGTCATCGAAATGCCATTGTACAAATCAATGGTAAGGCCGCACCTGGAATATTGTGCCCAGTTCTGGTCGCCGCACCTCAAAAAGGACATAGTGGAGCTGGAAAAGGTGCAGAAGAGAGCAACGAAAATGATTACGGGGCTGGAGCACCTCCCTTATGAAGAAAGACAACAGCATTTGGGGCTCTTCAGTCTAGAAAAAAGGCGCCTGAGGGGGGACATGATTGAGACATCTAAAATTATGCATGGAAGGGATAGAGTCGATAAAGGGATGTTCTTTCCCCTCTCTCAAAACACCAGAACCAGGGGGCATCTGCTAAAACTGAGGGTTGGGAGAGTTAAACCAGATAAAAGGAAGTACTTTTTAACCCAGCGGGTAGTTAATGTGTGGAACCCTTTGCCACAGGAGGTGGTGATGGCATCTGGTCTAGATGCCTTTAAGAGGGGATTGGACAGATTTCTGGAGGAAAGGTCCATCGTGGGCTATAGGCAATGATGGATTGTGCAACCTCCTTACATTGGTGGTGGGCTACTTCAGAGTACCGGGTGCAAGGGAGTGGCAACAGGATGCAAGCATCTTGTTGTCTCGTGCCTCCCTGGGGCACCTGGTGGGCCGCTGTGAGATACAGGAAGCTGGACTAGATGGGCTTTTGGCCTGATCCAGCAGGGCTCTTCTTATGTTATGTTCTTATGGCTATAGGCAATGATGGGTTGAAACCTCCTTACATTAGTAGTAGGCTACTTCAGAGTACCGGGTGCAAGGGAGTGGCAACAGGATCCAAGCATCTTTTATCTCATGCCTCCCTGGGGCACCTGTGTCATGGTTTGTATAGTGAACAAGCCAAAGATTTGCAATGAAGGATTCTGGAGCCTCATGGTAAAGAAAAGAAAAGAGCTGACTCATATTTCAGCTGTAGCTAATCACTTAATTATGCGAAAGGGAGCACCCTGATTGGCTGTGTACCAATACTTAAGCAGAGTGCTCCAAAATGTATGTGTGGGTTGATGTTGGAGTTTTTGTGATGTCTTTGATGTCGGATGCAACAGAATAAAGTTTCTGACTACAGTTCCTGTCTGCCTGGACTGTTCTTCGCTTTGCTGACCTTGCCAAGCCAATTCTGCAGCGCGTTTATCTCTGCTAGAAGGGCAGACACCCGTTGAAATCCTAACAACCTGGTGGGCCACTGTGAGATACAGGAAGCTGGACGAGATGGGTTTTTGGCCTGATCCAGCAGGGCTCTTCTTATGTTCTTATGTTCTTAACTTTAAACTATGAGTCTAGCATGAGCTAGAAAGTGCATTTATATTTTGTTTTGCTGTACAACCATCTTAATCTGCCCTTATTCTATCTAAAAGTTCAATACACATTTTCAGAAGTGTGCTATAACTGTATACATTGAGTATGCAGGGCTGCCTTGTGCTGGGGCAGGGGGGGTAGCTCTCTAGGATGAGAATCTATCTTGTCACCTGTTACCTGATCCTGTTGGCTGGAGATTCCAAGGATTTATCCCAGCTCCTTGTGAATGCAGAGCATCTGCTCTACCGTTGAGCTTTAGAGCCCCTCTCCTAAAACTAATCTCCAGCTTACAAAGCACACTTAGGTGAATGCTTGATTCTGTTCTGTATGGTCTCAGCCTCAATTAGTACAGTATTGTCTTCTTCAGTGGCAGGAACCTTCCTGGATCATGGACAAAAAGCTTTCCCAACATGTGTTGGACAGTCACCAGAATGGCTGGTGTAAGTCTGTGGAGACACACAGGTAATCAGGCAGGGTATTGGGGACCATGCAAGCAGTTTGATAGCCTCTGTACCATAGCATGCAGCACATCCTCCATTAGCACAGCTGCATGCTATAATGTGTGTGTGTGTGTGTGTGTGTGTGTGTGTGTGTGATAAGATAGGGCAGTAAGTCAGTTTAAGTGTCATCATAGTCAAATTCAGGTTTGCAAATAATAGTTTGCAAAAGCAAAGTAACCTTAGGTTGGATGAAAGCAGTAGCATCGATTCAGTGGGTGCTGAGGTGCTCCCAGCACCCCCAAATTTGGGCATGGGTGCTGCATTCCCCAACACTTCAGCACCCCCAAGAGTGGTGCACTTCCATGCTTGCCCTCCCCTCAGATTACTTGCCCTCCCAGGCCAGTCCTGACCAAGCTGAGGGGAGAGCAAGCATGCACAACGGTTGACCATTGCGCATGCTCACACTTCTCTTGGCCTGGTTGTGCGCAACCATTTCTGCAAATGGCCATGCTGCTGTGGGAGGAACTGCAGCAGCCCAGAGCAGGAGCAGTACAATCAGGACAGTCCAGCCGGGCATCCACAGCACAGGACCACCCCAGTGCCTGCCTAGATTGCGGACTCCCTGTGTGGGTCTCATTGGCTCACCGGATCTGTCGCCCGGGAGCCCCTCTCCAGCCAGCCACACACGCCCCTCTCCTCGCCTCTCCCTGTGCATTCCTTTCCCCCAGGCTCTGCCCCCTTTCCAGCCACTGCCCCCTCGTCCGCCCGCCCATCTCCGCTTCCTCCTCGCACACAATTTCTATGCACATGGTTCTATAAGCATTATTTGCATCCCTGGGAAGAGCAGGATCCTTGATAATGCAGAGGCAGCCTATGCTGTCTGCATAGACTGTATACAGACCTTCGGCTGCACACATGGATCGTTTGGGGGCATGATCCCACTCAGGGTCAGCCTTAAGCCAATATGGCTTATGTTGTCAAATTGGGCCCTGTACTTTGGGGGAGGCTAAGCTGGCGCAGCTAGCGGATTGCTTGCTGCAGCAGCCAGGATCTCCGTGGACAGTAAGCCAGTGGGGCAAGTGGAACAGCTACACATTGGCCATCCCACCTGGCCCTGCCTCCAAACTGCCAGAAATGGGCCTCCCAGAAGCAGTTTGCAGTGGCGTCTTCCTACTACTGCCAACTATTTTCAGGTGCCGCACTTTGCACCCAGCACCACAAGCGCTCTTCTCACAATGGCTGTATGCTGAATGGGCATATGAATTGGGGCTGTGCGGCCTCGGGATGAAGCCTTGGATTTGGCCTTATGGCCGAGTCCAAGGCCCGCCTCCTTCCCGGGCCGGCCCTCCCTCCCCCCACCCGGAAACGCCCTCCCCCTGCCCACTCCCTCCCTTGGGCCAGCTCGTCACACTTCTGCGCCAGCCGGGCTCGGCAGGCGTAGAGGGAGACGAGTGCGGGCACTCTGAGGCTGGCACTGCCTGCAGCACCGGTCTCGGAATCAGAGCATCAATGCGGGGGTTACCTGTGGGGGTTACCTTCCTGGGCCGGCCTGCCTGCTGCCACATAGCATTGATGCTACAAGGTGCCTAGGATGGCACCCTCAGTATGTGAACACATTCTGGGTTTGCTCGGAGTTCTGTGACCAGCACAAGCATTAATCTGCTTCTCACGTTTTTATCCATATCAAAGTCCAAGCCATTAAAAGGGGATTTTTTTCTTGGTTTTTATTATCTTTCATAATATAAAACATAATGGGCCCTTTCAGAGATTTCTTCTGAACAGGTTTCTTCTTTCATGTGCTTCTCTCCATTATGGCTCAAGTACAATAGAAATCCCAGACATTAACATGCTACTTTAGGATGAAATGTACATTTGAACTATACAGAACATGCCGAGCCTCTTCCAGAATAGCTACAGGGTGCACAGATACACCCAAGACAGAGGATGGGGAGCTCCAGTTGGCACTCTAGCCACAAGTGTGAGAAGTGGGGGAAAGAAAACAGGTGTGTGTGTGTGTGCATGTGTGTGTATACATGTGCACACACACATGCAACCACCCACTAAGGGCTTGAGTGTGACGCTTGAGGAGGTGAAGGGGATGAAGGGTGAGGCTCCTTCTGTGTATGCTTTTTGGAGAACGGACTGTTATGTTTTTCCTATTAGAAAGCACCTAGAAAATTGTTAATGCTTGTCACCATCAATGCTTCACTCTGTATTGGATTCAGAGAGCATTTTAATACTGAGCCTAGTAAATAAGCCTAGACCCTTGGTTGAAACTATAGACCAGAGATGGCTTCATGAACCACATCCCTCCTGTTCCCGCCTTCTTTGCTTTTCTTCCTTGCTCTTCAACAGCTCCTACTATTTGTGCTTCTTTCTTTCCAACAATCCCCCCTTGTGTCCATTCTCTCTACTTCTTGTCACAATCATCCTTCCATTTCTCACCTCTTTCTCATAGTATCTCTACCACCCTGATCACACTGGTCTGCAGCACCACTTTATTCTCAGGGCAACCTCAGATTGACCTGCTGCTGCCACCATTACGGGCTGAATGATTCCTAGCATTTGAATGGCAGAGAGTTGGGGCAGTCATTCAAGGTGAAATTTCTACGGCAACACATGTCGTCCTGCTCACTAAAGCCTTCTTCATTAGCATCTGCCCCTTCTGTCTACTGCCTAGAAACCACACTGAAGGCACAGGCTGATCTTTCTCGCCACAAACATCCTGCATTTCATTCACGAGATAATCCTCATAACCATCTTGTTAGGAGGGAAACAAACACAACGCCATAAATACTGCATGGATTTGGAGAAGCACAACAAGGTGCCATCAAGCACAAAATCCTGGAAAAACTCTTCTTTCCTCTAGCGGACTGGAATGGACAGTTTCTGGTTTGTCTTTTGCTTTTCAAACTCCAAGCCCTTCAATACCTATTTTTTGGACTTTGATCATTAACTGGCAGCACTTTTCCCCTCAGGCTATGAGTTGAAATGAAATCCTTGCTTCAGGGCAGGGAGCTTCTTCGTTTTCGTGTCAAGCAACGGCATGAAAGTGAACTCAAACCACTCATGGCAGGATGTTTGCTTCACACCAGGCATCCTTCCTGTGAAGCAATGCATGCTAGGACACTGAATTGGGAAGACATCCTAGCCCATCACTGTTATTTCCCCTGGAAGGACCACACCACACCACCTTACCTTTCCACATTTCTGTTTTTCCTTCCATCTTTTCTCTTGTCCTATTAGAATCCAGTTTGTTTCACACTCACTGCCCTTGTAAAGTATGTGGGCTTCTTCTTTTGCAACTCATTGCCATTTTTACCCTACTCATTTCTAAGTGGCTTGAGGTGGCTTCTGAACATATTCAAACATCACTTATTTAATACATCAATAACAAAAAGGGAAAAAAAACTCACAGTGAATTAAAAACAATCCTACCCACAACGCCCTATGTGTACCCCTTGGCCACCAAATGCCTGTGTGAATAGAAAAGTCAACATTTTCAAGCGGTCTGAGGGTTCTGGTATGGGTGGGCCTTTACAGAGAGAAAATCTAAGTACAGAGATAGGGCCAACTGGAGCACTGGGGCAGCCCAATCCTATGCTGCCTGGGCACTGGAGGTGCAGCAGTAGCCAAACGGCTACCATTGCCTCCTACTCAGCGGCGTCATGCAGCCGGAATGCTGGGCGGGAGGAACGGGTGAGCGGCAGCCCGCCCATTGCATTCCGGTCCATGTCGCTGTCTTCCCCGCCCCCGTGGGGGCGGGGAAGATGGCGAAATGGACCGGAACGCAACGGGCGG
>JAJKFI010000038.1:5623856-5637428 GCA_029204185.1 Lerista edwardsae
ATTATTATTATTATTATTATTATTATTATTATTATTATTATTATTATTATTATTATATTTTGCCACTATTACAAGCAGCACTTGCATTTTGGGTCTTGCAAAATATTTTAAACTGGTTCCTACAATATACATTTAAAGAAAATCTGTGTAAAGGATATAAAACCTATACATTTAGGTATATGAACTGTACCCTGATTAGGACCCTGAACTGTAACTGTTAAGCAACAGTTAAACTGGCCCTACCAGACTGAACAAAGCCGCTTAGAAAGAAATGCCTGCAGCGTACACAAAAGGAGACATCAGCAAATGCAAACTCTTACCCCTTGAGAAAAGTAGAAGGCAGCAATCCCCAAAGGCCAGAAGCAACAAAGCATTGAGAAAATGGCCAAGCCCAGGTGGTCTCGTGGGGGGAGCATCAGAAAATGATCTTCACTCTCGCTGTCACTTGAAGAGTCACTCTGGAAAGCAAATCAATTCCATGATGGCGAGCCACAGCACCTTGTAGGTCTGACCCACACAGCATCCCGCAGGGGCAGCAAGTGTATCCAATTCATTCCTGAAATGTTTTTGGTGTGCCTCTTCTGACAACATATTGCTCCTGATACATGGTAGGCAGACTATCTTTATGGGGCAGAAACCCCCCACTGAGCAATGTAATGCTGTCTCAGCAGGAGAAGCCTATAACACATGCAGGAAACAGAGACAGCCTCTATCATCTTGGCAGCTGCCCTGCCAAGGAATAGTGGTTAGCATGAATCATTCACTGGAGATTGGATGTCCTACCAAGATCAAGAGGATGAAGCATGAGGCACTGTATCCCGTGTCACTCCATCCCTCTGCATACTTAAAATGCCCATTTGATTAATTAATTTGAGCATGTCCAAAGTGGCTAACATTCATAAGAAGAAGGAAAACAGCAAATATACTTTGTGTATTTAGATGCCTGATACCTGTTAGGCAGTATGCTGCTTCGCTTCGCTTCGATCTGCAAACCTTTTCATCTGGAGTTGGTCCTGCAGCCATGTACAGACTTTAAGGAGACCCCAGAGAGACTCCCTGGGAGCAAGAGACTTGTGAATTACAGCAATTACTACACTGATTGTACTCTTCCACGTGTCTGCTGTGCTAACCTCTTGTGTCTGCACTTATCATAGCTGGTGGTTTTATTAATATTACTGCTTAAGCAAAAATGTGTTGAAAATAGGTGTATGTGGAAAATGTACTTATAACTCTACTAAACTAATCCAGAATCATACTGGTACATATGTGAGTCAATAAGAACTTTAGTGAAAGCCTTAAGGAAGCTGGTATCCAAATGACATCAGTGCAAAGATTTAGGACACTATGCTAACCAACTTTCCAGGACTGACTGAGCAGAGCCAATGGAGCAAGTGTTGCATCCTGCGGGGGGGGGGGCAATCACGGAAGCTTCCTCAAGGAAAGGGAATGTTTGCTCCTTATTGCAGAACTGCATTGCCCTTACCCCAGTTCTGGAAAGTTGGTTAGGATTGCGCCCTTAAGCTACTGTCTTCAAACCATGACTTCTAGAGGGAATCCTTGATTTTTTAGAGCCCAATCAAAATACTGTTTGATTGAGTCTAGATGGATACCTTGACTTCTTAGAGCCTAATCCTATGCATGTCTACTCAGAAGTCTCATTATAGTCAATGAGTATTCCTCCCAGGTAATTGTGGATTGGACTGCAACCTTATGGGCTTTTCCAGAGAAAGAATTCTGAGGAACCCAGTCAGAAGATCAAGCTCTGGGGGGAAAAAAGGGCTACTGCTATTCTGGGGATGTTCACTCCTTTATAGAAATCTCAAGGATGTTCACTTGGAAGAAAACTCTTTTCATTTCCGTGGAAACTCCTTTCTAGTTGAGTGTGTTTAAGGACATTGCCTTTTGTTATTAACGAACACAGTATGAAATAGTAACCCAGAAAGTTACAATGTAATAACAACAATGATGGTGATGGTAATAATAATAATAATAATTTTAGACTCCTGCTCACTGCTGTCAGACCAATCCCTTGATGGGAAGCAATTGGCATCCTACCGATTTTTCTATTGCCCATGGAAAGCTGTTTCTGCTGCCTGGTCTGGCTATGATATTTTTTGGACATTTATCTCCACCATAACATTTAAGTTGCATTTTCACCTCCTCCTCTTCCTCTCATTAAGTATCTTCCAGTCTGCTTTCCCTCTCTCATTTGACCTCCTTTTCAACTGTACTTTCACATAGTTTTTTTGTTCTTAGCCATTTCACACAGAGAAATAGGTTTGCAGAGCTTCTAAAAACAATATCTGCTACGACTGCTCTGATGTGGAGGAAAAAAATTCTTCCAACAGAAATTCATACACTGAAGGAGCATCCCATTTTTCTTGCAAGCTAAATTCTCAGTCTACTAGTTGGGGGTTTGGGATTTCCCCTGGAAAATTATTTTTCTTGCCTGTTGCTAAAATGGGGCCATTTTTCATCTTCACAACATGTCTCACATTAGGACTAAATAGATAAATTGGCAGCCTAAACTGGGTTAGCGATTAAGAGAAAGATTGTGAGTACGAGGCTAGAACAAGCTACTGAAAACTGATAATCTTGTCTGCTCCTCCATAAAAGTCTCCAGCCATTTTATTAATAATGTACTATACTCTCAGGCATCATCCTGGTTTGTTTTGTTTACATGGTTTGATTATTGTTCTAGGACAGTGTTTCTCAAACTGTGGTTCATGACAAACTGTGGTTCATGGGTTGCACAAAGCTGGGAGCCACCATCTTGGAAGATGCCGACCTTACTTTTGCTATATTCCTTTTGTGAGTTTTCAAAACAGTTTGAATTTTCAAGAAAGGGTTGTTGTTGTTTTTTAAAAAGTTTTAGTTAAAGTGTTTTTACTTAAAATTTTGTCCTAGTCTTGCTTTCTCTCAGGGATGTTCCATGGTTGTGCCATGCAGTTAGTGCAGTCCAAGAATGCCAGTTTGCATTCCAGGAATATCATCTGATTACATCACATTGATGGCACTTCCTGCTTGATTATGTCACTTCCGGCCATGACATTACTTCCAAGTTATTGGTATCACTTCTGGTGGGTCCCGTGCTAAAAGGTTTGAGAACCAGTGTTTTTGAAGATTATAGCCGTTCTGGGACCTGTGATGTTGAAAGACATGGGGTGAACTTTTCTTAAAATAAATACATCATCTGTAACAAGGGAAGCTGTCTCATGGGCTGGACAAGGTATTTTATGCAGCATTTACCCAAATAGGAATAACACACTGTGGTTGCCTGTATATTTGTATTGACGTCCTAAGTGTACATGCTTACTCAAGACCCAATTAGTCATAATGTTAATCACATCATTAGGCCCTGCATGGGTTTTTCTTTTGTTAAATATCAGCCATGCGGAGGGGCCAATCAGGATTGGGATCACAGCAGGGTAAGAATTGTCTTTAGCCCTTCTCTTTACTGTATTCTTGACTCATGCTGGCCCCCACTATGGTTTCTATCTGCCTGAGGAGGGAAGCTACTGGCATCCATGGCAGCTCCTCCCCATGGTGCAAAGGGCAATGATGGACCAGGGGGAGGGCAATGGGTGCAAATGCCCTTGGCACTGGGCTGGAGGGAGCAGCGATGCTGGCCACTGGCTGCCCCCGCCCCCGGAGTAGGAGCATGAAGCCGCTCCAGGAAACCGCTTCCATGGCTACTTCTAGTCACAGAAGCCGCTTCCTGGAGCAACCTGGCGCGGCTACGAAGGGCCACCCACCCCACTGAGAAGAGGCGGGTGGCACTTTGTTGCCGTGTTGCTCCAGGAAGTGGCTTCCCCCACAGAAGCCACTTCCTGGAGCAATGCAGCAACAAAGCACCACCCGTCCCTTCTTGGAGGCGCGGGGCGGCCCTTTGTAGCTGCACAAGGCCATTGAGGGGGGAGGGGGCACCTGCAGGTGGGGGCACACCCCTGGAGGTGCCGATCCCCCAGGATTGCTCCTGGCAAAGGGCAACCATTGGGAGATCTGATAAGGATCAGCCTTGTAGCAGAGGGAAAGTGTTTAAAGTCCCTGTTGTGGTATCATTCCTCACCCCCTTCACAGCTACTATTTAACAACTGAACCACATAGGGCCAAGCAGCATGATTAAGGTCATATGCAGCTTGACCCCCAGAAGTGAGTCTTGAGTGCATTTTAGGATTATAGTTAAGAAACTCACTGCTATACATGTTTATTCAGAAATAAGTCCCAATTGTATTCAATTGGACTTACTCTGGGCTGGCTGTGGGAGAGCACAACTCCATCCAGAACAAGCTGTAGGCCCACATCCAATTTAGCTCTCCTGTAGATGTTAAGAAGCATGGGTGATAAGATGAGATCCTGCAGGATCCCATAGCCAAATATCCAAAACAGGACCATTTGTTGGAAACAGAGGGAGAATAGTATTGCATTATGGGGGGCCAGGGCTGGCCCAAGACCTCCTAATACCTGAGGTGGTAAGCTGAATGCAGCCCTCCTTATCTACCAGCCTCTACTCTTCCCACTTTCCAAAGTTCTAGCTCAGCACACTACTCCTCTCCACATTTCTTCTCTGCTCTCCTCTGCCAATCCAAAGTGGAAGGAGGAAGTGGAGGCAAGTAGGAAGGCAGAGATGGACACTTCCCCCAAACAGTGTGCTGCTTCAGCTGGCCTCATGGATGGGCTGGCCTTGGGCCAAGAGGTTGAACATTACTGTCCTAGCACCACCATCTTGGACTGCCATGGAGGTAGGAGTGGACCCATTGCAACCTAATCCTCAAGTCCCATCCCAAAAAGGTCAAACTGAAGGATTACTTGGCCAATGGTATTGAAAGCGGAGAAGTCCGCCTTACCTCATATTCCTGGAATTCCTCCTCCTCGACCTCATAGGACACTGTTTGGATTTTGATGTCATTTTCCATCAGGGACCGCCCTTGTGTTTCCTGCTCATCTGAAGCCTCAGTGAGGTGCTCCTTGTTTTCCATGAAGGTTGTCTCACAGCTTTCGCCTTTGTTGTCCTTGACTTTGACACTGGTCTCATCCTTCACCAGGATAAAATTTGGGCCGTACAATGCTTCGACAGCCAGCTGCAGAGAACTGGCATCCAGGAGCTGGTGAGTCCTTGCATTGCCAGAGTTTTGGAAGATATAGGAGTATAGTTTTCCCTGGCAATGGTGGCCAGGATAATCCTGGTGGTAAGTGTAATTGCCATGAAGGTGTCCATTGTTCTTGGCCAACAGGGGGTTCTGAAGCTCATTCACACTTTCCATTCTGCTGACAATTCTGTGCAATGCGTCAGGGATAGATAAATATCAGAGGTCCTGAAGAACAGAAAAGGAAGTAAGAGTGAGGGTGCATGCACTGTAGACACGGATGAAGTGCTTCTGCAGGATTTTTGTGTTATTTTAGTTTGTCAGTGGGAACACATTTGTGGTGGTGGGAATCCAGGGGTTGGATCTACATCGGATATGTTCTAGTAGGCATCTTGATCCAACATGCATCATGGCTTCAGGTCAGGTCCCTTCTGTCTATGTGCTGGTCACTTGAAATAAGGTCCCAACACTCTGCAGGAAGTCAAGTGCTAGTTGGGTTTCATGTCTTCCCGAGCTCTCAGGCTAGAAAGCAGCCTTACTGGCAATTCTGACTTGCTGAGGCTCTCCAGAGAGTTTAAGGCAGGAATTTTTCTCTGCACTACCAGGATATTACAGGGATTAAGCTCAGGACTCTCTATAGGCAAAGCATCTGTCCTACCACTGAACTATAACCCCTCCTTAAGTACCAGCCCATGGGCGGGAGAGCTCCTTTGGCCTATACTGTATGTATTTGATTGTGATGGGTGAGAGGTTGTGTATACTACTGTATACAATTACACACACACACACCAGGGGGGAAAATATGTTATCTATAGCAGCCCTCCTCATGCCTTTCTATACCTGGGACTTTAGGGAAAGATGCATCAGTTGGTTGCATGACATGCTCACTAAGGGCGCAATCCTACCCAGCGCTGGAACAGCATGGCCGGTCGGCCAGCGCCATATCCAGTGCTGGGTAGGTGGAGGCAGGATTGCGCTGTAAGAATGGTTTTGTAGGCTATAAAGAACTGCTCTCAATGTTTCTTGCACATGGGTTCTTGCTAGCTTTTGATATCTTTGTTCTCCTGTTTCCTTTGGAAATGTCCAGTGTCCTGGGAGGTTCCTCAAAACTGCTCAAATGTCCTGAGTTTTGGAACAGCAGCAAGGCCAAGCCTGAGGGCTGATGATGACTAGGCTGCCAGCCACACCGGCATCACTGCCATCAGAACGACTGGCATGAGAGAGGGGCAGCTGAGTTCTCCCTACACTGTGGGCACAGATACTTGCAGATGGCTGCTCATACCCTCATTAACCCTGTGCAGTTGCAGATCTTTTCTTAGATAAGGTGGGTGAGAGTGTCTGCCTCTCTTTGAGGAAATCAGCATGGGTGGCAGGAGCTTGGGCCAGGGAGAGTGTGGGTGATGGGCAGCAGAAGAGACAGCATGGGCCCATGCAGGCTTCTTGCTGCCTCTCCTGGGTAAGCTACAGAGGGGGTTGCTGCTCTCTTGTTGGAGACAATCTGTTCCTTTGCTGGGCCAAGACCTTCTGAGGAAGCATGCTAAATGATGCCCCCGATGATGTGCCAGCATCTGCTCTTCCCATTCTCTGGTGTGCCAACTCAGCCCTCCCCTCTGCATTTCCTCTTCTCAGTCCTCTCCTTTTCCAGTCCAGGGTGGAAGGAGACACAGTGGAGGCAAGTAGGCAGGCAAAACGGGCACCTCCACCAATCTGCTCCCTGATGCTTCATGTGGCCTACTTGGATGGGCTGGCCTTGATAGATAGGGACTTCCCTTTCACCTTGACATCTGCGGATGGAAGGAAGATGGAAGATGGAGAGGGGGGAAGAGAGAGGGGGCTGCTGTGGGACTCTTGGAAGCCTGATCCTGCGCTGCCCTACCGCTGGTGCTGCAAATCTCAGTGTCAAAGGTGGGTGTTGCAAATCTGACAAGAAAGGGGCACAGGCGGGGAGGCTTATGCCACCCTGTTGATGCTGCAGCAGGAACCCCAGTTCCCAGCAGAGAGAAGGTAAGTGCCCAGGGCATGGGGGCATGGGGGCATGGGGAGGTGGTGGGAGGGCAAGAAGGAGGCATTTTGGGGTAGGGGGTGGCTGACTGGGATGAGGGACTGGCCCGCAAAGGAGTTGGAATCGGTGGAGGCCTCCTCCACTAGTTCCTATTCCCCGTGCCAGCCATGAAAGCCCAACATGGGGATTCTCAAGTCTGCTCCCATGTTTTAGCAGGCTCAGGCTCAAGAAGCCCCATTGAGCAGGCTGAGACTTTACCTGGGGTTAGGGGGCAAATGGCCCCTTCCACCAAGGTGACTTCCAGCCTGCTCCCAGCCCAGTATTCAACCATGGGTGTTTAGCACGGCTGCATGTGTACTGGATAAGATTGGGCCCTTAGTGTCCTGATCTGTCCCTGGGAGAGTTCTCCCAAACCAAGCTTCCCTAAACGGAGGCTGCAATTCTACATTCAGTTTCCAGTTTCGCTCACCTGCCCTCATAAGAGAGGTGCTCACAGGTGCATATGAACAGAGGTAGCAGTGGATGGTGGATTCAGGAGGCGCAAGTGCATGCACCATCCCTGAGCCTATGGGTCCATCATGCTCAGTTTTGTCTCCCCTGACTGGCATAGGGGCTGGTGGTGCTGGCAGCTCATGGGGCAGCACCCTTTTAAACTCTGCAAGGTGCAAAATGGGAGGAAGGAACAGAAATCAAGAGGCTGCTTTGTCTTCTTTTTGCTGCTGTTTAAAACTCATTATTCATCTTTAGCCAATGTTCTATGTGTTGAGCCAGTGTTTGTCTGACAGCAATTTTTTTTTGCCAGGCAGCAGGGATGTGGTCCAGTCACTAAAACCTGAGTCACGAGTCAAGTCATGAGTCAGCAACCCTGCGACTTGACTCACGAGTCATAGCACATGCTGTTGCAACTTGACTCAAGACAAGTTGACTTGATGCAAATTTTTGAGTCATTTTGAGTCAAGAAATAAGTTTTGAAAAAAAAAACTTAAGCCTTCCTCCTCCCCTCAGTCCCCAGCCCTGCCTCCTATGACCACCTACCCTCCTCCCACTATGCCTGCTGCCGCCGTTGGTCTGAAAGATGGCCTCCACTTCACCCACAAGGTCTTATAGGGTGACGTGGAAGCGACAGAAAAAAGGTAAGCAAGCAAGCAAGCACACACACATTAGTGTCAGGACTCAAGTCAAGTTTGAGTCATGATTCTTTTTCAAGTCACTGGCCCCAAAACTTGAGTCGGATCTGAATCAGTGATGTCCGTGACATGAGTTAATGCAAGTCATGAAAAACCAGCGTTTTCGCTACTCGAGTTGAATTGTGACAACGTGAATTGCTGGCCCATCCCTGCCAGCCAGCTACTCCTAATTGGAGTTACAGAGAACCTTTCCATTTTTTCAGCAAGGTGAGGAAATGTTGACATGGTGTGTGCTGCTCATCTACATTCTCCGTCAGTCACGGTGCAAAGGCCGCCAGGCAAGCCTCAATGCTTCCGCTTGTTGCTGGTTGAAGGCATCACGCTGTGTCTCAGTTCTTGGTTTTGAAAACCTGCTCACTTTGTTGTGATGTACGGTTTTAAAAAGAACTTGCAAAGGAGGAAAAACACAACAAACAGTGCAGCTGTCTACAGCTTGTGTATTCTGACCACACAAGCCCCCTTCTTGAATATTACATCAAAAGTATGGTAAGAGATCAACACAATTCCCTTCTAAAGAACATCCAACGCCTCTCTGAGTCACACAAGCCCTTTTGTACCAATTTATTGCAAATGCTTCATGCACAGTGCAATTCTAGGAATGCAGATTCAGAAGTGTGTCCCATTGAATTCAGTGGCATTTACTCCCAGGTAAGTCTGCATTGCAGCCTAAATACCATGATAGCCCAGTCCCCAGTAAATTCCTGCTCACCAATCGAACAAGTGCTGTATCTTGCAAGGGGAGGCTGTCATAGAGGTCTCCTCAAAGTAAGAAAACTTCCATTCCTTTATCTCAGGACCAGCTTCTGCTGCCCCAATGGGTCTCCTCAGATATGTGCCAGATCCTTTGCTGGCACCAAGTCCAAGGAATGTAACAGATAGGGAAGGGGCAAGGAAAGGGGGTCAGGTGCACCCCAGTACCACTACCACTTGGAACAGTTGCACGCTGGCCTGAGCTCTCAACTGTTGTGTCACGTCAGCTGAAAGATGTTTGTTTTCCTGGCACACAGTTAGAGGAAAGATGGACAGAAATCAATCAATTCCAATTCAGATATCATATTTATTGCATCGTAATTCATATTTGCGCAAATTATACAAGGGGTTCCAATACCCAAATCCTGTACAATTTCAGCCATGAAAATCCATCCTTTTATACAGGCTTAATTAGCAACATCATTTTCAGACCACTCATAACATATTTAAACATTACATTAATAATTGGCGTTAATACATACTTTTGTGAGCCTTGGCAAGCAGACATCCTAGAATTCAGCAAATAAGCTAGGCAAATATGCAAACCTACCAAATTCCAGTTTTTGTTAGGAATGAGTTACTGTCCTTGTGTATCTTATAATGTTTCACTGCATAACCAACTTTGAAGCAACTTCTCCTTTGTTCTACAGTACTTGTATTGGGGTCCCACTGACCACCCAAATTCTGAAATTCTGCTGACTCAAAATTCTGCTGACCCTTCCCATTGGGCTACTCTGACATTAAAACATTGCCGTATGATTGACTTCTATTGACTTTCTGTTTTTAGCACTCAGGGTGGTGAACACCTGTTCCAAGTGACAGTGCTGGGGAAGGGAGGTTTCTGCCACGCAGAGACCCCCCCCCTCACACACACACACACACACACATTGCTCCTCCTTGGAGTGGACAAGTGCCGCTATGTGGAGTGGACAAGTGTGGTTTTGTGAAACGCATCAGCGAGCAGGGCTGCCAGCTGATTTCACTTCAAAACAAAAACAAAAAACCAAAAAGAAGGGGGCAGTGTTTAGAGCAATCACTCCAAATGCTGCCCCTTTCTTTATTTTTTTTAAAGCAGCTGGTATTGCTTTTGGTATTGGTAAAGCAATTTTTTTTAAAGCAATTGGTATTGCTACCACCTGTTGTTACTACAAAAAAAAAGTCAGGTCTTCTGAGGCCCAGGGAGGCAGTGCACAGTTTGTCTGGGCTTCAGAATGCCTTCTAAAGGCATAAGGCGTCACTTCTGGTTTCCCCCAAGAAACCTGATGTGTCCATTTTAGCCTTTAGAGGCCATACTGAAGTCTGGGGAAGCCATGCTGAGCTTCTGCCAGACTTAGAAGAACCAACTTCTGCAGATGGCAGCAATGCTGATTGCTGTTGCTTTTAAAAAAATAAGAGACCCTCAGAAGACCCTCCAGATGGGACCAGAGCACAGCTCTGGTCTCATCTGGAGGGCCTGGGGCAGGTGAGGCACTGCCTCAACTGCCTCTAATGATTGCGCGTGCCAGCTGGACTGCATGGTTTATGGTGCTTTGATTACTCAGGGGAAAAAAAGTTGTGTGAAGAAGACCCTCAGTTTTTAGAACTAGGAGCACCCGACACTGGTGAGGACAAGCTCTACATTGATGGGAAATGACAATACTGGACTGCTCTATTGCACAGGAGAGCATCTAGTCCTTCCCGTCCTGCCAACATATGGCTTGAAAACTGGTTCTGTTTCAGTCTTCTTATCAGCCTCATTGTCATAGGTGGTGAGATAAGAGAAGAAGGTCAACGCCATCAGGCTGGCTGGGCTGTGTTCAAGAATTGCCCTTTCTCCTTGGCAGCTAAAGAAAGGGGAACAGGATGGAAATGTACAGTGCAATTCTTTACACTGGGCCATAACTTCCTACAGAGCTGTGGAGAATAACAGATGGCCCTGGCATGGATCTGAGGTTGGCACCCCCTGCACGAACCCTCCTTGCATTATAAACAAGCAGGGCACATGTTGAATTACTGCTCTTTCATTTGTGAATGGTTCCAGGAAATGAAATATGTTTTGCATGCTAAAGAACTACTGTAGAGTTCTTGGAAGCTTAGAAGAAGAGAGTAGAAATCAAAGGAACAAAGAAAGAAAATTGGAGGGGAAGACTGCCTGGTACAGAAGAATCACTTTCAGAGGATCACTATCCATACAGTTGTATTTTTATAAGAAGTGTCAGCCTCTTACCAACTGCACTCTTATATTCAGGAAACCTACATTATTTTTCCCACCTTAAGAGTATAATCTGTGCTCTGTATTCAAATGCATGAGCATTCTCACCATGACTATTATTAATTATGAACACACATATATATCACTTTTCAGCAGACAAAATTCACAAAGCACTTTACCTAGCAAAAATAGTGAAGAAACAAACGTTATGTGACATCACGTCTGCTATGGTGGCAAATGGATACTAGCTCAATCAGGGCTGGGTGACTCGGAGGTAAATAGATCATCAAGGGTTTAAATGGGGCTGGGTAGTCAAGAGGAGTTGTCAGGAACCCCGAGGTGTGAACTGGTCACTCTTGGATCTTAAATGGCTGCCCAATGGGCTCCCAGGCAGAGTGGCCAGATGCCATAACCACAGAGGAGGTCATAGCACCCCAAAATGTAGGGCATTCAAGAAAAAGGTAAGATGTTACAAAATAAAGCCTAAGTATACTCTAGATATAGAGATTAGAGATAGAGATATCCATACCCATACAATCCATACCCATTTGCTCACGTCATCTGAGGGGCCCTTTCTATCTGTGCTGCCACCAGTAGAGGTGAAGGGGTAGCAGCCAGGAATAGGGTCTTCTCGTTGGTGGCTCCTCAGTTATGGAATGCCCTCCCCTTGGAACTATTAACTGATCCTTTGTTGGAGACCTTTCAGTGGGGTCTTAAAACCTTTTTATTTTGGAAGGCATTTCAGTAGATGGTGGGCTGGCTTTTTTAATTATTGGATGATCGTGGTGGTTTTGCTTTTAATTTTTTAATCTTGTATTGGTTTTTATGTTTGAAGTTAGTATTATTTTATTTTAATATTCTTTGAATGAATTGTGTAAGCCAGCTTGAGGGCCTTGTCCTCCTCTAATGCAACCCAAGAAACAAAGGACAAACATGCAAGCAAAGGATGAGGGCAACCCCTCTTGATGTTGGCACCCTCTGTCTATCTTGAAATATACAACATTTTGACATTTACCCAAGTCAGAAGGTTGAAATGTAGAACATGTCCTGGAAAAGGAAGACATCTGGTCACCCTGCTCCCAGATGCAATACCTTCATGGACAATGAAAATTCCCAGCCTCTAGGCTTGACTCCATACATCCTGGCTGGCCTTTGGATCTTCCTTAACAGGAAGGGCTATAAAGGCTTTCTGTTCAGGAGAGGACTTCATCATGACCTCTGCCTAAAGCTCACCCTTGACAGTTGCTCAGACTAAACAGCCAGTTTTATAGGATCATGTAGAATTCTGTTGACCCCTTTTGTCAGCTGATCCCAGCTGAGACATGCTCAATACCATGAGCAATGGCCATGTACCATGCAATGGCAAATACCATGGCCATCTGCAATGGTGGTGCTGCAATGTCAGCAGCTTCCTCCTTGAACATGCTGCTAGACTAGTGCGGAGAATAAGGAAGATGGAGTTAGCTGCTAGAGTACCTGCTTCAAGACACCTGGTGCAGGGGGGTAACTAGGGTGTGGCAGGGGGTGGCACGAGCCATGGGCGCCATCTTGCAGGGGGCGCCGTTCGCATGGTGCCCGCCCCCCAAAATGGCGCCCACAGCCCGCCCGCTCCCTGCGCTGCATTCCCCTCGCTCTGGCTGGCCTTAAAGAGCCAGCCGGAGCGAGGAGAATGTGCTGCCACCCGGCGCCCCTCCCGCTTCTCAAGGGGGGTGGGGCGCTGGGCGGTGCCGCGTTCTGTTTGCTCCTGCCGGCCCTTTAAGGCCGGCATGAGCGAACAGAAAAAACGCGGCCGGGGCGCCGCATTCTGTTCGCTCGTGCTGGCCTTAAAGAGCGCGGCTGGGGCACCGTGTTCTGTTCGCTGCCGCCGGCCCTTTAAGGCCAACGGCAGCGAACAGAACGCGCCTCTTAGAAGGGGCGGGGCACTATGTCATGATGTCACAATGTGACATCATGACGTTGTGTGCCCCTAGGGGCGCATTTTCATTGGGCGCCATGGGTGCCCTTTCAAATAGATTTGCCCCTGACCTGGTGTCTTACACATGATCCTGTTTGTTAGGGTGGGGAATAGGATTGTTTTGTTATTCAATGGGGTTTTATGTACTAATGATTTGAAAGTGTAGAACATGATGGGAATTGCTTTTGGGAAAACATTGCCAGAAAACCATTTTGACCCCCCCCCCAAATACCAGAACACTTATCCAACCTATTTAAATCCAGCACAGCCTGAAAATATACACAGCAGCTGCATATCCTACTTCATTAAAGTGAGTTTTGCTGATATCTTCAGCAAGAGCAGAATTCCACCATATGTGTGTGTGTGTGTGTGTGTGTGTGTGTGTGTGTGTGTGTGTGTGT
>JAJKFI010000038.1:5637438-5652727 GCA_029204185.1 Lerista edwardsae
TGTGTGTGTGTGTGTGTGTGTGTGTGTGTGTGTGTGTGTGTGTGTGTGTGTGTGTGTGTGATACACTCCTAACAGATCAGTACAGTCACCCTTCATGGAATATCATATTGTCACACCATGGTACCAATTTTCAGAAAGAAGGTAAAGAAAGAAATATGCTTAATTCATTTTATGTAAATGTACATTCTGTTTCGATATATCAAAGGTTAAGTGAAATCCCTTATCTGGGGGATATGAACCCACAACAAATATAAGGGATTTGGGAGGAATGCCTCTTGTTCAAACAAATTTTAATATTTTAGCCAAGTCTTCCAGAGCTGGTTTTATGGCAATTTTCTGCCAGCGTTATCTTAAATTGCGATGGATGGGAAGTTGTTGCTTGAATTGAAGCCCGCCTGAAGGTCTGATAAAGAGGAGCATTCAAAGCTGTTGGAAGGACTTCTGCTAGGCACAGCATGTTTCGACAGTCTGCCTGCATTTACCAGAGAACTTTGTTAACAATCTCGAGGAAAGAATAAAGCACAAATGAATGAGCATCGTTCAGCTGAAAGTCTTGTGACACTGAGTAGCACAGAAATAGCTAAGAAAATTAAAACATTATTAGAGGATTTTGGTTTGGAGCTGGGCAGCTGAAAAGAAAAAATTCTCTGAGACAAAAGCATGACTAGGAATGTATAGGGCAGGGGTGTCAAACTCATTTCGTACAGTGGGCCGAATAACATTCAAGATGCTGCTGAGTTCCGGAAGAGATGCCATTAAGCAGGAAGTGATGTCATTAAGCAGATCATAACAAGAAATAAGCAATTGTTTACCCTCATTAGCTGTAAATGACAGAAAAGAAAAGAAACCTCGATCATATTCTCAACTGGGGAGCCCAATTTTCATGCAAACCTCCCTTTCAGCAGTGACACCTCAGCATAGCTCAGTAGCTGAGAGCAGCTGATGCTGTTCTGGGAGAGCCCAAGGGCTGGATATGGGCCACATCCAGCCCAGGGGACTTACATTTGACACCCCTGGTATAGAGGCATTTCTGCGCAACATTTGATTCTGCTTCAGACAGGCAAGGCGCTGATTCACATTGACAAGCCTGCATCTGTAATTGATGGTTGTTCCTTCCTTATTCCCATTTGAAATTCACTTTCAGCTCAATGCTACCTAACGTCCCGAGTGCTGATACAGCTGTACCAAGGTAGTGTGCATGGCATCCTGCATGGGAGGCTCTGGAGGTCTCTTCTAGGTAAGGAAACATTTGTTCCCTTGCCTGGGAGTAAACCTCCACCTCCTGCGTGGGTCTTCTCAGATCTGCACCACCTACTTTGCTGGTGCCCCCCAGAAAGGGGGATGGAAGCTGGGGAAAGGGATAGGATATCAGGGACACCAGTGCTGCCAATCCCCTCCTGTTCTTGCCCTGATGAACTCCATCCCCACTGCGTCTCCTCCCGGTTCCACCCTCTGTGTTCCCTGTATGTGGCGCTTGAGAGGGGGCAGACCTCACTGCGGCTTCATATGTGACGTTGGTGTTGCTGAGAAAGTGTAGAATTAATTTCTGCTAAATACCCAGGGAACAACCCACATGGACACAATTAAAGGGAAATGCTTTTGAGGTGGAAAGTACTGTTTCTGGGCAGGCGTGAGTGCTGGCATCTTTAAACAATTCTAACCAATGGGCTAGGCAGGGCATGGTCGACTCAGAGAAGAGGTGGCCGTGCAAGCCGGTTCCCACATCATCAAGAAGCTAGGAATGCAGAAGTTTCCCCCTGTTTCTGCTGCCAAGTGGGACTGAGGCATCTGCATATCATTTGTGCTTTGCTGGCTGGTAAGGTGGCTAAGAAAAGGGATGTCAGAACAGTTTGCAGACTCTGTGGACATTGCCTGGAGGAGCCCATGGCTGATAGTTCAAAATCTTAAGTGGGAATGCCCTCAACCCAAGCCGCTCAAGATCCCCTGCTCTGAGATGGATCATCTATTTGATTGGAATGAATATCAAGAAAGGCAAGGACTTGCGGGAGGACTGGAAGGTTCCCTGATATTGAGCGGTATCTGTTTGCAGCATCCTAGCAAAAGTCCAGTCACTTAGCACTGGCAAAGCTGAACGGCACAAAGTACCAATCAATTTCAAGAACAATCTTGCATTGGCAGGTGGTGAACTGGAGGTCTCCAAAGTCTCTTTCTCCACTGACTCCTGTGAGTCCATAGAAGAGCGATCCCTCTTTTAGATTGTTAGCTGTGACAGAAATGGATCCTTGCTGCAATAATCACTCATATGATTGTGCTTCCACCCAAGTGCTTTTCTCTTGAAAATGGTGCTATCAAGGGATGGAGGAGGAGGTCAGAGGTGCCAGGTTATTAATGATAATAAGAAAATGAAGCTGCCTGTAGAGGCAATGGCTGAACATCTGGTAGAAGCTATCATATCAGGCAGACGGCACAGCAGGCTAAGCAAAGGAAGAGAGTTTTAATGGAGTGGCTGAGGCTGATGGAGAGGCTGTAGGTCAGGCACCTCTTCCCAATGGGAGAACTAGCACACAGGGCTGGCCCACCCAGGAGCCAAACTGAACCATTTGCCTCAGGCAGCAGGTTGGTGGGGGAGCCCATCCCTGTCCATCAACTTACATCCAAAGCTCCTCCCAGCAGCATCTGCAGGGTCTGGGGAAGACTGCCCAAAATCTTGGAAGAGCCACTGCCATCTAGCCTAGGTAGTACTGACGTAGATGGACCAGTGGACGACTCAAGATAAGATAGCCTCCTCTGTTCCTATGCTCCCATTGAGTTCAATGGGGCTTTCCTGAGAGTAAGCCCCAACTTGTATAGAATTGCTGCCTTCACTCAGGACACAAAATGTTAGAAAATATTCAATTAATTGCAAACAGGGGTGAAGCTTTGCTTAGGAAAAAAACCCCAGGAGCAGATCAGGACACTAAGAGAACCCCACAGTTGAGCCAGATGACAAGTGGGAGGCCCTTCTCTCTTCCCCACTCTCCTCCATTTTCCCTCATTTTTCGGAGTTCAACACCCCCATTATGGCCAACCTGATGTTGATAGCAACTTGTTGCATCAAGCAGAATTTTGGTGTGATTCCCCATCTCTGCCTTCCTTTCTCCTTCATTGTTCCTCCTCCTTCATTCTCCTCCATTCATTGTTCCTTCATTGTTCCTTTCTCCTTCATTGTTCCTCATTGTTCTTCTACCCAGGGTTGAAAAAGGGGGCAGAGCGGAAGAGAAAATGTGAAGGGGAGGAGGGTGCTGAGTTGGAACATTGGAGAGTGGAAGACCAGAGGCTGGTTCATCATTGAGTAAGGGAGGCAGCATTTGGCATGCCAACTCTGGAGCTCTTGAGTCAGCCCTGAAGAAAGAACATCCCATCAATGTTATTGCAACACCAGTTTTTGTGGGACTTATTTTGGGGCTAACAATACAATCCCTTGAAGCCATATGATATCAACAATGGGATTTCTCAGACCTTTTGGGATATGCTTTGAGGATACATGATGCAGCTATTTTGCTCAAACTACACTAAACTAGTCTAGTGTGGTCAGTGCATGGCTCCTTGAGCTCCACGATGAAAGGAAAACATGGTATAACTGTAACAACAACAGCAACCCTTTCAATTTGCTAAAGCGCTGGAGCGCAACTTTTGGGTACAAACTGCAAGAGAGGAGATTCCAGTTGGACATCAGGAAGAATTTCTTGACGATAAGGATGATTCGATAGTGGAATAGATTGCCAAGGGAGGTGGAAGGTTCTCCCTCACTGGAGACCTTCAAGCAGAGGCTTGACAGGCACCTGCTGGCGATGCTTCCTGCTAGGAGTGTTTCCTGCTACAGGCAGGGGGTTGCACTAGATGACCTTGTAAGTCCCTTCCAACTCTATGATTCTACGAACTGAGAGCAATTGCTGCTCACCAGCACTCTGGGATAAAACTGTGCCAACAAGGACCCCAAAAGAATGAAGGCAGAAGAAACAAGACATGACACCTTTCCCGAAGTGGCTCTCATAAATATGCCACTCCAGCAACATGATCTCCATTAGTGAGTGTTTGCAGCTGGGGCTGTACCTGGACGAGGAGCTCATTGTGATGTCAAGTTCCCATCAGATGCTGTGCTCAGCTGTATTCTAATCTAAAGCTGAAATATGCTTCCTGAATTCATATAAGGGAATCTTCCAAACTGATCTCTATCACAGCACACAAAGACAAATGGGACATGGAGAGGAGGAGGAGAACTATGAAGGTTCAGGGCATTTGTCTGTTTCTTAGAGCACAATCCAACACATGCCCTTGGGCGGCCCCACAGACGCAGCGTTGACTGATGCCCGTGCCAGCGCTGCATCCGCAGGGCTGATGTTGGCAGCAGTGGAGACCCAGCAACACTGGCCAAAGACGGCACCACACAACTCCTGTGCCAGCCAAATTTGGTTGACGCAAGAGCATTTCTAGGCAGCGCGAGGGAGGGTGGGAGGTCATTTCTGGGCAGGGCGTGGGCAGGCTGGGAGGCATGCCAGCCCAGGGAGGGGGTGGAGTTGGGATGAGGCCATTAGGCCTCATACAAACTCCCACCCCCAGGCCGCATGGCCCTGCTAAACAGCAGGCGCAGATCCGAGGAGCCCACTGGGGCAGCTGGCGCCTACCCCAGGGTAAGTGTGTGAACATGCCCTGTGGAGGCTCCAACCTGCTTCCAAGCTGCGCTGAATACAGCACAGGCCCATTGGCCTGTCTGTTCCAGTGCAGCTTAGGATTGCGTCTTTACATTATCTGTGGAACTCTTTGCCACAGGAGGTGGTGATGGCATCTGGTCTTGATGCCTTTAAGAGGGGATTGGACAGATTTCTGGAAGAAAAGTCCATTGTGGGCTATAGGCAATGATGGGTTGTAGCCTCCTTACATTAGTAGTAGGCTACTTCAGAGTACTGGGTGCAAGGGAGTGGCAACAGGATGCAAGCATCTTGTTGTTTTACCTTAGCCAGATGTAATGTACTGCCTTCCGAGGTACTCTGGGGCAGATTTTTGAACATTCCTTTTAATGATAGATTATGCCCGTGTGTGCTGGGGGCTCAAGAAACATTGATCCACCTTTTTTTTCATTGCCCCTCACACGATTACGCTCGATGTAAGTTTTTCTCCTTTTGTAAGTTTGGGGTCCATTTGAAGGATGAAGTGGCATTGCTAACTCTTTTCCTTAGGGCTTCAGATCTGACTCTCATCCAACTTGTAGCGGAGTTTTTGTCCTCAATAGTTAAAATTAATAATAAACGTCAAGAGATAGAGGAGTGTTCTTAAAAAATTTTTTTATTTTTTTATTCATGTTAGCCTTGGCGAGGTAGCCAACTGTCTGCTGTTGTCTGTCTTGTGGTTTGCTTGTTGGTTGCTCTATGTTTTATATGACAATAAAGGTTTTGTGAATTGTGAATTGTGCATCTTGTTGTCTCATGCCTCCCTGGGGCACCTGGTGGGCCGCTGTGAGATACAGGAAGCTGGACTAGATGGGCCTTTGGCCTGATCCAGCAGGGCTCTTCTTATGTTCTTATGTTCTTATTATGTTCTTACATTGGTTCATTAATAGCATGGACATGACAAACGCTGTGTGCGTGTGCGCGCGCGCGCGCACATGTTCATATCTGTGCTACAAATTTGAACAAACTTGCAAGACAGGGCTGCTGGGCTTTTGTCTAGAATAGATCATAGTTGCAACACCTCTGGCACGCCTAAGACATAATTTATACTAAAGCGGGGAAGATTCTCTGGGGAAGTAGCCCACATACACATACCCTGGCAGTGATAAGGCCCACGTATCACCTATGAATCTGCAAAGTACATCGGACATTTCTTGTGCTAAAGTGCATTTAGCTTCAATTGGAGCTTTATTATCCAGCATCAGGCTTTCGAGATATAAGAAATCAAACTCAATTTAACATGCGACAGCTCTGAAGCAGATAAAATTTGCTAAAAGGAGCCATGATCCATTCTCATTTAAAATCTATCCCCAGAACTTGATGGAAGGCATTGGTATTCTCTTCCACAGTGTTAGTCTGTGCAATATCTGCAGCAAATACTGGTTCATAGTCCAGGAAGGGCTAAAGACATTGTCTAGGGGAGACACCGTCATTAAAGATTGATAGAACTGAACAGTTGTAGCAGTCAGGTGAGACAACAAAAATAGACTCGATGTTGGTGTCCATCATCTCAATATGAATCTGAAGTCATTCAGGTCTCACAATGATTAATAGTGCCCCTTGCATTGCAGCACTCCATCTATTGAAGCTGAGGGTGGCATGTTAATCCTCTATCAAAGCAATGAAGTTACAAGTGGTTAAATCTGTAAATGCTTGTCTCAGTGGAGAGTCTTGGATTCCAATTTGACATTTGGCTCACTCGCAGTGGGATATAATAGGCCAAGTTAATGGTAGATTAAGTAGCTTTCCTAAGAATCAATCACAAGATAATTGCCCTGTCAGGTAAACATTCAGGCTTTCCTTCTCTCCTTTGCACATGCCCTGTATGCACCACATATTAGAACAGCACATTGGTACAGAGCTCTTATTTGTGCAAGCTTTGGGTAGCAAGTAAGGGCACAATCCTAACCTGCAGTTAGGCCAGCTCAAGTCCCTTGTGCTGATTCAGGAGTGTCACAAAAGCACCGTAAAGTGCATCTGGATCACTCTCGGAGTCAGGGAAGAAGATGCATGTCCATGTGCTGGCCTCCCTGACTCTGAGAATGGTGCAAATGCGCTTTACAGCATGTTTGCAAAACTCCTGGGCTGGCACAAGGGACTTGTGCTGGCCTAACTCCAGATTAGGATTGCGCCCTAAGACTAACCACTCCTGCACATTCCAAAGATGATGATTTGTTCTCTGGACCTCTCCAGAGATGAAGCTGGTTGAGGGGAGAGGCAACACATTAATCTTTTCTGTTATCACATCCAAAATGTGGAAATTCCTGGCCTCAGAAGACTCTACTTTTTAAAGACTTCACTTTACATTTTATCCTCCCATCATCTGAAGACCGGGCTGTTTTGACAGGCTTTTTAGTGTCTCAAGTTTTTGCTGTGTTTATTTGTCAGTTTTCTACTGTTTGCCCTTTAGCTGCTTTTTATTCAGGTTATTTTTGCAATTAATGTGTTTTGGATATCTGCTGTTATTTGGTAAAAAAAGGTAAAGGTTTCCCCACGACCGAATGGTCTAGTCGTGACCGACTGTAGGGGGCGGTGCTCATCTCCGTTTCAAAGCCTGTAGAGCCGGCGTTTTTGTCTGAGGACAAGCTTCTGTGGTCATGTGTCCGGCATGACTCTATGCCGTAGCGCACGGAACACCGTTACCTTCCCACCGAAGTGGTCCCTATTTATCTACTTGCATTTTAGGTGCTTTCGAACTGCAGGTTGGCAGGAGCTGGGACAAGCAATGGGAGCTCACTCCGTCGCGCAGTCTTGAACTCCCAACCTTGCGGTCGAAAGCCCAGCAACAACGGATTAACTGTTATTTGGTGTTATCATGTAAATTGCTGTGAGCGTTTTCTTGGTGAGAAGGGGAAGCAGGGTTAGAAATTGTTTCAATAAATAAATCTTAAGGGAGTCATCGCAAAGGGAGAAATTACTAGAGAGCACCGTAAAGATAGCAAAACAGCCACTAATGGATAAGAACCATTTGCTTCCGCTAAACGAAACACAGCACACATGCATAGGTGCACAGAACGCTTGACTCCAGAACAAACTATGGATGTCGCTATGACAACAATGTGTAGATAAAGGCCCTGTAAGTTTTTGTGTTAAGAAGATTTGTGGAATGTATGCCTCATTAGCGTTAATATTTGTTATGGGTAGCAGAATAAGCAATATTTTTCTGGTCCACTTCACAGTCTGCTCTGTGCCTTTCAAATAGTACTTGCTGCTATGTGCATCCCTCACAAGCAACAGACCAATAAAAGCAAGAAGTACTGAAGAGAGACAACTGGGTGGCCAGAAGCAGAGGAAGTTGAGGCTCTTCTGCCTTTGATGGTTGCTTAAAAGAAGGACATTTTACAGGAGAAGCTGCACCTACTAACATTCTCTCTTCTACACAATTATTAAAGGTGTATAGAAGTTGTATCTTTCTTTGCATCTGTTCATTCTAGAGACTTCCAGAGAGAGTGGTCATTACCAAAACAGGCAAAGCACATTTGGACCACTGTAGGAGTCAGGGAGGATGGCGTACATCTGTGTGCTGGCCCCTCTGACTCTGAGAGTGGTCCAACATACTTTATGGTGTCCCTTGTGCCTGCCAAACTTTGCTGGCCTAATTGTGCCAGCCTAACTCCAGGTTAGGATTGCTCTCTCTCTCTCTCTCTCTCTCTCTCTCTCTCTCTCTCTCTCTCACACACACACACACACACACACACACACACACACACACACACACACAAGTGGATCAAAATTAGAGCGCTATCCGAACCAACTTTCTAGTACTGGTATAGCAGTGCCAATGGAGCATGTACTGCATCCTGCAGTTGTGGGGAAGCCACAGAGGCCTCCTCAAGGTAAGGGAATGTTTGTTCTCATACCTCAGAGCGCATTGCTCCCTTATCCTGGTGCTCCAAAGTTGGTTAGGATTGTACCCTCTGATCCTTAAGAAAAATCTACTACCTTTACTTAGCCAATGTTTCATCTCTAGCTGCTGTAAAAAAAAAAAGCCCAAACAAAAACGATGACCCAACCAGAGACTACAGAGGCACCAAATGAAAGAAAAAGGGGATTTCAGAGCTGTCACAGAGGAAGGAATTAGTACCAGCTGCTAGGTAGGTGTGGATGCAAGAGATGCCAAGCTGGGATCAGGCCAATGTGCGAATGTGTCAGCTGAGGAGAGTTCAGCTAGTCTATGATGGAGGAGAGCTAATTCACATGTCTGAAGAGACTAGTTCAATATAGCCAGGAAGGAGTGAATCTGCCATTTGTTCTTTTCTCCTAATAGCAGTAGAGTCCTCTGCCCCAGTGATAGGTTTCTATATCTGACAGAGGTTAAATTGCTTTGAGAATTGGGATACTATGTGCTGATGTTTAGAGGTTCACTAGTCAAATTGGCCAATTTCCAGATGGAAATCAAATCTTTATTCTCACTGATAAAAATGTTTCTTGGCAGAGGCAAAGTGCTTACTGCCAAGATATCTCTTCTAATGTGAAAAACCAAAATTAGGTGTGGAAGTCTTGCCAAGCCAGATCATAAAGCTGCCTGAAAGCACTGGCATATTGATGGAGAGCAGCCAAAAAAACTCAGAGGACCCCACGCTTCCCTTACATGCTCATAGATCTTTCAGCTAATTATAAAAAAGCCAAAAAGAACAAAATTATACCGCAACCTTGCTGTGCATTTTCTCAGAGCTTGCAATGGGCTTGGACTTGAGCCAGAGATCATTGCATAAGAGTGGAGAAGTTGGAGTTTATTATGCCCATATCAGTAAATCTTTCAGGATCCAGGTGCTACCTTGAACAGCTATGAAGCCCCGATTGCTGCCTTCGATTCTGCTCCAAAGAGGGCAGAAGATCAAGCTGCCACTGCTGTTTCCTCTCTTGGTGTTTATGACCTTCAAGGGTAGAGACATGACCTCTAGATTGACCCTTGCCAAGAGGACGTGAAGTTAGCATACTTAATTTTGGGGCAATGATGTCCAACATAGGAAATGGTCTATCACTAAAAATGAAGTGTATGAAATATAAGAACATAAAAACTACTTCAGAAGAGTCCTGCTGATCAGGCCAAAGGCCCATCTAGTCCAGCTTCCTGTATCTCACAGTGGCCCACCAGGGAGCACACGAGACAAGATGCCTGCATCCTGTTGCCACTCCCTTGCACCTGGCGTTCTGAAGTAGACATAATTGCCTTCTATGACCTTCCAGCTATCTGGTTTAGGAGTGGGCCAACAAGGACTACCTTGGGGATCCACCGGTTAGATGGATCTGAGGTTGATTCTGACTACACAATTCACAGCTGAGCCATTCTCTTCTCATAATAATGTTGGAGATGGTCTAGCCCAGCTTTCCCCCTCACATTATATTGAAATACTGCACTCCCTTAAAGGTGTATTTACATTGCATCTGAGCAAATAGTTATGAAAAGTGAAATGGTGAGCTGGGTGTTGCTTGGGAACAGTGATGTCATTCAGGGGGAACGGACCAGAACGGGCGTTCCGGATCCTAACGGGCTCCATGGCTGCTTCCGGGTTTTGTTTTTTTTTCAACATTTGAATTTGAACTCAAAAGTGAGTTCCTGTTCCTAAATCATTTGAATGACACCACTGCTTGGGATGTATGTTGTGTATCGTCCAGACTGGTTACTTTTTAGTTAGAAATCTGAAGGTAACCTACAAAAGGTTACTTTCAGATTTTCCATCTTCCACTGGCCAGAAAAATCCAATGGTGATCCCATTTATGTGTACTGATGCTGCCAGAATGTTTTGGCCAGTGGGAAGTCCCCTTACAAAATGCTTTATTGTCTGTTTCTAATACCCAGGTACCAGAGTCACATGATTTTTCATTCAAACTGCATGCAAATAATTGCATTATATTTGTCGGGGCCCATTGGGGTCTGCTTGTTTTTAATTGTTTTTATGTCATTGTTTTACTCTTTTAACCCAGTGTTCCCAAAGTCCTGCATGGGAGGAGGGAACAACTTAAGGATTTGAAGGGATGGAGCTGCCGCAGCAGCACAATCCCCATGATCTGTTTTTATCCTGTGTATAAGAGGCAATGTCTTGGTCACTGAGTTTCCCAAGCACTCAGCCCTTGGATTCACCACCATTACTGGTAAACTGGGGAGTGAAGAATGCCAGGCCGCCCTCTCCTCACCTTTCATCCCTTCAGCTTAGGTGTGATGGCTCAAGAAACAGGCAGGAAGAAGAATGCAACCCTAAAGATCCAGTGCTTAGATCCACTGCTATAGCTGCTCTATCAAAGTGTGCAGGAAAGTCCTACGAACAAGCAGGGGCCACACCAGCTGCAGCTTCAGAGTTTTCTGGTCCCTGCAGCTGCTGTTTGAAAAGCTGGTGTTAAAGGGGAAAGGAAGATGGGGGAAGGGCTTGTCTCTTCTTCTTACACCTCTGTTCTCCCATCAGCTACTAGAGCTGGTCATTTTTTATTTTTTATTTTTGTATCTTGACAATGGCTGCAATCCAATGCTCACCTTCCTGGGACTCAGCCCAACTTAACACAATGGGGCTTACTTCGCATAGGGCTATGCTGATTGTCACTGTCATCCATTTCTTTGCACAATGAATGCCGGGGACACAAGACACTGGCTCGGAATGAAGAGAACCTCAGTCCAGGTTAGCCTGAGGTGGGCACTAACTGAAGATAAAATGGGTCACTTCAGGAAAAAAAAAAGACTGAAATCTTTGGTTCAGCAAATCTTCAACCGGCATACAAATGACACACTGCATCATTTCAGAAGAGATCTGGATCAACTCCATTTTTGTTTGGTCACTAGGTGTCTCTGTTGCTTTACGTTTACTTTCCAGTCTGCTTTCCAAAGTAGTCCTGAATCTGGACAGTTTTTGTGTGGGAGGGTTGGAATCCAAATCTCCCTGACTCAACCAAATATTGACAGTAGACTGTGGAAAACTGCCTCCCTAAGAGCCTCACTTATTAACAATTAGGTTTCTCAATGACTACTCACATTGTTGCATGGCATAATGAGTGCATAATTACGTAGGGCTTTCCATTGTGAAGAGTCCCAAAGCCTTTGCAATGTTACAGAGCAAACTATACAGACTTGATCTGAAGGACTCTTCAAATCATAATCAGGTTGGGAATGTGCTATGTAGGTTTGCAAGCATTCTTCCCCCCCCCCCACATTCTATAATGGTACAGTCCACTCATCTATACCACCCGAGGTGGCAGGGCAAGATGATGCACTTGCTGGCAGAATGCTCACCTCACCTCTTCCTCAACCCCCAAGGCAGCACATGCCTCAACCTTTCCTTACTTGTACTAGCATCACTGCTGCACTTCTTCCTCCTGCTCCCATTCTCTGGCTTTTCAAAAAGCAGAAAGTGGCAAGCAGAGCAGAAGGGAGCATAGAGTGGAGATTTGTGGACTGGGACCTCTGTTCTAGCACACCATTCTCCTCTCTTCCATTTCCTTCCACCACATTCCCCTTCTGCCTTTTGATATGCCTGGGAATGGAAGAAGGAACAACAGTGCTCATGGTGGTGGTGATAGCAGCTGATGCATGGCTGGGTGGAGGGTATCAGCGTGCAGGCTTTCAAGAGAGGTTGGCACCCTGACAGTACAGTACCCACTCTTCCATCAGCCCTCCTTCCAACCAAGAGTATTTCTATTGCCTCTTGATTAAGCTCCAATTTCTGTCTATTTTGACAGGAATAATCAGAAGGAAGTGTGCTGAATAGTCACCTCCCAATGAATGCAGAGCATGTTGCTCTAACATAGTCCTCTGCAGATAGGAGCAAGAATGTTGCCTAAATCCAGTGTCAAAACCCCATTTCCCCACCAGTTGCACTGTACAGCCACATTGCCATAGTGAGCTCTGCATGCTATGGTGATGGGAAGTGGGGCAACCAGACAGCACGGGATAATTAAGTTATAATTAAGTAAAATATGTTTTACTTACCTGTCCATAAGGCACCTAAGAGCGCAATCCTAACCTGGAGTTAGGCCGGCACACTTAGACCAGCACAAGGAACACCGTAAAATATGTTTGGGCCACTCTTGGAGTCAGAGAGGCCAGCACACAGACATGCGCCATCCTCCCTGACTCAGGATCACCCTGAGTGGTCCAAATGCGCTTTACCATGGCCCTTGTGCAGGTCAAACGTTGCTGGCCTAACTGTGCCAGCTTAACTCCAGATTAGGATTGCACTCAAATCCACCTTCACAGGTCAACATGGACATGTGCCAACAATATTGCTGGCACAGGTCCAAGTTGACTCATAGTGGCAGCTGGGGCTTACCTTGGGGAAAGGGAACATTCTGAGGAGGCCTCAATATTCCGAAACTCCTGAGTTTCCTTGGACTTGCATCAGCTCTTTTGCTGGTGCAATATAAAGAGAATCCTAGGGATGGATCCAGGACTGGAAGGGGGGGAATAGGAACTTTTCATGCGCCTTGCTGCTGAGCCCACCCCCTCTCACCCCGGGTTTGGCCCACTCCCCATCTCAATCCTCCCTTGAACTACCCCCTTCACCACCTTACCTGTTCCAGCAAGGTGTCTGGGAACCACTGGCACATGTGTAGGGCTGGGCATCCGGCCACTTGTGCCAGCAGACCCACTGCATACAAAAGTGGTGCACCTTTTGTGATACCAGAAGAGGATTTAAGCAGCAGTTCGTGAGATCTGCTGCAGTAGGCACTCCATAAAGCCGGGGTCCTATTGTTAGACTCAAACCTCAGAAGCCCCCTTCCGTAACATTACCAAAACTTGCGGTTCAATACTATGTGGAGGCCTATAGCAGCAAGATCTCAAGATCTGCTGTAAGTACTGTTATGATGGCATGAAAGGTGTGCCGCTGTCATATGCTCTGGCATCCATGGATTTTACTCACTGCAGATGCCAGTTGCAATGCATTCTGGGGCAAACCTGAGTGGAGCAAGGAAGTTCTGCATGGCCCAGAAGTGGGTCAAGAGCTATTTTTTTTAGCCCTGAGAGGCTTGGAAACTGCATGGTTTGACCTCACAAAGGTAAGAATGCAGGTTTTGCTCCCCCTTCTTGTTTTGTTTTTAAATACATTGAAATGGGGACACTGCTATGCAGATTTCGGTATCTTCAGGAGGTTCCATAAAATACATTTGAATTATGATAGACCATTGTAACTTCGACACTATACAAGGCTATTTTAGTCATGTTGGAATGAAAACAACAGTTTTAGATACCCTTTCTTCCCTAGTCTCTTTCGGTTTTCAACAGATTATTTAAAAGCTTGCAACACTCATAGCTTGACTTCATAATGTCCAGCTTGTCCAGCCCTGCTTAGATCATTCCTAAAGGAAGGGAGAGGCTTTCCTTCCCCCTTCCATACCTGGCAGAGGTTAACACAGTGAAGGCATGTGCATGGATCTGGACCGTCATGGGTATTTTTGGAGCAATGCACAAATGAAGCAGAGCTGAAATGGGAGGATGGGCTTTCTGAGATGGCTTTCATTCTCTTCAAAAAATAGCCCCTGTTCAAAGACTGAGGATCACACAGGCAGGGACAAAGGCATTAGCCCACTGTGTGTGTGTGTGGGGGGGGGGATACGCTTGTGCTGAGATGGAAGGAAACAGGACCCTGCATTGCTAAGGCAACGATGACCATCTTGTTCTAGCCACACTGCACTTGTTTCATTGCCATGAGAGAGGAAAGACGGGGGGGGGGGAACATTCAACTCCAATCAGGAGTATAGCTAATGAAGTGCACAGGGGTGCAATTGCACCAGGCAACAAGCTTTAGGGGGTAACAAGGTGAGCTTGACACTAGTGGCCAAAATTATGAAAACCTTGGTATGTATTATATATATCATTGGAAAGGGGTGTGTGTGTGTGTGTGTGTGTGTGTGTGTGTAATTTATATAATTGGAAATGTAATTTAATGCAGAATGCAGTGAAACAAACCAGAGCATAATAAGTTTATCAAGCATTACAGATTAAAAAAATGAAAATACAGCTGTCATGTAAAAATTGCAGTTTACTAAAATAGGTGGCACGCTTCTGTGGGGAGAATGCGGGTTCCCTCTCATTTTTCACCTTTTTAAAAAGCCCAGGCATGCTGGTAATTCTGGAAGTGACATCACTTCCTGTTCTGATGTCACTTCTGGGGCATCATTTTGCTTTTAGCACTGGGCTACACTTTTGTTAGCTACACCATTGGCTCCAACCCCATGATAACAAATATGTTTAGTTTCTTCACATCTTTCTTCCATGCTAGAATTTGAGGCAGCATATATGGCTGGTTTCTCTTCTAAGCATGAGTCAGAACCTGCTTTCCGTGACTCATCTGCTTTCAGACCAGAACCTTAGCCATATGCTACCACCATTTTAGGTTGCATTATCTGAATGTAATTTCTGAGATCTGGGAAGCAGGACTGTAGTGTGTATCTACTAAGCTTACAGATCCTCCTCACCCATCTCTGTTTGTTTCCAGAAGGATCTTCTTGACACCATAAACCAGTGTAGGACAATAGAGGTTTCCATCTGAAGCACAACATCCAGCCTCACCTGAGTTGAAAGTCCTACCTCTGAAAGGTTCACAAGCAGTGGTGTCAGCCTACCGATTCGCTGGGTGGAGTTTTCGCGGTCGCTGGGCGGGTTTCCACGGTGATCGGCAGCGTGCTCGCTGCGT
>JAJKFI010000038.1:5663135-5704380 GCA_029204185.1 Lerista edwardsae
CACACACACACACACACACACACACACACACACACACACACACACACACACCATATTCTCTCATAATTCAGTGACTTGCAGCTGAATGTGTGTACTGACTCCCAGTAAAGCATTTTGTCTGAGGTGATATATAAAACATCTGTGCTGTTTGTTCTTTGATAGCTAATTCAGTTTCATGCAAGCCACCATTTGTTCATGTGACAAATTTACAAATGTGTGAATTAGACCTTGGATAAAGCACTACTGCCTCTTGGAAGTTGTGACGGACAAGGTATAAAATCCCATTGAAAGAACTGTCCTATCAGAAAGTAGCTTTTTAAATGAAAAAGCAGCAGCTATACTGGCCACCCATTTGATTCCGGTACCAAAATGGCTACCACTGCATCCTGCAGGAACCAGGCAGCCACCAGAAGCTCCTTGGGAGAAGGGGATGTTCGTCCCCTTCCGCCGGGGAAAGCCTCACTGCCTACAATGGGGCTCCTTAGCTCACCGCCAGCTATTTCACCAGCAGTGAATTGAGTAGCTCCGTGTTGGGCTGCCCGGACTATGTGAGGGGATATGATCTAAAGATGGAAGCCACCACCAGGTTCCACCCCCTCGCTAGCCCACTAGTCTCTCTGCCCAGTTCCTCCCCTCTCTCTGCCTCCCCCCGCCCCAAATGGGCTTATTGGCCAGCCCTGCTAGAGCCAGCCCTGCTACTCCCGCCCCCCACAGCTGCTATTTGCTCCAGGAGGGCATCAATGGCATTTTTTTGGAACTACAATAAGGTTTGTATGAAGCTTTATTCACACATTGCCCCTCGAAGGGACCGGACCTGTGGCCATTATCTTAGGTTTCCCAGGGGGTTCATAGCTTTCATGCTTTTAAATACACCCTCATTGTGATTAACAGGACAGCTTGGAAACCGAGGACTAATAATTGACTGACCAATTATGGCTTCTAATGGTCTGGGCTTCTGTGTCCTCTTTGCAACTCTAGGCCCCTTCACCACCCCTATTCTGGGCATTATTCTCCATGCACTTCCCTCCCTCTTCTTCAGCCTCTGCACTCAAGTGATTCAAACTGGGAATCTTGAGAAGAAAGAAATGCTAAATAAATATATGGAAAGGGGCCTCTTTTCAAAGCAGAGAATGCAGGTTTTCTTGGCACATGGGGTCTGGATTGCTTGGAAGTGTCCAGTCCATGCGCAGAGCCCTGCCTTCAGCATTGACTCAACAGAACTTTTATGTCTCTCAAATCTGAAACCTTCCAAGACAGCTGCCTCGATCTAAGAAGTCTAGGGAATGGAGCAAAAACTGACAATCAGAGATTTGTCTTGTAAAAGTGCTCGTAATACATCTCTCTAGGGAAATAATTTTCCAAATGCTCAAAAGACACATTGCAGAAGGAAAGTATGCCAGTAGCAAGACGGAGTGAGACAGACTGGCAGAGGAAATTAGATGCGAGTTTGCGGAGTGATGTGATTTTCGAAAAAGGTTACAGCAAAAAACAAATTAAAAAAGGGTCTAATGCAGTGTTTTTGAGAGTCATACTCGACATTACACGCAAATGTATGTAACAAATCCATATAGCTCTTTCTGCACAAAAAGCAGCTGGTGGGGTGCTTAACCCTCTTTTCTGTTCTGAATTCCACCCCCCCCCATCCAATTTGCTTTCACTCTAGAAGGTCTGTTTTCCACCTTGCATTTCAAATTCCTTCAGACTTGGGAATAGCTACTAGGGATTTCGAGCAAGAAGAATAGGGAGTGGGGAAAAGAATAAACACCTGTCACTATTTCACTTTACATCACCTCCTTGCCAAGCTGCTTTCAGTAGGTGGGAAACAGGGGAGGGGTGGCTGTTCCATGCTTCCCTGTGTCATGACCACTCGGAACATTTTTTTTTCCGTTTGGAGCTTATGCGTAGACATTTTCTTGGATGAAGAATGGCATGAGAGTTTATTTCGCAGGCAACCAGTGTGCTATGCCTGCTTGATCCCTGTAGTAGCAACATAAACTTCCATGCTGCACATCACACATGACAATAGACATTCTCTTCCCTGCACACGGTCTACATAGGCAAAAGTCATGTTTGAAGAGTTTCATCTTTACAAAGTCATGCCTCTCTTCCAAAGTTCCAAGATCTACCATGCCATCCATCCCAGAAACCTCACTGTATTACATAAGAAGAGCCCTGCTGGATCAGGGCAAAGGCCCATCTAGTCCAGCTTCCTGTATCTCACAGTGACCCACCAGATGCCCTAGTGAGCACACAAGACAATAAGATACCTGCATCTTGTTGCCACTTTCCTGCAACTGTATTGTGTCCAGCTGATCAGCAACTCCACCCACTTCACTTCCTCTTCCCCTCTCATCTGACCACTGCACTGACTGTGCGCACACCACCAGCAATCCATCTTCTCCACCACACAAGCTACTGTCTCCCTATTACAGCTCCTCTGTCATGTTACCTGTAATTGGAGTTAGCTGGGCCTGCAGCATTGGGGGGGGGGCTTGCCTTGTACCCACACTCCTCTCTTTCAGTTTATGAGCCACATTTTGGGAGACCTTGAGTTGTGACTGTAGATAGATCTGTTATCAAAAAGACTCCCAGAACTGCTGAGGACAGTAATCCTATTCAGGACTGAGGCTGCAATGCTTTTCACACTTACCTGGGAGTAAGCCCCATGGCTATAATGGGACTTACTTCTGAGTAATCATGCTTAGGATTGGGCTGCAAGAAGCTTTGAATCAGTGCACTTGGGACTCTTCAGCAAATTTGAAGTTGTTCTTTGAAGCAAGAGGGTTTTTTAAAGTCAATTAATGGTCTTGTTTTTAACTAGCCAGTTAAGTATGACGGAATGTAGATGCTATTTTAAAGACACTTCATGTACACACACACACACACAGACAGAGGAAGCAAGAAAGCTTTCTGTGAATGAACCCATGAACTGTTTTGGGGGGGAAAGAGCCAATTTAAACATATTGTCTAAAAGAAGAGACTCATGCAGATGACTTCAAACCTCCTTCCTTTACAGAAGGCATTTCAAACAAAACCTGAAGCGAACTCCTCCTTTTAAACCTGCAATTAATTAATGAATCAGCATGTAATAATAGGGCAACCAGCACGAGAAGTCAGCCCAGTACTGAGTAGCAGAATGAAAACACAGAGGGGAAGCACTTTTGTCATGGCAAGGGTCCTGCCCCAGCTTCAAAAGATGGGATGGTAGCAGGGGAGATCTTGCAAGACACATCCTTAGTTTATTCAATTCAGCCACCATCTGACACCAAAGTCTTTCTATCGCCAGGGACAGAATAGGGGAAATTGACCAGGAAGACTTCCTATGTTTGCAAAATGATTACAAACTAGTTTATCTCCAAGTAGCTGTATATTCCCCTCGAAACAGTGAGTCAAGGTAATTAAGCAGGTGGGAATCAACCCTTGAGATACCTGTACTCTGCACAGGGAAAATCTGGACATGGGCACAAACCCTGAGTGATACCATCAACCCCACCCCCACCCCTGAATCTGAGGTTTATAGCTTCAGACAAGACTCTCCAGAACACAGGAGAGGGACTGCTGGACCTTGGCGGAACTGGCTGGAGGCAGGCTGCAGGGAAAAGGAGCTGCAAGGCTGAGCCTTCCTTAGCATTCTCACATCTGACACAAAGAGTGTCTCGGTGCATCTGTGGCTATTAGTGAGCCTGCATGATGGCTCATGCCAGACGGAAAGTGGAATAGAGATTAGCCAACATTAATTGCACATCCATGTTACCGACCCATTTAAGCAACGAGCTAATTTAAACTCCATGCATGCCAGGACCATAAACTGAAACAACAGATGCAGGCTATGAAACACACATACCCATGTGCATGAGTGCATGCGCGCGCGCACACACACACACACACACACACACTTCGAGTATCACTTGTGAAATCATGACATAGTCTACATGGAGTCTAAAGAATGGATGTTTGTGTGGGGAGAGAGGGACCCACAACAACTGAGTCTGTCAGGGCATCAGGCTTGGGCCTCTGAGCTGCACAAACAGACCAACATGGCCTATGCTGGAAACTGGAACGGCAGCACACTCTCTTCTGTGCTGCTCATTCTGGGGTTCCATGCCTGTGAGAGAAAAGCAGCCCTCAGTGTGTTTGTGGGAACATTTTGTTTTTTCTTTTGGTTGCTTAAGAAAGGGGACACCAGAATCATAAGCAGTCCATGAGGACAAAAAGCCAAAGCTTGGGCCATTTTTGGGTCATCACGACTTTGGGCCATTTTGGCTGGTCCCAGGAAAGGTTTCACCAGATGGTGGTTTCTGAATCAAGAGGGTCAGTGCTGCTTTTACGGCCAGGAAGTAAAAAAAAGCAGCCAGGTGATTCCCTAGAGGTGCAAATTGCAGCCTAAACTATCCACTTGGTGGCAGCTACTAGTGAATAAATAACACCAGAAAGAAATTGTGGTTGGATCTGGGTTCAAACTGAGGCAGAAATGAAACACAGAGGAGGATCCTGCGTGGGATGAGCCTTCTGTCTGATCAATCTCGCAGGGTTTGGGAGAATAAAGCAGGCTAATTCTGCACACGCCATTCTGATTTCTTTGGAGGACCGGCAAAGTGCAAACCCATTTACCGACATGCCTAAGAACACGTGTATGCGAGCCCCTGTTCGAGAACTTTTCTCTGGTCTGCGCGCGAGATCTGCCTCTCCTCGGAGAAATGCAACTGCCAGTGAGTAGCAGAATCCCAGCCTGGACGTATTCAGAGTATTCGTTCTCTGGCTCCGCGTTTCGACCAATGCCCAGATTCTCGACTCGGGCCCTTGGAAAGAAGCGACCGAAATGAACGGGACTTGCTTCCACGCGAGGCAAGCCGAGAATCGTCCGGTGTTAGGCTGCAATCCTGCGCTCGCTGACTCGACAGTAGCCCGACTGAGATCCGCGGAGCCGACGTGCCTAGGCTGGGGCCGGTCCCTTCCCGGACCGATGGATGGTTCTCTCCCGCGGGGTCCCAGGCAGGCGGCAGATCCGGCGCTCCGTAAAAGGAGCGGCGGCTCGGCGAAGTTAAGGCAGTACGCGGCGGTGACAGCAGGTGGTTCTACCGAGAACGCTGCAGCCGTCCCGGCAAAGGCAAGCCAGCCCGGGGCGGACACGCCTCTCCCACCCACCCTGCACAGCTCACCGTGGCCTCGAGGCGCGGGATCCGCGGGACTCGCTCGGTTCAGCCGAAGTAGACGGGGCGTGGGGGGGAAGACCGCCAGTGCCCCCAAACTTCCCGGTAACAGTGATCGGGATGAGCATCGGGCGCTCACCCACCGCCCGCTTCTGGACCAGGCTGCCTCCCGCGTCCCGATGCCTCCCCCGCCCCGCCGAAACTTGCAGGCTCCGCGGATCCTGGACGGCACGGCGCGCAGTCGCCGCTCGCTCGGGCGCCGCAGGTCGGACCCTTACCTGGACCCCGGGAACGCGCCTCAGCCACCGAGCTGAAGCCGGGCGGGCTGCGGGAAGCCGGGCGCCGTCGGCATGGTGCTGGCCGCCCTCGCCTCTTGCCACCTGCCTGGGCGGGAGAGGCGCTTCAGGTAGGCGCCGAGCGGCGGACTGTCAGCCTCCCGGAGGCAGCCGAGGCGAGCTGAGCAGGCAGCGCAGTGGCGGCGGCGGCGGCGGCACAGGCGGGGCCAGAGCTGAGGATGCGCCTGAGCGAGTAGAGGCAGAGGGAGCGCCGGAGATGCGCTTCTCCGCACAGCCCCGCGGCTGCAGCAGCGCCTTGGGGCGAGCGCGCTCCGTGGGAACTGCACCAGGAAACGCGGGCTCGGGCGCCCTGCCGCCCCCTCCAACAGCCCAGTGAGTCCAACCTTTGGAGTCCCCCCCCCCCGCAATCCCCCTCCCATTTCCCCTTCCCTGGCCCCCGGACGCTGTGGCTCTTCGCTGGTCAACGATCACACAAATGCGGGAGGGGGGGTGTTAGCAGAAGCAGCCCCCACTCCTTCGGAAAGGAGAGCTTGTCCAGCATTTTTTCTAGCCTTTGGTTCCTAAGCCTCAAATCTCCGTGGCTGGACGATACATGAGAAATGGCTCGTCTCGCTTCACATTTCTGAAACCACTGATCATCTTTTGAATATCCACATACGATACTGAACACAAATTTAGTTCTAAATGGGGCAGCTGCAGGCTCTAATCGATGGATATCAGCAGAATAACCAGTGGAAGCATTTTAAACAGGGGGGATTTGAATCTGTGCTGTGGGGACTGAAGACTGTGTCTTGTTTCCTAAATCAGTGGTATTCAAACTTTTTAGACCGGGACCCACCTTTTAGAATGTGTCAGGACCCACCGGAAGTGATGTCATTAACATTAAGTGATGTCACAAGAAGTGATCTTGTGGCAGGAAGTGACATCGTTGAGCAGAAAGTGCTATCATTGTAACATAATAAAATGATACTCCTGAAATGCAAATTGGCATTCTTGTACTGCAGCCATTGTACAACCATGCCACATTCCTGACAGAAAGCAAAATTAGGACAAAATATGATGTAAAAGCACTGAACTAAAAACAATTAAAAAAAACCCACGCTTGAAAATTCAGACTGTTAACACTCACAACAAAAATATAGCAAGAATAAGGTCTGCAGCTTCCAAGATAACTGCTCCCAGCTCTCTGCAATCCACCTGACGACATGTTGCCACCCACCAAGTGGGTCCTGACCCACAGGTTGAATAACACTGTCCTAATATACATCCTTGCATGCGTCTTCCAATACTATTACAGAATGGCAGATTGAAACTTGAGATTGAGGCCAGGGGATTAATCCACAAAAACTACAGTCCGATGCACACTTTCTCCTGAGTAAGCCCCATTCAATATAATGGGTCTTCGGAGTAAATGTGCTGTAAGCCTGCAATCCTATGTGCATTTATGAGAGTGTATTTATTGAGAACAGAACTTGCATCTGATTAAGCATGTATAGGACTGTGCTACCATTATCATCTTCAGCAATACCATCTTTAATCAGTGGATAGACTGAGGGTGCAATCCTAACCTGGAGTTAGGCCAGCGCAGTTAGGCCAGCAAAGTTTGGCTGGCACTAGGGCCACCATAAAGAGTGTTTGGACCACTCTCAGAATCAGGGAAGATGGCACACATCTGTGTGCTGGCTTCTTTAAGTCAGAGAGTGATCCAAACATACTTTACTATGTCCCTTGTGCCAGCCAAACTTTGCTGGCCAACTGTGCCGGCCTAACTTCACATTAGGATTGCACCCCGACTCATTGTTAAGAAAGCAGAGACATATTTTTCTCTTCAAAGAATGCAACAGGCATTCAACAGGCTTTCAAGAATGCAACAGGAATGCAATAGTATGGTAAAGAGCACATCTCTTCTCAGGTGTAGTTCCTGATGCTGCTATGGAGGCTGGGAAAAACCCCTGTCTGGAGGGCTACTGAGCTCAGGGCACAGTAGAGGGGCGCAGTTGTATATGTGCAGTACTGAGCTAATGCTCACACTACAAGCAACACTTTTCTACCACCCCGGGCTGTATTGGGGGTGGGGGATACTTGTGATGAGAAGGCAGAGACTGCTGGGTCTCTGCTCAGAATCCCAGAGCCTTTGGTGGTGGAATGTGTAGGTTGGAAGCTAAAAAAGGGTGAGGGTGAGGATGGATAACTCACCCACCCTCCTGAGTTTCTCTGCCTGGAAAAATAAGAGATGCCTGCGCTTCCCTCTCTCTCCTGCTTTCTAGTCTGAATTTTTCTTAGTCGAAGCAGATATGTTTTCTCTCCATGGTACTGAGCAGTTGAAGAGGGGGGGGGGAGTATTTTATATAGGGAAGCTACAAAGTGTTTATGCTGGCAGCAACTAGCCCAGGGAACTTTTAAGAAAGGCTTAATTCATGGAGGAGAGACCCATCAGTGGCTATGAGGTATAACCACTAAATTATTATTATTTATTATTTATTGAATTTATATCCCGCCTTTTTGCCCGAAGGCACTCAAGGCGGCATTACAATAAAAAAGCAATAAAAACAAAGTTTACATTAAAAAACAATTAAAAACAATGTTAAAATACAATTAAAAATGTAAAAACAGCAAGCAACAAACCCCATGGATCATAAGATTAATAAAGTTAAATGAGGCAGTAGACCTCTGATGGCCAGATGCTGGGGGCCACAGCAAGGCATGATGGTGACAGCCAGCCTCTGTTGCTCACCTCTAGCATCTGGGAATGTTTCAGGTGCCATAGCTAATAGACACCGATGGACCTCTCATCCTTGAATGGCACAATCTTTTCTTAGAACAGTCCTAGTTCCTTAGGGTCTTGTGATCATCACAACCTCTGGGAACAATGGTCATAAGTTAGTTATGTACTGTTGGAAGTTGCGACCCAAGTGCATAACTGTTCTAGTAGCACCTTCTGCCTCTTCCCTCTGGAAGAAAAAGCCTGTAGCATATCCAAACTGCCAACAAGGAGAAGACTCTGCAAATCCAAGGAAGGACTGCTTCAGTTAGTTGCCATCTCCTAAATCCCATCAGTCATCCCCAGAGTCCACCTGCAATTCCTTCTTCCCCCCTGGAGGAAAAGGCTCTACCTTTTTTGAACTGTATCACTAGCACTTTTGCATTTATTTTAAGTGGCTTTGTAAGTCACTCTTGACTGACATGCGGGGTATAAATCTATAACCACCACCACCACCACCACCACCACCAACAACAACAACAACAGAATTTGCCTCTGATGTAATGGTCTGAGTACTGTATACATGGATGTATACAAGGACATGCAATGTGACCTCTTTGCTAGAGTGACAAGAGAGGCTGAAGTTGAGCATAAGGCCAGCCTAGAGGCCTGAAATGGAAATGCAGAGGTCTCCGCTTGGGGAAGAAGGATATGCCAGAACATTGTTTGGAAAGCCAGTCCCAAAGCAGCTTAATGATCAGCACTTTTATTGTGGCATGTGTTTTCTTAGGTAAGAGCCTCAGAGCCCAATCCCATGCCTGTCTATGCAAGTTTCATTATAGTCAATTGAACTTATTCTCAGGAAAGTGTGGATAGGATTGCAGCCTTAGCCTGTTCCATCAGATGCATGAGGATAACCATCCTCTTTCAGATATCATTGTGAACGTTGTGTTGATTAAGCTCCCTTCTCAGTCCTACCTTTTCCTCATCTGGTAACCTTAGTGAAGGCCTCAGTGTGAGATTCAACAAGGAAGAAACTCCTCTGAGACACTTCAGAATCAGTACCTTGGCAGAAAGACTGTTCAGCCAATTTCTTGTCTTCATCTCCTGAGTCAACCAAAATAATAGCCTCTAGCTGGGATTGGCATGCACCAGCCAACTGAGCATCCAAACCTACCCACCTGACCAGGTCAGGGGTAGTTTTAAACTATATGGACCTATGACCAGAGGCATATGTAGATGGTGATCACAGCACTAGGTTTTGCAACAGTCACTCCCACTCCTTTTCGGAGCCATTCCCAGTGGCTGAAGGAAAAGGGAGGCTATGTAGGCTCCAAATGGCTCCCAAGAGGAGGGGGAGAGGCTGCTTGCAAAACTTAGTGCTGTGATCCCCGTCTAGGTGTGCCTCTGCCTATGGCATCACTGAATCTAGGTTTCTTAAGATCGAGCCTAAGAAGGCCCATGTGTTTTTTGAGCTAGCTGTTTTAGAGTGAATCTGTGCATGGCTATTTCACCTGAAAGTACGGATAGGGTCCAATGAGCTAAGATGCATTAGTTTGCTTTTACGTTTGCCTTAAATCACATGCTTCTATTTGGTGAGATTCACACTGGGGCATTTCCAATGCCTAAGCCAAGTATTCTTTCTTCATTTTGATTATCCAGCATCACTCTTTGTGTTGTATTAATTTCTTTTTTGTTTTGACTCTTCACCTGTCTGCTGTTGGCTGAACTTAGCCAAAGCAATGCTCCTGTCCTCTTGGCTACTTGTTATAGCCCAGGTTTTGGGAAAATTCTCCATGTAACTAGAAGAGAAGCCTCTCTCTCTCTCTCTCTCTCTCTCTCTCTCTCTCTCTCTCTCTCTCTCTCTCTCTCTCTCTCTCTCTCTCTCTCTCTGGTTTTGTCCTCCTAGTAGCAAGATCAGAGGCAGATCTAAGGGAGGGCAAAGCTCTAAGTTTTGCAAGAAGCCTTACCATGCAGTGGAAATCACTCCTCTCCTGCATCGTTTTAGCCAATCCTCACAGGGAAAAGCAACATCTTGGCATTGCTTACTGGCTACAGCAGCAAGGGAGAGGAGGGATTTACATGACAGGGGAAGGCTTCTTGCAACACTTAGAGCTTTGCCCTCCCTGTGGATCCACCTCTGAGCGAGATCTGGTATAGATATTAGGGGCAAGGAGAGAGGCACCAGCACCAGTGTTCCCCCAACACCACAAGCCGTCTTTTCTGCAGTAGACTAACACAGCTACACTTCCAGTAAAATACCAGAGCAAGATTCTGATCCAATTTATTTACGACAATCTCTCTGAAATCAATGAAGTTAATCATGATGTACACCCACGTAATTGGACCAGAGGGAAACACTCCCAAGACAACCCCATTCACTCATTACTCCCCCTCCCATGAATACTTCTTGCTCTAATGTCTTAAGCTATTATCCAACAGGAGTGATTCTGTTTCCTTTTACATCCCAAATCATGCACTAATTATACCCATTTTATCTGCTCAACCTTTTCAATCCATTGTCAACAACAGACATTTATTATGACTCCTCCCCATGCCCCTGCTTGAACTAAGAAAGAAAAGTACAAAAGAGAGGGCAGCCAAAATGATCAGAGTGTTGGAGCACCTCCCTGACAAGAAAAGGCTGCAACATTCAGGGCTATTTAACTTAGCAGCCAGTTAAAAAAGCAACCCAGTTATGCACAGCGCTAATATAAACCCATTGCATGCCACAAACTGAAACAACAGATGAAACTGTGAAACACTTATACCCATGTGTGTGTGCATGCACACACGCTCACACACAGGCTAGAACCCAGGGTCATTTGGCAGACAAAATGTAGCACTTCTTCACACAGTACATCTTTAGTCAGTAGAATTCTTGTCACAGGATGTGGTAAGAGCCACTAGCTGGGATGGACCTTGGAAAGGGGAACTGGACAAAGTCATGGAGGACAGTTCTATCCGTGGCTACGAGTCACAGTGGCTCTGCAATACATCCCGAGTCAGTGAGTACCAGTTTCAGGGGAGTAATGGTGGGAGAGAAGTATGTTTTTCTCTCCTGCTTGGATATCCTAGAGGCAGCTGGCAGGCCACTGTGGGGAAACAGGATGTTAGACTAGAAGGGCCTTTGGTCTGATCCAGTAAAAATTTTCTCAAGTTCTTAACAGTCATGGTTGCACCATTTTGTGGGAGGGGGCAAAAGCCCTGGACGCAGCGCTGCTGGAGTGGGAGGAGGGCCGTGACAAGGCAGTTCTCTTCTCAGAGAGGTGAGAGCAGTGATGTCATTCAGGGGGAACGGAGCAGAACGGGCGTTCCGGATCCTAACGGGCTCTGTGGCTGGTTCCGGGTTCCCGACAAGTGCCAATCAAAAGTGAGTTCTTGTTCCTAAATCATTTGAATGACACCACTGGGTGAGAGGTGTTTGGCCCACCCGCTCTCCCTTGCCCCCCTACAGCTCTGAAATGGGGCCTGGCATAGCGTGGGGGTGGGGCAGGGCATAGCGGCACACAGAGCGGGGAACCAGCGAAGGGGGCGGTGCTCCTGGGAGGCCCATTGGCTGGGTCTGCAACTGGTTCTTATGAGAGCCAGGCCTGGCTCAAGGTGAGGTGTCACATGAAGTAGTAGAGTCCTGATCGTCTGTCTCCTCCTTTTTACATTTTGCACCCTAACCTACCTCCACCATTGTGCTAAGAAGCATATTTTGCCTTTACTATTTTCTCATATTTTGGTTTATGCCATGTCCTTACATTGTAATCATGGGCAATTAAACCATGCTGCCAGACCAAATCACCCTCAGCCTTGCCTGCCCATACCAACTAATGCTAGTTTTGTATTATGGACTGCTTCACTGCAAACTCCAATGCATAAAATGAACAATATGACACTGCTTTCCCAAAAGCCCAGCCTCAAATTCCTTTAGATGTGCTTTCCTTCCAAGTCACACTCTTGGAGGAAGAAGATAATCCCATCTGCGCAAAATCTGCTGTCTCCATCAAATGTAATCATGTAACCCTTCCAATGCACCTCCCATTCCTATTGTCTCCATTGAATGCAACTCCTCTATGTAATCATCACTGTATCCTGCGTGCAACTTCGTATCTTCATCTGCTTTGGTTGCCTCACTCAATGTAATCACTGATCTTGCCTGTATCCCAATGCCCACTGCGTGAGAAATGTGCCTTGTGCCTTTATATGTTTGGAGTCACAGCTGCGTGTCACCTGTTTTCATTGTATCCCTCTGGATAAACCCAGTGAGTCTCCTTATATTAGTCTAATTGCATTCATGTTTTCCCTGTGTAGAAATGTATTATCTCCCATTGTATACCAGGATGGTCCCTAACAGCACCCATCCAAACTCCTTGTCACTCACCTAGTCACACCTTTGCATGCCTCCAGAGAAGCCTCCAGAGTGCTCAAACCCACCCTAACTTGTAATCCTAACTTGCAATGGAACAGGCAGGCTGAGTTGTCTGCGCTGTATCCAGCACAGAGTAGGACTGGGCTGAGCGCAACTCAGAGTACAGGGATTTTGTCCCTTGCAGCGCAGCCGCATGGGGCTACCTGCATCTGTGCCTGCGAGTTCGCTGGTACAAACTCAATCAGCCCTTGCAATACTAGTTGGGCTGGGGACGGGGGTTAGGATCTGGCCTGCACTGCCATGGCCAGCCCAGTGCCACTCCCAGGCTTGATCTGCCTCCAGGTCTGCCCTCCCTCTGCCCCCAAATCCCCCCTCCATACCTCTGTTCTGCCACCCTCTCCAATCCTCTGCACCAGCCTGCCCAGTCTGACACAAACGTACCCTATTCCAGCGCAAATCTGGCACTGCTAGGCCAGCGCATTTTCTTGCACTGGCCTAGCCTGCTCCCAAGTAGCTGCAAACATTCACGACTGTCAGGCATGTTCGCGACAAAGGGATTTGCGCTGGCTCAGGGCAGCATTTAGATTGCTCTGCCCGACAGCTACTGCCGGAGCTGCATGAAGGTAGCTTCCCCCAAAACCCTTTAAAATACTGGAGGATTTTGACCATCTGGTGGCTCTGCAACACAGCCCTCTGTGTGTGTTGTGGCACACCAGTCTCCATACTGCCCAGAACCTCCTGATCCCTGTAAGGTGCTACAAACCTCTTTACTTCAGGAACACATGTTGCTATCACTGCACTTTTGAACTCTGTCTCATTCTGTCTCTGCTGTCCCTCTCTGTTCTCTCCCTGTTTTTAGCTTTTTTCTTTCTTTCTTTCTTTTTTTACTAAAAAGGACATTTTTTTATATACAATGCTTCTATTTCTGTCCTTCTACAGTGGAATGGAGATCACTGAATTGAAGCTATCTATTAGGCAGCCCAATCTTATCGGGGATTGGGCTGATGCGTGCAGCCATTCTGACAGAGTTCCGCTGTCATAAATGGCCGCCAATGGAGCACATGCCTTTTCAGGGTGGCTGACCTTGGAAAGGGGAATTGGACAAAGTCATGGAGGACAGTTCTTTCAGTGCCTACAAGTCACAGTGGCTCTGCAATACATCCAGTGTATGGTGGTGGTGGGGCAAAGGATAGGATTGGGCCCTTGGTCTCTTCTTTGAGGGAGGAGGAGTCTCTGCATTACACTGATCTATTATCCATTTCTAGATCCCCGCCAGAGGTGCAGACAGGGTGTCTGTCGCGGGGGAAGGCAGGTGCAGCAGGTGAGCAAAAAAGCAGCACATTTTTTTTGCCACCCTGCCCTCCCTCATGTCCAGTATGCTCCTAAATGGAGCAATTCCAGTGTTGGTGTGTGTGGCTGGGCGGCTCCGGGGACAGGGCAGTGGCACTAGGGGCCTGGGGACATTGCCCTACCCGGGTGCGGTTTGAGATGGTTACGGCTCTGATCCCTTCTTATCAAATAGAGTTGTGTACTTCATTTTGGCTGTTTTCTCTCTGCCTGAAGGTCAAAGGAAGGGCTCGCCCGTTAAAGGCTGATCTGTGCCTTTAATTAGGCTTACCATAATTTTTAGAATTGAAACCGGGACCAGTTGGAGTTACACCAGGCGTGGGGTGTGTGTGGAACTTTAATAAGAGTTAAGAAACGGGCAACCCAATCCTACGCTGCGCCAGAACAGGCAGGCATCCAGCGCAGTACAGGAGGCCTTCTTGGGGTAATGGGATATTTTCCCCTTTTCCTGGGATAAACCACAGCAGCTCCCCCACCCCAGAACATCCCTCAGAGCTCAGAATATTGCTGGCTGTAGCCAAGAGGCAGGAGACCGCGGGTGCAGCCAGTAAGTCGCACGTTGCAATAGTGATGGACCAGATTCTTGCAGCCAGCAGTGTGTAGCCCTGTGCAGGTCCACAAAACTGGGACAGAATTTAAAACTGGGTGGGACACTGGGACACCATCACCAAACTGGGACCATCCCAGTCAAACTGGGACATCTGGTAAGCCTACCTTTAATGACAAAAAAATTAATTAAAAACTCTCCTTGCCAGCTCTTTTGGCAATACTATTGCCTGGCAGCTTCTTCAAAGCAAACTGGGGTGAACATACTGGACGTAGGTGGACATCTGCTCCAAGCTTGCTTGTCCAGCCTGCTTTGATGGTGGCCAGGAGAGGCAGGAGGCGGCAGTTTGGGGGAGTGGTCAGAACAGAATCACCAGTACAACAACCCCTGCAACCTCCTCTACCCCGGGCACTACAGTTGCTTGCTTGCAGCAGAGGCACTTGAGGAAGAGGTGGATTGCTCAGATCCACTTCTTGCTCACTCACTGAGTGGAGCACATGGTGACAGTGGCATCCCTACAGGGGGGCGGAGCTCTAAGTTTTGCAGGGAGCTTTACCTTGCCATGGAAATCGCTCCTTTCTCGTGCCACTTTAGTCAATCCTCTTTAGTCAATTACTTACTGGCTACAGTGGCAAGGGAGAGAAGCGATTTACACAGGAGGGAAAGACTCCTTGCAAAACTTAGTGTTCCACCACCACCACCACTCCTGTAGGGACGCCATTGTGTGGTGATGCACCTGGGCAGCATAGGCCATGAGAGGCAGCAGGAAGGTGCAGGGTGTAGGGCACCCCTAACCAGCTTACAACTTCCCATCCTCTCTGCCCAAGGCAGAGATGCATAGGCCATCCCTGAGATCCTTTAACCAAATTGCCAGAGATCAATGCTGGGACCTCCAGAGGCATAGAGCATGTAAAGCATGTGTGATACCAGTTCATTATGGGCTTCTGCTATGAGTATGCGCAAAGTCTCTTGCTTCAGAGCCACTGGTTCCTTTGCTGCAAACCCAAGAACTCGAGCTCCTCACGGTGAACCCAGCACACAGAATACCACCCCCAAAGCCACGTTCCTCTGACTTGCCCGACACAAGTGTGCTGAAATGCAATATCCTTAATGAGTCTAATGGTGTCAGCTCTCTGCAGGATAGCCATTTGCTGAGAGTAGTACAAAATAAGGGTTTATGTTTCAATTATTATAGGTAGATAATAATCTAATCAGAAAAAGCTTTTAGCTCTTCAAGTGCATGTAATACAATACATCGTCCTGAAAGAAGTTGTAGCTTGCAATAACGACCCAGGAACCCTGGGTCTCTTGTCCAGTTCGTTGTCTTTTGCATTCAAACAGGTTTTCTTTTAGGAAAAAGGTAAAGCAGGAATGCTCCCTCCAAGGAAGCAGGAATGGCAATGCTGGGAGATAGGCTTCCCCAAATGTGACAAACTGTTCTTATCCATCATAATTTTTCAGCATTAAGGTCTTGGATGAATATGAGACTGATTTATTTCATCCATGTATATACCATTGGGATATCAGCTGCATTGAGCTTGGTACAATGGAGAAACAGAATGAGATAAAGGAGGAAATTCTTTCCAACTCAGGCCATTGAAGACAGTGGTCTCTTTGTAACACTAGGAATGAGATGATTTCATAGGAATAAGGTAGCAGAATTACTGGTTTGTGCTATGGATAAGATAAAGATCGTTTTCTGAGATCTGTCACAAGACCCATACCAGGGAATTTCCCCCCTGCCCCCTCTCCTCAGGCCTGATGGGAATATCTCTGCAGCTGTAGAGAGAATGGATGAACACAGGGTGCTAACTGTGGCCATCTGCTACCGAAAGTAGCCCACCTTACCTTGCCTTTTGGAAAGGCCGTCCTGCATGCACACTTTGTAATCTGAGCACTGGATTACGGCAGGACAGGGAAAGAGCAGCACAATACACCTTTTCATGGTACTCAGAGCAATGTGGTTTGATGGCAATCTTAGTAGTGAGGTGAATGTGCAAGATAAGGGATCTGTCAAGCCCCTTTGAAAAAGCTCATTCTCTTGCTTCAGATTCAGTTGGCTGGTAGCCTGAGATACGGAGGTGCCCCCTCTGGCGCTGTGGTTTGCTTTCGTTATCAAGCCCCTTGCAGCACAGTTCAGGCTGCCTGTGCCAATGAAGTGTAAACATGCAGGACTGGCAATGAGCAAAGCCTTCTTGCCCAAGCCTAGAGGTCATTCTTCAATGGCAAGACCTTAGGAAGAGCGCTTGCAAAAATCTGTCGCTGGGGAAGCTGAACAAACTATTTGCTTTTGAAAGCAAGTTACCAGAAAACCAAACTCCTCTTGGACTCACTAGAATCTCACTCCCTGGAGCCACAGGGCACCGCAAAATAGATTACTTCCCACCAGAAGAGCTCCCCTCGCATACAGTTTGCTAATTGGTTTAAAAGCAGCCTTTTAGTACATTAGCAATAAGCTGCAGAAAATGCAGTCCAAGGACGAGGGATATGGACAGAGAGACTCTCCAAGAGGCAGGACTGCCAAAATGGAATCAGCTGGGCCACACAGCATTCCTGTCGAAAGCGGCTAGAGCTGCTTTCATCAATTAAACGTGGCTGCAGCCTCCTTCATGTGGGCCACACACACATCTGCCGGATTAAAATGCAAGCCCTGCAATTACCCGGAAAGAAGCTGGGGAAGATTAGCCCTCTGACACAACCACAGCGATATCTGAGCGAGCAGCAGAGTTGCCAGGCTTTGTTCCTGGATTTAGTCGCAACAAAATGCCATTTGCAGTGAAAACCAAATAGATACATTGGTACAGGAATTGTGCTCCTGGTTCGTGTCTTAGCTAGCGCATGACGGGAGGAGCTAGGAAACTGACCCAGAGGAAATCAAGCGGGATATGGCATAGGGTTTTTGGTGTGAACGCTGAATTTCCATAGGTGGGCTGTCGTTCCACAGCTGATTGGCTGGAGGTTTAAAGCAGACGGGGGGGACACTTCTTCGCACGGCATAGACAGGTGGGACCTCAGCATCCATTGGGGTTTGGTTCTGGGACTCTCCACTGATACCAAAATCTGTGTTAAATGAAAGCAGTTAAAACAAGAATCATTCAGGCAGAACAAAAATAGCAGAAGTGCTATTTTTCAGCTTGCTCTGAGAAAAGTGACCCCTTCCCTTAGCCCTCGCTTGCTGAAGAATGGAAAAGTGATTAATCATTTCTGCATTCCATTGTCCAGCAAGCCAGGTGAAGGGAGGGGGTCACTTTTCTTGGAGCAAGCTGAAAAATATAGTAGTTCTTTGACTCCCTAGAAAAGCAGTTTTTAGAATGGGGATTGTAAAAAGACATGCTTTTTTCACTTTCTCCAGGGATCAGCAGGGTTTTCTTATCTGCAGTGGCCATCAATGTTGAGTTTAATCCATGCATCAAAAATCAGGGTGTAAAAAGGTTGGACATGTAATTAAAGTGTGGAGTTCACTGTTGCAAGATGCAGTGATGGCCACTGGCTTAGACGGCTTTAAAAGGCAATTAGACAAATTCATAGAAGACAAGCCAGTCAATTCTACTATTCATGAAACTAAATAGACACACACTTGATGACTAAATTGGACCTCCACATTCACTTCCCTGAGGCAATCTGGTCTGCCACTGTGGATGCCGAACAGGATGAACCCTTGATCTGATCCAGCAGGGCTCTTCTCCTGTTGCATTCTTGTGTTCCTGTTCATATTCTGGGAGCTTCCATATCCTCTGCATGGATCAGTGAGGGATTATGTTCGGGATTGGATGCACTGGATGATCCCAGGTGCTATGCTCTGCTGATGCCACCAATCCACCTGAATGGTGGTTTGCTTTGGCCAAATTTAATGTCATCATTCTAGGATAACCTGTGCTGCACATGTCTTTGTTTGCTAGCATCTCCGTTGCAAGGGAAACAAACACTACATCTGGGTGCTGGGAAAGAGGGAGGGACAAAGCAGGCTCTGGAGAACATGCACAAGGTGGCAGGGTTTAAATGCTCATGATGGGGAGGAGTAGAGACAGCCAGATGCTGAGGGCCACTGCAGACAGGTCAGCCTAGGTTGGGAGGCTCTCTCTAGCACCCAGAGAAGCCGCTGTAGCCCTGCAGTGGAAGAGAATAAGGGTGCAGCCACAGATCACAACAGATGTATGAATGCTGTAAGACTTGATGTTCAGAAGCACTGAACTGGCTCCCCCATGACCCAAAGGAACCAGAGTTGGAAAAGCCAATTAAATTCATGTTTCGAGGACTGTCTCTTAACTACAGAACATCCATAATATGTCAGTTTGATGATGGACTAATTTTGAGGTGTGAATTTATAATTTTCTCTTCAAATTGTAAATTTAAAAGAAAAGGGGAAAGGTGCAAGCAGCTGCCCTTGACTACATCTGGAAAGACCAGATTTGAAACACAGGAGGTAGGTTGAAATGTGGTCGAAATGTTCTTAATATAAAGTATACAGAAGGAGATATGTCCATATGTACACAGAAAGCAATGCTACATACAATATTTTGCTCGGCTGGACCTCGTTTTGAGTCTGTGAGAATACCTGAACGTGACTCATAAAAAGGGAGGATGCAAAGTGCTCCCCTGATTGTACTTTAATGCAGGAAGATCTCGGAGAAGGGCACAGGAATATGGAGAAAAACTCAGTCTCATTATCTTAAATACCACATAATGTACTGCATTATTATTTGATCGGCTTCACAGATGACACCACCACTCTTGTACTGCTTCCATTTGGGAAAATGAAGCCTCCTATCGATATGAAAGACGTGAGCAAAAAGCAATGCTGGTGTTCTGCAGTTTCCCTGCAGTGGTGGGAGGTGGCACGTATTATATTTGACAGTCAGCGTACCATTGCCAACATGTGCTAAGCTTTGCATTCTTCATCAAAAAAAACAGACATTGCAACAGATAAATACACCATGACAAATTTGTTAACACTGCATTATTGGCAGCCAAAAAAAAAAAAAAAAGATCACTTTGAACCGGGTGCCTGAACTCCTGCCAAAAAAGGTAACCAGTGGACCGACAGCTTAGTTCAGGGATTTAGTGTGAATGAGGAAAATGCTGTAGAAGCCACAAATAACTGAAAGGAATTTTCAGGGGTAATAACTCTATTCCATTGTGTTCTTGAAACCAGGCTAACCAGTCTTTAAAAAGAAAATAAAACACAATCACTCCCAAAGCAGAAAGTATGCGCTGAACTTCAAGACGTAAAACACAAAAAGACTGATCAATGTTATTTGGGCTTTTCATAGGCAAAATGGGGCCAAAGTTATTTCACTGGGCTAGAGTTACAGCAGAATCCTATGCATGTCTACTCAGAAGCAAGTCTCATTGTCTTCAATAAGGCTTACTCCCAGGAAAGTGAGCACTTTGCAAGACTCTAGCCTCTGCACTCTAGCCTTGCAACACACAAGCTGTGAAATCACAAGAAAGCTACTGGCAAGAGCTCAGATCCTTTACAAGGCACAGTTTGCTCAATCTGAGATGCTAGGACAGCTTGGATAAGTGGTTCCCAGACTGTGGGTCGGGACCCATCAGTGGATCACAATTTCAGGTGGGTCACGAAGCACCTAGGGCAGCCATCTTGAAAACATGAGACACTGGAAAGTGGGAGGGCTTTGTGGTTGTGTTTTTGCTTGTGTCAAGGTTGTAAATAGGCTTTTTTCCCCTTTTTGATTCACTTTACTGTTGGAAAATGGCTGAGAAATAACCCAACTTATTGCTGCATTCTCAAGGAAACAGCGGACTCTGGCATCACAACGATGGCACTTCCAGTCATGAAAACCTTTCTGGTGGGTTTCGGACAAATTGTCATTCTAAAAAGTGGGTTACAGTGCTAAAAATTTTGAGAACTGCTGGCTTAGATCCAAGGCATTACAATTCATTCACTCCTTTTCCAGCAAACGATGCAGGAGATCTGCATGAATGCAAATATTACAAATACATATATGATCTGCCTGAATACAAATACTAAAATAATCTTGTTTGTATCGCTTTACCATTATCATACTTTTACCAACAGCAGAGGCAGCAAGTGGGAGGAGATATCAAGTAGCATCACTAAGCATCTAAGCATCGCTCCCCTGGACACTCAAAATTTGCCAAAACTAGATCAGAAGCATGGACCCTGTCATAGGACGGGATCTCATCCCATTAAAACCCACATTCATTTTTTATTTTTGCCTTCTCAATTTATTCATGCTTGCCAGATATCCTTATTACACCCAAGGATCCAAGTTTTCACCCATCCTATGTCAGGCAGTGTAGCATAGTAGCTATAATGTTGCATTTGGAAGTTGGAAACCATGTCCTGCTCAGTCATCATGTTTGCTGAGTATACTTGGGCAAATCACTAACTTACCCTTCCTCACAGGGTCGTTGTGATGGTCAAATGAGATTGTTCCAGGCATGCTTTTTTTTAACCTTCACAGAGAAAGGGCAGGCAACAAATACAAGAAACAGATGTCCTTTACAAAAGAACCTTTCTCTTGTCCTGCAGTGGGTCACAGCTGTCCTATCTGTGGCAAATTTTTAAGACCAGCAAAGACCAGGGGCAACAAGGCAGATTTCATTGGCTTGAGAACTCCCCACTGTCGTTTAATAGCCGCTTGGAACCTCTGTAGCGGCAGAGAGGCAGTGCTCTGGGGAGCTTGTAGCAGCTCTTAGCAGGAGACAAGTCTCTGGAAATGAAACTTTACAACATCACTGGAGCCTAAGATGAAATGAAAGGAACAGGATTTGGAATAAGACATGAGGTGGCAGCTGTGCTATCACCATAGGGATTTTCCCATTTCAGCTCACTCACTTATTTGGAGAAAGTTAGAGTGGCATGAAATAGACATCTGAGGGCTCCCAGCACTATACAGACCAAGTGTGTTTGGGAGAATCTGTTCTGCCAGCTTAGGGGGTTCAGCTCAAGATTCTAGTTGTGATCTATACAGATGCAATGCTTTGGGCAAAACCCAACCAAGAGATATGAGCATGAAGATCCACGTCAGGCGCGCACGGAGGCCCGAGTGCACCCATGGCTGGCGCTGAAACTGCGCCCCCAGGACGTTGCCCCGCCCCCACACATTGCTCTGACATGCCTCCCTTAGCCCGGAAACGCTGCATTTCTGAGCGTAAGGGAGACGTGGGCAGGCGGGAGAGCCGAAACCCGCACGGTTTCGCCCGGACCATGCGCAATGGCGCCCTGCCACTGCCCGGCGCCCATGGCTGGCGCCATCCCACGCATCGGGTAAGATACGCACCTGCTCCATGTCTATGTCTGTTCAAAGTGTCTAAGATCATCCAAGAGAGTTTTAAAAGCATAACATTCATGAGCCAAGTCAGGCAGAGAGGTGGGGCTCAAGGAATACCCCACAATTGTGCAATGCCCATCTTAGGCCCCACCAAGTATATAATTATTCTGTGGGAAAATGCATCTGTGAGCCACATCCATGATTGTCAATGCATGTGGGACTTGCAACTACACTTTCACTCCAATCAGAGGGTTTCCTTGTGGCAAAAGCCTCGCTAATCCCACCTCCTGTCAATCATCCTTCAGCAGAGGTTCTGTGTCTACATGTATCCCACAACACTTGCCAGCCAAGTTTCCTCCTGGGGATTTGCCCTCCTCAGGGCAGTAAACTTCCTGCCCTTGCCAGTGGCATCAGGACCTGCTTGCTTTCTGTTTAGTCTGTTTACTGTGACAGATTGCACAGAGGGCTGACGTGCTCATCCACTCCTTGGGGCTCGCTTCTGAGCAAGCAGCCATAGGATTGTGCCTGCAGGCACAAGGGGATGGTCACCCAAGCTGCATAGGATTGTGTCAGAAGTGCCTTTCCTTGCCTGGGGGGAAAAGTTGCCATGCCTCTCTTTTGCTCTGTGAATCTGTTTGGAATCAGCTGCACACAAGGAGACTTACTTCTGAGTCAGCATGCACAGAATACTGTAATTGAATGCAATCCATGAAGAGATGCCTCTGCCTGCCTGGGGAACAAAGGGGCCTGCCATGGCATCTCTCTGCCACATACAGACTTTATAACCCTGTCCATGGTTTTCCCTACCTGTACCCCCTGCCTCTCTATCTTTCTGCCCCCTTCTTTCGATGTTGGGGAAAGGAGCTGAAAGTTGCCTTTGTCTGGCCAGGGATCAGACGGAGCAGTTTTGTGTGATGATGATTTTAATGCTTTGCGCGCATGCAGTAAAGGTTGAGTCTAGCACTTCTGACAAGCTCCCAGAAACTCTTATTGTTTTGTGGCTTTTCAACAATCCCCCACCCAATTACAGGCTGCTGCTCCGATTGCTGCTCTGCATTTCAAAGGGGCTATTGGAAGAGGAAACTCAGTGAACATGGCTGTGACCTTGTACACATTTTCCTGAAAGCCCAATTGAACACAATGAGTAGGCATGCAGAGGGGTTGAGTATCCCTTATTCAGACTGCTTGGGACAGGAAGGTGTCTGGATTTTGAATTTGTCTGGATGAGAAATGCTTCCTCTTGTTCTTTTCACTGTTACCCATTTGGGTGTCTGCTGGCCTCTGACATTTTCCAACAATGTCTGTACAGGTAAACATTGCAAGAGCAAAGAACAGAATTTACAGCTTGTACCTTTACTGTATGTGGGAGTGAGTACAAGACCTTCTAGTGTTTATACGACAAAAGTTTTTTGAAAGTCTTGGTCAAAAATGTCTGGATTTTGGAATAGCCTGGATTTTGGATGTCCGGATAAGGGATCATCTACCTGTACAAAGGGTGGCACTCACAGTTCTTCCCCCAGGGATGAATGGAGCCCTGAGTGCGCCCATGGCAGGGCGACGGAACTGCGCCCCCAGCACATTGCCCCACCCCGTGCATTGCCCAGCCATGCCTCCCTGTGCCCGGAATAGCTCCATTTCGGAGCAGAATGGACACCAGGGAGGGCGGGTAGGCCAAACAACGCGGGTTAGCTCATGGGTTAGTCCGCGCAATGGCACCCTGCCACTGCCGGCACCCATGGCTCGCCCCACCCCGGGCTATACCCTCCCTCCGCCTCTGTCTTCCCCTCTTCTCTTTCCAGCAGGAAGAGGGCTGAAGTGCTTGCAAGAGGGATTTCATTGGCTGTCCTTATGAGTGCCTTTCCTCACCCTCTGTCTGCCCAGAACCTCACCAGATACACAAGCAAAATCCACTTTTTCTGGAGCCTGGAGATGGCTGCCCCTCAAAGCCAGAAGCCAGGAGAGCACAGCCCTGGTGGAGGAGGGCTCAGCCAAGGGAGCGTGCAGGGTGCTGCCTCACTTCCTCTGAGGGTTCTCTCTCTCTGAGGGTAACTCAGAAACATTGAACACCATGAGGGTTTTGCAACCATGTGTTCAAAACCCACATGGAAGGTTTGCAACTCATGAAATAAAAAGTGAAAAGGCTCTTGGCTTATTCCGTGGGGAAACACTCAAGGGTGAGGAAACCTGGTTGGATTTTGCATCCAAACGTGCAGTTATTCTGTGGGAATTGTTCATTTCCATGTGCGTTTTGGGCAGTAGTGCTATCCAGCCGGTACGCTGGGCGGGACTTACGTTTGATTGGCAGCCCGCCTGTTGCGTCACGCCATGTTCCGCCGCTTTCCCGCACGCTCCGCATGTGGGAAAGCAGCGGAACGTGGTGTGACAGAATGGGCAGACTGCCGATCAAACGCAAGTCCCGCCCAGCGTACCGGCTGGATAGCACTACTGGTTTCGGGTCTGAACCTCGGGGTTAGCACATGGCCCTTTTTGGATGTCTGTGGAGGCTAGAAATTGCTTAAGCCAAGATTCCCTTCCTTTGCTGACAAAATATATTGGGAGTTACAGCAGGATAAAATTACATTATACATTTTACTTGTTGGCAATCAATGTTTGCTTTCATCTCTCATCTCATTTCAGCCAAAACCATCCGTTATTAAATATAACATTTAGGTTTAGTTCTCACTCAGTGGGTAAACCTGTCTCTAAGCTGCACTGTTTCACACTGCTGGGGTGGGGGAGCCCTCACATACAGTCAGCCCTCTTAATATGTAACCTCGCTATGTGCGACTTTGCTTATCTGGCAGGGGCAGAATTGCTATTTTCCTCATTATCTGTACCCCTGTCCTCACGACCAGCAGTGACCCCTTTAAAATGACTGGCAGAAGCATCCGCTGGCCATGTGTAATGGGTCCATGGTGCCACTCTGAAGATCCCTGCAGCCTCTGGAAGGTCTCTGCAGCATTCAGAGGTCTTTCAGCATTCCCTGCTGCACTCTGCTGGCTTCCTGAGGGTCTTTGCTGGATTTCTCTAATGGTAGGTAAGGTACCCCTTGCACCTAACCCCATTCATTCCATAGGATCAATAGTTCTTTATCTGTGAATTTTCTATCCACTAGGTTTCCAGAAACTTAACCCTAGCAGATGAGGATTGAATGTACGAGAATGCACCTTCATATTTTTTTTTAAAAAAAAGCACATAGAAAACAAGATACCAAGAGTAAGATTTTTTCTGCACTTGGTTATCTATAGATAGGAGAGAAATCTGACTGCATTGGAGGACTTGTCTTAAGTCTGATGTGGATGGTCCTGGCTGCAGGGAAGGAGAGTCACCTGGATCAGTGGGAGTAGGGAAATGACTCCTTCTTTGGTACCACCTGCTTCTTCCCCTGTGTCCTCCAATTTACCCCTCCAAGCAATTGACCCACACGCAGTGGCATAGCTGCTGCTGTTTCTATGATACCATATGGTACTGGACTGCAGCTACACCAGGTGCAGCAATGTGGCTGGGAGCGAGACCAGCCAGCCCCTAGCTGTAGGGATGGCAGTGACTGCCACACCATTAGCTGTGGGGATGGTGGGTTGTAGGACCTGCCTGCTGCCTCTTCAGTTGCTCAGAGCTCTGCTGCCCCCTTCTGAGGCACTACACAACCAGGAGTAATTGCAGTGACTCCATCATGTCACCACAATTACTTCCAGGTCGAGTTGGGCAGGGGTGGCTGTTCAAGTGTCCCAGGGAGAAACAGAGCTGTGCTATGCCACTGTCCAACACAGAGGAATAGGTTTAGGATGTTGAGATGGGCATGATTCTCCAACAGGCAAGCATGATTGTTGTGCTCCTTGACCAGCTTGCAGTTCCTTGGCTTTGCTCCTGCATGCCTCCAAGTCCTGGTGATTGCCCAGATCTGTCACCTTTTCTGAAATGTATTGGAACTGCTCTACATTTCAGTAACTTTTGATGTGAGTTGCCTGGCTTGCATCCCTCCCCACCTGCAAATACTGATAAATGTCCCAAGCGCCTCCTCAGTCCACGAAGGGCTCCTTGGACAGAGAGGATATACCCTGAGGCTGAGAGAAGCAGAGTCTGTAGATTCAGCCACAGAAAGATTGCTTCCCTGCATCTCCTTCCAAACCAAAGCTGAAGATCAATGGCAAAAGCCAAAGATCTCAGATCCACAATTCAAATTAGGACGGCTTTCATGCTGTTCTCTCATACCTTAATCCTTATACCAATCTTGTAAGATAAATATTATCCTCATATTGCTGCTGAGCCTAAGAAGGAATAGGTTGCTAAAGGCCACCTACTGAGTTCATGGCAGTAGAGGTCAGCCAGGTCAGGCAGCAGCCAAGAACCCACACACCTGGCCTGGCTCCTGAACCCACAGCAGCATCCAATAAGAGATAAGGGCAGAGGCGTCATTCAGGCGGAACGGCCCGGTACTCCGTTCCGCTAGTTCCGCGGAGCTCCCGGGCCGTGCCGCTGCCTCGGAGGACGGGCGAGCTGCTGCTGGGCCCGCCCGCCCTCCCTTGCGTCCGGAATCGCTCTAAAATGGAGCGATTCCAGCGCAGTGAGGCTTGGGGGGGCGTGGCAGCCCTCCGCCATAGGGGCGGAGGGCTGTCAATCATCCAAGCATTCCGGTAGTTGGCGCGCTCGGATGACATCACTGGATAAGGGGGCAGGCAGGGGGCAGGGTGTTATCCGGGCCTTGCCTCTGGCCTCAGTACTTTTGCCTCTGGCCTCAGTACTCGGTACTGCTCAGCAGAAGTGAGAGCAGTTCACAGCCCTTTCCTAACCTTTCACTAGAACAGGCAGGCCAACTGGCCTGCACCATATCCAGTGCAGGCTGAGGGGTGGCTGTGGTGCTACTTGAAATAAGGGAATATTTTTCCCCTTTCCCCATGCCAGCCACCTCATGGGACTGCTCGGATCTATGACAGCGAAATAGCTGATGCAAATCTGAGCAGTCCATGATAGGCTGACAGAGCCAAGGACAGGGGTTTGGATCTGGCCTAAGTTTCAGAGGCCACTTGCACTCCCCTCCCAGGCTTAGTTTGCCCACTGGCCTACCCTCCCCCTGCCCCCAAATGCCCCCATTCTGCCCTTCCCCACCCTCACAAACTCCCCCCCCCCGTGCTGGTCTGCCTCAGCCAGCACAAACTTACGCTGTGCAGGTGGCACAGGGCCTGAATCCGGCCTCCGAAAGCCAACACACGTCCATACACTGGCTCAGCCTACTCCAAAGGATGCGTGAACATGCTTTATGATACGTTTGTGTGACACTCCTGTGTCAGCGCAAGCCAGCTCATCTCTCCCTCTGGATTGAGCTCTGAGTCTCATGGCCATTTCACTATACCACACACTCAATATTAGTTACACACTCAATATTAGTATCAGTGTCCATGAAGTAAGCACCTGTATCGATCCATCTATTCAAAAGCTGAGAGAGAGGGCTATCCCTCCACCAGACACAATACAGTAGCATTCCCACAACTACATGCAACTTGCAGCAGCCTGCTTTTCAGAGCCCTGCAAAGATACACTGCATAATCCCATGCTGAACATAATCCCCAGGCTGAGTCATAGCAAATATCTGTGTGACTTTTATATTGCCAGCCATCTGGATTGTGCATCCATTCATCACACCATACTAATGACAAAAAGTCCTGATCAAATATTAAAGAGTCATCAAGATGATAGAGGAGAACTCATCATAACCGTCCAGGGAATTCCGCACAAGAGGAAAAGCCAAGCAACCAGGAGATGCAAGTCAAAATGCCAGCTTTTGTGACAGCTGAGCTCTGCAAGGAATAGTTGACCCACAGAATTTCATGGAGGCAACACTTGGAAAATCTGAGCTGTCTGGATCAAATGCTGATATGTGATAAATGTAGGTCATTGGTCCAGTTTGCTCATCTGACTTGGGAGTGGAAAATTTGAATGTCTCTTAGGGCACAATCCTACCCTGGGGTTAGGCTGGCACAGTTAGGCCACCAAATTTTGTTCAGCACAAGGCACACCATAAAGTACTATATGTTTGGACTACTCTCAGGGTGCAATCCTAAACTGAGTTAGGCTGGCATAAGCTAAACCAGCAAAGTTTGGCCAGCACAAGAGTCACCGTAAAGTATGTTTGGACTACTCTTGGAGTCGGGGAGGATGGCTCACGTCTGTGTGCTGATCTCTCTGACTCCAAGAGTGGTCCAAAAACGCATTATGATTGTGCATTTATGGTGGAATTTGATTTTTTTTCTTGTTCCATTTTAATCCCAATAAACATTTCCCTTTGATCTGAATAAAATCAACTTGCCTAGGGCTTGAACCCAATGATCAACTTCCTTCCCACCCCTGATGCCCTTACTCAGCCTGGTGTCACCTCCCCAGGGAGGCCTGAATAGGTTGTGCATTGTACTGGGATGTGTGGATGAAAGAGGAGCGAAGCAAGGAGACCTGTCAAGATGGTCCTAATCCTTCTCCCTCCTCAGGGAACTCAGCATGAGGGCAGTTGGGAACAGACGGACCCCCAGCTGAGTGAAGGGGAGGTAACATGACCCTGACCCCAAAGTGCTGGTGGCACCTGGAGCCTACTGCTCCTATAAGGCGGACATGAAAGCAGGTCATATGTGTGAAAGCTACATCACATGCATAAAAGAGCATGCTATAGGTGTGCATGTCCAAGAAGAGACTATGCAAAGGCAGATTCATTTGGGCAGTTGCCTCTCAGTTCCTTCTTGGACTCTCCTGTTTGCAATGGTGTCGGCAGCACTGGATGTAGATGACAGGGCTGAACAAAAGTAGTGGCTCTCCCTGGTCATTAATCAGATCTGCACTGGTGAAATTAGTGGCACAAATACGAGCATCCTAGATTGGGGCCGGGCTGCCAGGAACGGAGGTTAGGATCTGGCCTAATATAAGTGCTGGCTCCTGGCTCCACCCCCTCCCTGAGTAGGTTCATCCACAGGCCCACCCATCCCCCGCCTTCCCCCTTCCTTCCCAACCCTCTGCGCCTGAATTCAGTGGGTGCTCCCTACTTACCTGGGGCGGCACAGAGGCTGGATGTGGCTTCTGTGGGCCGGCATGTCTCCTTGCGTCGGACCAGCACAGGTTGGCGCAAATGTGCCTTATGGCATGTTTGTGACAGGACTAGACGGGCGTCAGGGGCTTATGCCAGGCCAGCCCAGCACAATGTTTGGATTGCACCGTGTAAAGCAGTTCCCAATTTTGATGGGAAAAGCAGCACTGGGTGAACGGATGCTTAACCCTCCCTTCTGTGTCACTGTCCTGATTTAAATAACCTCCAAAGCTGTTGTTAGGCACACCAGGGAAAAATACAGGCACAAAATAGGTTCTCTAACATGGCTAATAGCAGCCTCTCTCCCAGCGCTACTGCTCTGATCAAAGCCAGACTCCCTCCCCCATACTCCCACACCTATTTTAAAGTTTAAAAAGTTGATGGAAAAATTGATGGAGATCCAATTTTATTTTTTTCCCCCATTATGGAACACAAATTGGTTCACATGGGGTATTAGGCTGTCGCCCATCCAGGCACTGACCAATCTCACATATGCTTAGTTCAGCAAAGTAGCTATAGCACCCCAACATGATCAACCACAGTTATCCCATCTTATACCCAAGTTTGTAGGATATTGAGTAAGGGACCATGGCTCAATGATAGAGCACATGTATTGGATACAGAGCTGGGGGGAAAAACAAATTTGTAAATCTGAAGAGCTTCAGCTATTCAATGGAGATTCTACTGACCTAGAAGAAGCACAGTCTGTCTGAGCGTAGGGCAACCATACGTTCTTCTGGCCATCCCAATCCTCCAGCTCCCCCCGCCCCAAAAGCCAGGCAGCTGCCTAGAGGTGCCCAAGTACTATGTGAATATAGGTAACCTTGCATTGACTAGAAGACATTGTCATCACCTTTTGACCAGATGGGGGCTATTGTTCTGCCATTCCAATGCATGGGTGTCGGATTTGCCTGTTGGAATCCACACTGCCAGCAAAGCAAGCAGGTCATTATCGCTGTATGTCTGCAGCATACTGAGGTTAGGAGTACAACAGTGTGTAGTAAAGTGTGCTCACAGTGCGCTCAGACCTGGCCACGGTGACCCATGCCCTAGTGACCTCTAGATTAGATTACTGCAATGCGCTCTACGTGGGGCTGCCTCTGAAGATGGTCTATAGACTGCAACTAGTGCAGAACGTGGCTGCCCGTGTGGTTGCTGGGGCTTGTCGGTTCAACTCAGTCAGGCCATTGCTTCAGCAGCTACACTGGCTGCCAGTTTCTTTCTGGGTCCGATTCCAAGTGCTAGTTTTGACTTTTAAAGCCCTTTACGGCTCGGGTCCAGGGTATTTGAGGGACCGCCTCCTTCCATACAATCCTACCCGTACTCTTAGGTCATCTGAGGGGGCCCTTCTGACTGTGCCACTGCCAGGAGAGGTGAGGGGGATGGCGGCCAGGAACAGGGCCAGGTGGTGGCCCCACGACTGGAATATTCTCCCCTTGGAATTAAGAACTGCCCCTCTTTGACAATCTTTCGGCGGGGCCTGAAAACCTTTTTATTTAAACAAGCTTTTAACTGCTGACATGCAGGCTGGCCTTTTAAATGACAACTATGGGATCCACGGGGTCTACCCATTTTAAATTGTTTTAAAAACTCTTTTAATATGGTTTTAACTCTCATTTTGTATTGTTTTAATTTTAATATTTATTTATTTTTGCTGTTGTAAGCCACCTTGGGTGCCCATGGGTCAGAGAGGCAGGGTATAAATCCAATAAATAAATAAATAAATAAATAAACTAGTCTCCAACAGAAAAAAATACATGTTATCTCCTACACATGAGAAAATGATCTATAAAAAAAATAGATGGTCCTGAACACCATGAGGTTACTAAGAGTCTCCTCCTATCTAGAATGTTTTGCAGCCCAAGGAATTGGGTAGGTTATTTATTTATTTTTTAAAAAATTATATCCTTCCACTCCTGCAGGGGTCACCAGCGTGGCTTAAAACAAATATACTTATCGCCACCCCTTTCTCATTTTATTTATTTATTTAATTAATTAATTTAATAAAATAAGTAAATATCTATAAGGTGACCAACCATCCTCCTTTAGGGAGGACAGTCCTCCTTTTGTAAGTTCTGTCCTCCCTCAATAAGTGTCCTCCTACATGTCCTCCTTTTCGATATTTGAAGACTAATCTGTAAATCTCCGTATTCGATGGATGCCGATCCAATCCATTGCGTGTGATGTGACGGCTTGGTGTAAAGAGCAAACAAGAAAAAGCTAGGCCCTGGCTTGACTTTGTTTTGAAAGAATTGTAACACAAGCAGGATTGAGAGAGCTTATTTCATTGGTTGTTTGCAAAAGGTGTGAAGAATGCAAGCTATTCAGAAAGGTTACATGTAGCTAGTGCTGAAAACAGGAGATGGCCCCTTTACCCTGATAGGCTAATTAAATTGATTGAGCCTGAGGGATGTGGCCGCACAACCACCATCAAGACCTTCCAAACTGCAAGACTCCTCCAGATCATCCCCCAAGAAGATCATCAGACCTGATAAAGCCTGCAAACCTGCAGACTTCCCTTTGCAAGACTGGAATTGCTGTCTGAGGAACAAGGTGAACAACTAGGGCCTAGTCAGTGATAGGAGCCTAGTTTTCTTTGTTTTATAAGGTATCTCTGTTACTTCTAGTATGCTTTCTTAGTTGTGTAACCCTTGTTTATCAATAAATTACAATTACATTTACTAGAAGCTTTGGTTGTCTTTGGAACCAGATAAGATTCAGTGGCTAAAGTGGCATGCTTACCAAATTTTAAGTTACTCATTGGAAAAAGTCCCTGTAGTTGGGACTTGTTTAGCCTGGGGAATTTTAAGGTTAAGAGGAAGTATTCTTAACTTTGGGCCCAGACTAGTAGCAGTGGTTGTGAGCCTTGTTGTGCTTAAGGTCACACGCTGCTGAAAAAATCACAGACTCATAGGGGCCCGGAACTGATTAGAGGGCATATGAGCCTGTGATTTACACTCGGTACAGTGCGGCGAGACGCCATTATGAGATGCATGCGCTCCGCACAGAAGACCTTGAGAGAGAGCGCCGCACGCAAGTGGCTTTGTTTACTTCTTACCAAAACTTCTTACCATGGCACATACGCATGCAGTAGACTCACGGTAATTATTTCTTTCTTTCAGTGAATATTCAATCATACACAGGTAAGCACAATTCACGTTTTAGTAATTCATTATCTATTTAATAATTTCCAAATATGTATAATTTTAGTTACAAGTTTATACAACCTTGTTGGCATGTAAGCATAATTACAATATAAAATGTTACAAATGTTTTTATTATGCATTTATCATATTATAGTGTATTATTGTTGCAATGAATAAAATGTTTCTTTTATTTACGATATTATTTTCTTCAATTTATTTGTGTCCTCCTTTTCATTGTAAAAAAGTTGGTCACCTTAATATCTATAACCAGCCAATGCAACTCTTCTCCTGTTTCATTGCCTTTGACCCAACAGCAAAGGACAACACAGATGAAAGACAGGGAATGAGACAAGGAGGTGTGGGGAATGCCCTGCTTCCCCCTCCTATTTTTTGCCTATTATTCCTTATTTTTTTGGACATCTCTTTTCCCCTGGAAGATTCAGGAGCCACGACCCTGGGGTGCTCCTTTGAGGTTCTTTATTTTAAACTCCATTCCCCCAAAAGCCACATATGCAAGATGTAGAGTGATCTTCTTATTCTGACCTGCTGATGACAAGAACTCCTAGCCAGCACTCCTACTGACAGCCCAACCCAGGCAGCTACCACTACATTCTGTGGCAGCCTGGCAGCCTCCGGAGGCTCCATAGGGAAAGTGGACATCCATCCCCTTCCCCGTGGTAAGGGCGCAGGGCAACCGGCAGGTCTTTTTAGCCAGCGCAGAAGTGAGAGCCTCCAAGTAAGGCCAGATGGTGGGAACAGGTGAGGAGAGTTGCTGCCAGTCCTGCCCTACGCCACCCCTCCTCCTCCCCAGAATGCCCTCCTGTCCTGCCCAAAATGACTGCATCGCTGGCAAGCAGGACTCCTTCAAGGCGCCCATGGCTGTTGTTGCCATGGCACTGCTCCAGCGCTGGCAGTAACAGCTTATCGCTGGCATTGGAGGCACTTTACAGCACCTTGCGTGACATTTGCCTGGGCGGTACAAACATAGCGCCCGCAGTAAGCCCCTTTATTGGGCCCTGAGACTGGTATGTCATATGTACAATCAGGCAGCCAACCTCACCTGCCTAGGTAAAGGGGTGGAGAGGAGTGGAATGGACAAGTGGTCTAGCCGCATCCACTTAGGTACTGGTGATCATGGTATCATCAAGCTGAGGTGAACAGCTGGAGAAGTGTATGTGGCCGGGTCTATCATTGGAACAAGCTCCTGGTTTTTGGAAGGCACATATTTACTCCCAAGTAAGTGCAGAAGGCCAGCATTCCTGGGGCAACATAAGCTGTATTGGAGCTGTATTTCTAGCTGCATGTGTGTAGGGAATTACTTTTGTTTTGCTTCCTCTTTCCACTTCAAGCCAGTCTGTGAAATTTCCTTGTATTGTGAAATGTAACAATATGTTGGCCTTTTGTGTGCTCCTCTCTCAAGTAGCATCCCAGTGCCCCATGCTGGACATTACCAGTTACTGCATCCAATTTTGCCTTGCTCTCCCTTTGTGGCTATTCAGCCAAGTCCAGGCATTTTTCACCAGCCTGTGTTTTCTACTTATTGCCACCCCTTCCTCATTTTATTTAATTCCTTTGGGGTTTTAAAAAATGGTTATTATGTTGACTCCTTGCCTGCCTACTCCAAGTTCATTGGTAATTGCGTGGGTTGTCCCATCTCTATAACTGTTCGGGTTCAATACTGCAATTTTGGTTTAACCAACTATTGCAAAGTTCAATGCTCTCCTGGGAGATAATTTTTTTTTCCAGATGGCTACCCTTCTGCCTGGTTTCCCCAGCCTGGGATAGTAGTGGAGGATAGTTCCCAATTACCTCTCCCTTTTAGCCACTGAACCCATGAATCAGTGATGTGGAGAGGAAGAAGAGGTGTGCTGACTGCAAACCACTAGGACATACTTCCCCTGAAAACCTTCAGCTTTCCTTATGGGAATCATATATTTGAAACAGAATGAATATACCATGCTCTAAAGCATACTCTTTAATCAACGTTCATAAAAACACTGTGATTTTTTAAATTAAATCCTCAGAAGGCTATAGTAAGTAGGTTTGCCAGATACCTACTGGGACAAAGTGGCTATACCTTTAACCATGGTATAGAAAAGGGAATTTAGGCAGGTGCAGCTTCCATGATGAGCTGCACCTGCCCAAATTCCCTTTTCTATACAATAGCACATTTCTTGCACTCTGATACCGGCCTGATTTTTACAACCCTACATTAAGCAACCAATTACCTGTTCCTATTATTCCAAGAGGCCTTCACATCCTTCATGACTTCATTAATAAGCTCCTTCAGGGCCCAGAGTCCTATGTTGTGTACGTATGAATGTATGGTAGTTCATATGGAGCGTTCTCATGGAAAAGGAATGTGAAGAAACAAAGGATGGAGACAGAAACACTATTGTTTTTAGTGCAGAGAAAAGGTGGTTTGAAAAAAGCTTCACTTTCCATGGAGTACACAGACATTTTTTTTTTGTCTTTGCCTCTGGTCAAATAAGCGTTGCAGGTTTTTGACACAATATGCAAACCTGAAAAGTGTATTTCAGAGAGAGAGAGAGAGAGAGAAGATGTGTTTTCTATGGGTAGCAATCCTTTCAAACCACTCTCTGGAAGAAAAAAATGTTTTTCTCTCTAGTTCTAGAGAATGTTATTGACATGTTGCTGATGTAGTAGCAGAGAGAGAGAGAGAGAGAGAGAGAGAGAGAGAGAGAGAGAGAGAGATGTTATAGCCCGAACTTGGTAGCATTAGGGAAATTTTTTCAGAGTGAAGGACATCATCAGGAGAATTGCAAAAGAAAAAGAAATCTGTCATACGTTTGGGATGATATAACACTTTCACCCACTAGAATCACTGTAAACTTTCATATAACACTATCAAAAAAAGAAAAAAAAAGCATCATCCTTAGGGCTCAGATGGTGCAGGACAAATCACAGTACTTAAGCAAATATTCCTCCTAGAAGTGATAAGCCCCTGAGAACCAGAGCTTGGAACAAATGGCAACTATCGCATAACAAATATGGCTGAAGGAGCCGGAGCTGTCACTGACAGAAGCAGCGTACAGAGAAAAGTCTGACTCCTGCTGTCTTCTTGCTCAGTTCATTCAGGAACACACCTTGAGGGGGAGAGACAGCGTGCACTTGAAAGACCTGGGAGGCAAGATGCCCTGGAGACAAATGGGTAACAATACAATAGCTATGATACAGAGAGAAGAATAAGAGCCATATTAATATATGACAAATGGGCCATTCTGGCTTTCTGTGACACTCAGGACTTGTCCTGAACCTGGAAACGTGCCAATTACACAGCAGCTGGGCCTATTTGGGTAACAGCTTCTTTCAGAGTGACAAAAAGGTATGCCGAAGCTATTCTAAAGAGGTTATTCTAAGGAGAATCTGCCAAGGGATTGGTTTCCCTTCAGATATTTGGCAGCCACAGCAAGCCAACCATGAAGTCTATTAAACTGCATTTTCTGTCCATTCTTTTGGCTATAATTTAAGCTTTATTGTTAACTGGCTCCACTTCAGAATATGCTTTCAGTTCTAAAAGACAAGGATAAGATCAGGCCCAGTGAGAAGTGACGTGCAGTTGAAGGGCTCTCTGCCCCAGTAGTTTGTTGTTGGTGTTTGTTTGTTGGTTTAATGAAAAGGAGACTTTACAAGATTTCTTGCTTGAGAAGGCCCAGTGGGCCACCTGAATGAGAATCCATACGGCTTCCCAAAAAAATCTAGACCAGCGGACTTCAAAGTCCTACAGTAAGTGCTTTTGCAGGGGCAGGGCAGGGGTTGTGGGGAGGACCCTGCGGCACTGCACCCATCGCGGTGCCACGGGCATTGACGGGCATGTGCCCTTCCTCAGGGGTCCAGGGGGGGTAGTTGCCTTGCCATTCCACATGGGAGTGGGCAAGGCCTTGCTACTTGGAGGACTACGTCCAGTGGCGTCATCCAGGTGGAATGGCCCGGTACGCCGTTCCGCCAGTTCTGCGGATGGGCCTGGGCCGCGCCGCCACTCTGGAGGATGGGTGAGCTGCTCCTGGGCCCGCCCTCCCTCCCTCGCGTCCCGAATCACTCTGAAATTGAGCAATTCGGGCGCTGTGAGGCTCAAGGAGGTGTGGCAGCCCTCTGCTATAGGGGCGGAGGGCTGTCAATCATCCGGGCGTTCCGGTTCCTGGCGCGCCCAGATGACATCACTGACTATGTCCCTTGACCATTGACTGTACTGGGGGGGAGGAAGGAGTTATGTGTGCAGGAAGATAGCCAGGGGTTAAGCCTCAGCAAGAGAGCTAGAGGGATTGAGCTAATCACCCCTCCAATCAGGAGCCCTGAGCTAACATGAATCCTGAAGAGTGGAAAAACTGGGGGTGGAGTTAATATTATACAGGGATTGGGCTGTTGCCCTTCAATTCAGTTCTAACTGCCATCTGTTGCAATAAACGTTCAAGCTGCACCTGCCTTGTTTGTCTATAACTCAATATATAACATTTGCAACTACCCAGGAGCAGGCTGGATTCCCTTACTCCAAGTTGGACCCAGCCTGCTCCTAATCTGTGCTGGATAAAGCACAGGCTATTCAGCCTGCCTGCTTAGGTTAGGATTCAGTGCAAGTTAGGATTGCACCCAAAGTAGCAATTGCTTTTCTGTTTTCTGACTATAGATTTCCACAGCTGCTTTTCATTTTTAAAAGTCACACACATGTGCACACACACACACACACACACAGGGGAGATATCCAACTGCTTGTTATGTCTGGTTTGGTCCTCAGTGAACCAATAGTACTGGGTACAATGTAGATCTATTAAAATCAATGAGCTCTTTCCTGTTGACTCTAATATGATGTGGATTGCATCCAATTGTGTTTAGGAGTCAATAGACAAAACACCTAAATATTTTAAGAGTATGGCAAGTTTTGCTATTATATCTCCATTTATTTATACTGCTAATACTTCCCACAGGATCATACCAGCAGTAGCAAGAATCCTCTTTGCCTACAGGACTGAGAATTGCGTACGGTTGCCATTTCTTCATCAAAATAATTCATAAACTATGAATACTCTTCCACACTTCATGTGCTTCTTTTCCGTGCCAGTTCTGTCCGTTTTGGGGAAGGAGCTTTTGCCAAGAATTTCAAGGTTACCTTTATTAGTAGCAGAATTAACCCTTTCCTGTATGGGAAGAGGACTGGCTAGCACCAATAGACTGCTAGGGAAAGCTACTATGACCATCATAGGAGTAGGTTCAGATTGTTGAATAACCTGCTAGTAACCTATTAGTACTTACATACTTACGCATGATAAATTATTAGTAATAATTAGTACATAATTAGATAATTAGTAATTACTAAATTAGTAATCCAATTTACTAATAATTGACATTATTAAGGGCCACATCATACCCATCATACTTGTTGCCCAGATATTATTTCCATGTAGGCAAGTGTAAGCCCACTCCTATGCATATCCACTCAAAAGTAAGTTCCATTATACTCAATGGGTTTTACTCCCAGGTAAGTGGGGATAGGACTGCAGCCTGAGTGTACCCTATGCATATTTAGCATCTCTAATATGTACTATCTAGCTGACAATGAACTTGGGTGATTGACTGCCTTTCAGTTTGCACGCAACATTGAGCCACCCACAGACAAGATTTCTTGCACATTCTACACATTTGGAAAGTTCGTTAGATATGCAAATATAGATACGTTTGTACATTAAAAGAAAAGGAAACAATGCGAAATGCTGGCCTGGTGACAGCTGAGCATGCTTGAGGTGCTGGGCTAAAAACCCCACCCCAGAACACAGGCAGAGGAGCAGTACAGTGCAAGAGAAAGAAGTGGCCTGCTGGAGCCAATTATGCTGGGAGGGTTTATTTATTTATTTTGCAATAAAACATGTATATCCTGCCTTTCCCTTTCGCAACAAAAAGCCCAAGTACAATACATAAAATACTAAAATACAATAAAACTCAAGAAAGCACAGACACCAACCATAAAAATACACCATTGCATACATGCCCTCCGCCATGCCCTCCATTGCATACATGCCTCCGCCATATACCATGTGTGTGTGTGTATATATATATATATACACACACACACACACACACACACACTAGCTGTTTGTTACCCGGCGTTGCCCGGGTGTTTATATCTCCCATCCCTGTCCCATCCCTGACCCATCTCCCAGTTTTGGCCATTTTCGACCATGTTCACTTGGGCCCCCCGCGCACCCCCACCCCCGTGGGTGCTACGGGGATTTAACCCCCGCAGTGTTTGTCGTCATGCCACAAGGTGTATGCGTGCCACGTTTCGTGTCGTTTGGTCCAGGCGTTCCAGGAGGGCATGGCGGATGTTGTGTCTCGCACCCCTTTGTGCCCGCCACGCCGAGGGGGGGTGAACCTGAAGTCGCACAGCGTCGGGACTGTTGCCACTCGTCCCGGCGACCCCGGAAACTATGGATTCTGCACCGATTTTGGCCATTTTCGACCATTTTTGCACGGGGACCCCTACGAACCCCCCTGGGGGTGCTAGGGGCCCCCGACCACCACAGTGTTTGTGGCCAGGCCACAAGGTGTATGCGTGCCACGTTTCGTGTCGCTCAGTCCAGGCGTTCCAGCAGGGCACGGCAGCTGTTGTGTCTTGCACCCCTTCCTGCCCCCCACGCCGAGGGGGGGTGAACCTGAACTTGCACAGCGTCAGGAGCGTCGCCACTCGTCCCGGCGACCCCGGAAACTATGGATTTGACACCGATATTGGCCATGTTCGACCGTTTTCAAGTGGGGCCCCCCATGTACCCCACCCCGGGGGGGCTAGGGGGGCCCGAACCCCGCAGTGTTTGTGGCCAGGGTGCTAGGCGTCTGCATGCCGGGTTTGGTGCCAATCGGTCCAGGCGTTCCAGCAGGACATGGTGGACGCTGTGTTTCGCACCCCTTCTTGCCCCCCATGCGGGGGGGGCAAACCGAGACGTCAACTGCGTCGGGAGCGTCACCACTCATCTCGGTGACCCCGAAAACTGTGGGTTTGACTCCCAGCTTGGCCGTTTTTGACCATTTTCATGTGGGGACCCCCTCGGACCCCCACCCCCAGGGGCGGTAGGGGGGCCCAACCCCCGCAGTATTTGCGGCCAGGCCGCTAGGCTTCCGCATGCTGAGTTTCGTGCCAATCGGTCCAGGCGTTCCAGCAGGGCATGGCAGATGCTGTGTTTCACACCCCTTTTTGCCCCCCACATCGGGGGGGGGGCTGAACCCGGACTCCAACGGCATCGGGAGGGTCGCCACTCACCTTGGCGACCACGAAAACTACAGATTCGACGCCGATTTCGGACGTTTCCGACAATGTTCACGCGAAGACCCCCGCGTAGCCCCACCCCCGGGGGCGCTAGGGGGTATGACCCCCGCAGTGATTCCTTCCAGGCTGCAAGGTACGTGTGTGCCAAGTTTCGTGGCCGTGGGTCAAGGCACGGAGACGTGTATAAGGAACATACATACATACACACATACACACACACACACACACACACACACACACACACAAAGGTCCATTTATATATATATATATATATATATAATTGTGTGTGTGTGTGTGTGTTCCGCATAGGCTCGGGAACGCCTGGAGCAATTGGCACCAAACTCAGCACGCGTGTGCCTTGCGGCCTGGCGACAAACACTGCGGGGGTCAGACCCTCCTAGTGCCCCAGGGGTGGGGGTGTGCAGGGGGCCCCATGTGAAAATGGTTGAAAACGGCCAAAATCGGCGTTGAATCTGTAGTTTCCTGGGTCGCCGAGACAAGCGGCAACACTCCCGATGCCGCTGGAGTCCGGGTTCGGCCCCCGTTGGCGTGGGGGGCGCGAAGGGGTGCAAAACAAAACGCCCACCGTGACCCGCTGGAACACCTGGAGCGATTGGCACCAAACTTGGTACACGTATGCCTTACGGTCTGGCGACAAATACTGTGGGGGGTACGACACCCCTATCACCCCTAAGGGTGGGGGTGCGCAGGGGGCCCCACGTGAAAATGGTCAAAAATGGCTGAAATCGGCGTCAAATCTGTAGTTTCCAGGGTCAACGAGATGAGTGGCGATGCTCCCAACGCTGTTGGAGTCTGGATTCGGCCCCCCTTGGCGTTGGGGGGCAAGAAGGGGTGCAAAACAAAATGTCCGCCATGCCCTGCTGGAATGCCTGGAGCGATTGACACCAAACTTGGCACGCGTATGCCTTGAGGTCTGGCGACAAACACTGCGGGGGTCAGGCCCCCCTAGCGCCCCCAGGGTGGGGGTGCACAGGGGCCCCCACATGAAAATGGTTGAAAACGGCTGAAATCGGCATCGAATCCGTAGTTTCCGGGGTTGCCGAGACGAGTGGCGATGCTCCCAACACCATCGGAGTCTGGGTTCGGCCCCCGTCGGCGTGGGGGGCAAGAAGGGGTGCGAAACAAAACGCCCGCCATGGCCTGCTGGAACACCTGGAGCGATTGGCAACAAACTCAGCACACGCAAGCCTTGCTGCCTGCCGACAAACACTGCGGGGGTCAGACCCCCCTAGCACCCCCGGGGGTGGGGGTGCTCAGGGGGTGCCACGTAAAAGCGATTGAAAACAGCCGATATCGGTGTCGAATCCATAGTTTCCTGGGTTGCCAAGAAGAGTGGCAACACTCCCGATGACGTTGGAGTCTAGGTTCGGCCCCCGTCGGCGTGGGGGACGAGAAGGGGTGCAAAACACCATGTCCACCATGGCCTGCTGGAATGCCTGGAGCGACGTGCACCAAACTTCGTACACATATGCCTTACGATCTGGAAAGAAACACTGTGGAGGTACGACATCCCTAGCACCCCTAGGGGTGGGGTGGGAAGGGGGTGCCATGTAAAATGATGGAAAACGCCCGATATTGATGTGGAATCCGTAGTTTCTGGGATCGCCGAGATGAACGGTGATGCTCCCGACGCCGTTTGAGTCCGCGTTCGGCCCCCATCGGCGTGGGGGGGTGAGAAGGGGTGCAAAATAAAATGTCAGAAATGATCGACATTAGTGTCAAATCCACAGTTTTTGGGGTCGCTAAGCTGATTGGTGTCCTGATGACATTTGTTACCCAGGCAATGCCAGGTAACAAAAAGCTAATAATAATAATAAAAGTCATCGTAGCAGCAGGGTAAAAACCGACCTATCATTAGAGCAAGAAAGCAGAATAAAACAAAAAGGTCTGGCAGCCCAAATCTGAGCTGCTTGGCCAGCCATGTGAGCAGCGGTAGCCAGGTGGATACCGCTGCATCTTGCATCAGCCAGGCAGCTGCGGGAAGCTCCACAGGAGAAGCCCCCACAGTAAGGAGGGGTCGAACGGTCTACTTGCCTCTGCGCTGGCTATTTAGCCAGCGCAGAGGTGAGAGCTCTGCAT
>JAJKFI010000038.1:5709380-5727936 GCA_029204185.1 Lerista edwardsae
AGAGCTCTGCATAGGGCTGAGCAAACCTCACCACCAGTTCCTCCCCCCGCCCAGGTACTCCCTCCCACCCCACCCAGAATCCCCGCAATGCCGGCAAGACCTTACCTCTCGCCAGCTTCATTTTGCTGCCTCCGGGCAGTGAAGGGCTAGCAGTGCCGCAGCACGGGCAGCTTGCCGCCCATGTTGTACATGCCTTATGGCATGTTTTCCAACACCAGTGCAGGTGACATGCTCATACCACCCACGCTGAGGGGCTCAAGATTGAGCCCTTAAGCCCCCCTCAAAAGGCTAGCAGAGAGGGGTCTGTTTTTAATTCAACAAGGATGGAGTTCCAAAACTGTGGCACCACTACAGAGAAAGGGGAGGCCTTCCTTTTGTTGCAGCCAACTTCAAGGAATGGCAGCACATGCAGGAGGCCCCCTTCTGATTAACTCAAGGGATGGACAGTCTCTGACCCTTCAGAGCCCTAGAAGTAATTTGAAAATTAAAAGAAAAAGATCTGATATTGACTGAAGATGCTCAGAGGTCTGCAAGAGCCACAGAACTGTATGGTGCCCATGAAAAAAAAAAGAACAGGCGAGCCTAGTGGAAGATTGCTTGTGCACCTCCCCCAAAGAGCACTCGAGATACCAAGTTGGGAGAATGGACCACTTTATTGGGCCACGGAAGGGATAGAGTCGACGGAAGGGATAGAGTCGATAAAGGGATGCTCTTTTCCCTCTCTCAAAACACCAGAACCAGGGGGCATCCGCTAAAACTGAGGGTTAGGAGAGTTAAAACAGATAAAAGGAAATACTTTTTTTACCCAGCAGGTAGTTAATCTGTGGAACTCTTTGCCACAGGACGTGGTGATGGCATCTGGTCTGGATGCCTTTAAGAGGGGATTGGACGGATTTCTGGAGGAAAGGTCCATTATGGGCTATAGGCAATGATGGATTGTGCAACCTCCTTACATTAGTAGTAGGCTACTTCAGAGTACCGGGTGCAAGGGAGTGGCTACAGGATGCAAGCATCTTGTTGTCTCATGCCTCCCTGGGGCACATGGTTGGGCCGCTGTGAGATACAGGAAGCTGGACTAGATGGGCCTTTGGCCTGATCCAGCAGGGCTCTTCTTATGTTCTTATGTTCTTATTGTTTTCAAGCAGGAAAAATAGAAACTTGTGATCTGCAGCTCTTATGGCTTCTTACTGCCGCAAAGCAAGCATAGTGCGGCGGCTAGAACGTACAAGGGGCGCCAGACAAATCTGGCCCCCGGCCGAGCGTTAAAACACCTGACTCCAAGCCACACCCCTATTCAGGCAATGACAGCTTATTTTTCTATCAATCCTGCAAGGGGGCCGAGGCAGCTGGACTGCGTAGGGCCACCCCGTGTTGCTGAGCCTTTGTGGCGGCCCCAGTAATCCAGGCACAGGATACATAGATACAGTATGTACAAATGGGTCTCGCAACAAGATGTTGCATTTCTCTAGCTATAATGTCTACCTCCAAAAAAAAAAAAAAAAGGAGGCGGCCAATTCCCTTCATCCGATCCAACGCAAATAGCTCAAGGATAGAAGTTTGGTTGGTCACGGCCATGAGCACACGAGATCCCCCTTCCCTGTTGAGGGAGGAGAGAGGAGGAAGCAGAGGGAACTGACTGCATTGTGGAAACACAGATTCAAGGCAAGTCTTCATAGTAGGTACATACTGAAAAATAGACACAATATACTGAACAAATTGACAACTAATGAGAAGTCACCAGAAACGATGGCATACATAGAGGATATACGCAACCTCCTACATGAGAACAAGAGGGATGTGAACTGGAAGGGGTATCTGTAAAGGGAACTCATCATATGGGAAGTAGCCCTTAGCTGTATGATTTGATTGGTCTTGCAGTCACTTTACTGACTACACATTTATAGTCATGTACCTAACTGGATTTTCAATACAAGTACCTACAGCATGCTGAACACTGAAATTATTAGGAAAGCATAACATCTCTTGGACCATGCATCCAGTTCTGTAACCGCAGGATTTAAGGCACCTCTGGTTCCACATAATTCGGTAACAATATTATTGCATCTGGAGGGGCAGCTAAATAAAAAACTGCATTTAACTCAGGCTTGATGCAGAGCTCCTTGATCACACAATGCATGAAATGTTGTCTCATCAATTTAAAACACTGTCTTGCAAATTCTGTTTACTGACTGTTCTGCTGTTCTACTACTATTGGCAAGCTACTTTACCTTCTCTTTACCATCCCATTTATCATGTTGTTTATTCCCTCTCATGTTCAATTGACTCGTCCCCTCCATAAACAACCTTATCCCCCCCCTACCAGTTTTTCTGCATAAAGGAATTCTCACCCTCAGCTCCCAGATCTGGTGTCTTTGGTTTTCCAATGAATTCTTTTTAGAGATAGCATGATTAGCCTTGAACACAGTATTCCGATGGCTATCTGCATTTTATTAATTTACTATTTGTCTTCTTTCTGACATAATGCGCTCCACAAAGCACTAATTAATAACAATAAAGAACCCTCTTATCTCAAATGCAAGCTGACTGAAGAACAAGGTAATGTGGGACTCGGGAACAAGTATTCAGCTTAATGTCTCCTCCACTTTACATATAGATCAGTACTGATAAACAGCACAGCCTCTAAACAACCACAAATGTAACACCGCCTAATAAATCGACTCTGATGTTTTCCCTTACCACCAAATGAGTTTTCAGAAACATATGGATTACAGAAAGAATGGACTTATTTTATTATCTGGGTCAACTAGCCTCAGTTGTAGAACTGTAATGCGGTGTCCTCACAATCTGTAAACTGCAATTAAGAAGGTTAGCTATTCAAATTGATCTATGAACAGGCAAGAAAGGAAAAGAGCCCACCTAACAGTTTCTGCTGGGAAGCTATAGCCATAGGGTATAAAATGAAGGATGACCATGGGGAACAGTAAATCATTTCTGCCAGTCCCTAGGGGCTGGGGGCTAGTACAAATCGTGATCACTGAGGGAGGGAGGGAATTGATATAGAATACCAGCAATTCTTATTTATATCACCATTGCCCCCTACTGGACAGGAAGTTAGTTAAGCCTCAGATGCATATTGAACTGAGTCTTTAATGAACACAGTAGAAACCGTGGGGCTGATATGATAACAGACAACATTTGTTTTGTTATCAGGTGGTAGTTGCAACATTGGTGGTCTGGTATATACTAGGACTCCTTCTAGGGATAGAGAATCATGCAGTGTGTCCCAATTAGGTCATGGAATAATGCAGCTCCCCAAAGACCTGGTTGATTTTTCACACCAGCTGCTGGGTGGTAAAATTAGCCAATTAAACAAGAGTTTTGTAGCTCTGGTGAGACTTTAGGTATAACATAGTGCAATGTTTTGAGGAAACAATCCATTTCTTTGGTGCACCACCACTGCAAGGAGAAACACCTGCAACTCTAATGGTTGGTTTGCACATCACTCTCGATATTTGTGAAATGTGATATCCAAGTCTGAGCATCCCCAGGGGTCTAAATGGAGAGGCACATGCAGTAGGGCCAGTGTCAAGAGTCAGCATATCTAGGCAGTTGCCAAGGACATGCTATTGTTTCCCAAATCCACTTCTACAGTCATTAACCTTTCCTTTTCCTGCTTCACTGGGTTCCTCCCAGCAAATCCCAACATACTAGAACAGCAGTTCCCAAACTATGCATCTGGGACCCAGCAGTGGCTCATGACCCAATTTTTGGTGCTTCACAAAACTGGCAGGGCAGATTAGGCCATGTGCATCCAGGTTAAACAAGTTGTTACTTGGGGGGGGGAGCACTGCTGCCCAATCACCATTATAGCTATACCCCTGGACACTTATAAATCAGGCAGCAGCCTATAGGGCAGGGATATCTGAATCCCCGCCGACGGGCTAGATCCAGTGCCACAAGATTATCCGTCTAGACAGAGCATGGCAGTGGCAAAGGATCGTTGTTCCATGCTGCAGCCTCCACTGTTTGCAGCTGATCTTCACAGAAACTCATGCCAGGCTGCCGTTTCCCTGGGAAATTGGGGTGCAGAATCTGCTGGGGTGACTGGCAGGAGAAGCAACCGTCCAGTGTGATTGGCTGCAAAAAGCAGAGGATGTGGGGCAGGCTAGAGAGCATTTGCCAGCGGGTAATCCTGTGACACAGTGGGCTGTGTTTGGAGACTGCTGCTCTAGGCCCTCTAAAAGTTTGGGAATTGCTGTACTTGGGCAAACCTCTCTGCTGTGCTTCAGATTTCCTGCATCATGTTGGGTATCCTTTTTGTGCTTTTCAGCCTGGGGCACTCAGACAAGGTCGTCATCTGTTTGGCTTTCCCCTGAAGTGCAATTTGCATAGGCTTTGCCCTTATTTACAGCATTTTGCCGTGACCTTGGGCGAGCAACAGAAGCCCACGTGGCCACAAGGCTTGGCTCGATTATTGTAATTTCACTCAGCAGGTTCTTCCATTGCTCTCAGCTTGTTCAGAAACAAGCAGCAGGCTCACTCTCCCGTTTGAGCTACACTGATCATATTAGCTTCACTTCAGCTGCCTATAAAGTGTTGAATTGACTAAGCTGGCCCTGTCATTCTTAAAAGCCCTTCACCCCGCAAGCCTTGGCAGAGCCACAGCCTGATCCTGATAGGAATGCCCTTTCGAAACCTATTTGTCAAGCTGCTTTTCACTCCTCGCTCTGATCACTCTTCCAAATTCACTCCTACAGCACAATATATAAAGACCGTGTAGGCGTGTGCTTTAAAAAGAAAGGAAGAAAGAAAGGTGGCGCCTCCAACACATGTTTTCTAAAGGTATGTGATCACCTTGACATGCTTGTTGTGCTTTCCAGGCTTTCACACTGTGCTAGGTGCTGGGCTGCCAATAAACTTCTGGCACTCCAGGGAGATCAGTGCCTCCCTCCCTGGCAGCCTTCGCTGTTTAACACCAGAGGAGGTTGATTTAGTCACACCAAAATATGCACGTGTCTTAACATCAACACTCCAGAGCCAGGAGTTGAGGAGCAATACCAAATCCCATGTCCAGGACCACAACTCACTGCATCCAATTCCTCACTGCTAAGCACTGCTCGAAGATGTCATCCAGTGGTGTCATTCAAATGATTTAGGAACAGGAACTCACTTTTGATTGGCACTTGTCGGGAACCCGGAACCAGCCACGGAGCCCGTTAGGATCCGGAACGCCCGTTCTGGTCTGTTCCCCCTGAATGACATCACTGGTGTCATCCATATCTCACTGCAAAAGGAGTATGATTGCACCGCGCATTCACATATAGTCCCTGCTCAGTTGTTGCTGTAAAGCCTTTGTATTTAGGTTTGTTACACTTTTGTGTCACTTTTCAGCCTGCCCCATGCTGAAATTTTTCAGTGACAGGCCTGTAGCACTGGATCAGCCCTAGTGCAAAACATAAAGCTCTTTTGTGCAGTTTTTTCACCGCCTGCAAAGGCAGACAAACTCTTGGGCTACAGAAATAGAAATGCATTTTGCCTAAGCACATTTTCCAGTAAGTTTTCTTTTGAGCTGTGCCATAATTGCTAGTGCCTTTCTTGACAAAGGTGACGGTTGCTCTGATCTGACAAGGAAGATCCATGTATAGGAATAGGCTTTGCATATGGATCCCTTGATTGGGGTCAGGAATTACATGGCCCACTAGATGGCTTTGCTCTGCAATCAGAGCTGCACATACCGTCAATTTCTGGGGCTGGATCATGAATCGGGCAGCTCCAATCTTTTCCTGCAAATGGTCATGACCACTGAAAGTGGTGATAGGAGCAAGCACTGCCTGTCTCCTGCCTTACAATGTACAGTACATCGCAAGCACAGGGAAAACTTGTAAGGCACATGTATGTGTCTTGACGTGGGTTGGCCAACAGCCAGGCTCTGACACCTCCTACACTACCAGGGTGGCATTTCTGCCACAAGCTCTATTTCTTAAAAGCACCACCTGGCCCTTGATTATTGCTTTGAGAACTGTTGCCTGCCATGGATCTGTCACTGCCCGCAATAGATTGAGAGCTCCAGTGGGACCCAGAAGCCTGGCCATTTGGAGCCTGCTCCCTCACAGATTCTGTCTTCTATCTAGGTATGCTGCATACAGTTATGGTTCCAAGCATTAATTAAATGACCACCATATCTGGACAGGAGGTGTAGACTGATGGGGCAGGAGGTGTGGACTGATGGTTGAGCTGCTGGTACTGCCTGAAGCTAAGCAGGAGAATCTGTGGTCTATGTTTGGATGGGAGACAGAATGCCAGGCTGTGACAAGCTGCAGTACCTGTTGTGGCAGAATGGAGTCACTGTGGAGCTGATTAGCCAGTGAGGGAATGTTGTGAGAAGGCCAGCCAGCAAAAGAATTGACCTTGAGGACCAACCTTGAAGACCTGTCCAGGCTGGACTTACAATCACCCGCTGAGGCTCGCTGTCAAACAGCCTGAGGAGAGAACCACAATGTGAAGGCTACATCTGGGACTGAGAATTTGGAGAATTGCAGAATACTGTAGATTTGTAAAGACCCCATTGAAGAATGGTGGTTTAGACTAGCCTGCCCATGTAAGCCGCCTTGGGCATTTGGTTCAGCATGGGAAAGGCGGGATTTAAATTCTTCAAAAATAAAAAAAATGAAAACATTGCAGATTGATGGCTGTGATGTCATTAACAAAAGTATGATAGCGGGAAACATCACAGATGCAGCCTCTTCTGCTACTGTAGCTCCATGACAGGAAAAACATGTCTGATTCACCACCACCACCACATTCAAGGCACAGGAGGCTGTGCCTGGAAACCAATGTACACATCTTGTCTCAACGTATAGCAACGACATGGGCCCTCCTCATCCCTTTCCAATTCTCATTGACATCCAATCGGTCGCACTTGCTCGGAGTCCATCTGTGGAGTGCTTCCAAAGTCTCCAGTGCTTTTCTGCCTTCTTCTTTTCCACTCATAAGACAGATCACGGGAGCATGACCAGTTTAGGGAATTTTGATTGCTAATTTGTCATGACATTGTGCTGCAAGGGTAGGAAAAACTGCCCCTGCTGAAATTCACTCTTTGGCACAACTGTGAAAGAGACCACTTTCCTCTTTGCATTGGGCCACCTTACCCAAGAGGAAATGAGTCATATCCAGCCTGCAATTTCTACCTGAGTAATTGAAAACTAACCCTAAGATTAGCCCATATACAATATTACATGACATGATTAAGTTCAGTGCTATTAAATGAGTGCACAATCCTAACCAACTTTCCAGCACTGACATAGTTGTGCCAATGGGGCATGTGCTGCATCCTGCAGTTGGGGGCAGTCAAGGAAAGGTTTTTACTGCAGAACTGCATTGCCCTTACCCCGGTGCTGGAAAATTGGTTAGGATTGTGTCCTTAGTCAATTTACTCAATATTTAGTACATCAGTTCTTTGTCCTGCTAAATGAGCGCATATGTCTTGGGTCAATCTGTGTTCTCAAGCCATGGTATGTCAACAGAGAGGAAGGAAGCACTTTGAAGCAAAGCACAACTGGATGTAGTCAGTGTCTGCATGGAAAATAAGATGCTGATGTACAGTATATTGATCTGTTTGCAATGGAGGAAAGACAGGAACTAAATGTGAATAAGTGATTTGATCAGAACCTGATTAGGCATTTTTGTTACCATTATTATGTCAAGTCACACAAACAGACACAAATATATATTTTGGCAAGTCATCCTCTATTCCAGCAGAATGTTTTGTTTCTTAACATGCTGGATAAAAGGTTTTACTGGAAATCCTCCAGCTTTCCCCAGTCAAGCCAAATAATTTATACTTTCTGACAAATGGCTCTGCACGAGCCTGGAAGAATGGAAGGGCAGTCGGTCTTCTCTGGAATGTCGCACATTTGAGATAAAATAAAATAAGGCATGCAGGTATCAGGTCTAGCAGAACTTGTGATTTTCTTCCCTTCAGTCTGTTTCTGGATCCAGAATTAATGGCTGCATTCTACAGTAATGAAACAGTAACTTGCAAAAAATGATGGTTATTAAATAGGCCAAAAAGGTGACCTTGCATCTGGTCAACCTCAAAAAAGGCATCAGTGGGATCTCAGTATCTTTCATGTCAGAGCCAGTGGTATTTCTGGAGGAGGTGGTATCTGGAGGTGCAGTCCTCCACACCTGCTGCCTCCCCCCAGAGGCCTTCTGAGGGCTAGGAAGGCCACACACAGCCTTCCTCGCCCTCAGAAGATCTTCTATGCCCTTCTGAAGGCCAAAAATAATCACTTCCGGTTTTCAGCCAAAAAACAGAAGTGATGGGTTCGGCCTCCAGAAGAGAAGAACTTCTGAGGGCCTGGGGAGGCCATGCACGGAAGACCCTTTAGGGGCTGCCTTCTTCCTCCTACTCCTCTGCTTTAAAAAAAGTGTGGAAGGAGGAGGGTGGCCTCTGGAGCAGAGCGGCAATGGGAGCGCAAACCAAGGGGATTTTGCCATCCCTCCTGCCCGGTACCCCAGGGCATTTGCCCCCTGCCCCCCCCAAGGTATGCCACTAGTCAGGTCCTGGAAGTGGTGCATACTTTGGTATGATCAAATGAATGTAATTACATAGCTGCAATCCTATACTGGGATCCCTTTCCTGCAATCCCTTTCCTGGGAGTAACCCCCACTGAACACAATGGCACTTACATCTGAGTAGACATGCATATACTTGAGCTGTAAGTATCATTTCCACAGATTGGACAGTCTAAGCAATATATGAGTTATTGTTATAGGCTATATAAGTTATTGGTTTAATTGGCTTAATGGTTTAATTGGTTCAATTTGTCTAAAGAACAATGGATGGAACGGGAACATTATCTCCTAGTGCCTTTCTGTTAATTCTTGTCCAGGTGCTAATTGAAGGCTTCTCATAGTGCAGAGCCATAGTGGAAGGTTGGTTGCTTTGCAGTATGTGAAAAATGGTGAATAAGGAAGATACAGACTGCAACAGACCAACCATAGTAGACTAGAGTTTTGAAAAGCGGCGTGCAAAGTTTTATGCAAGCGTTTACATGAAGAGGTTACACCAACTTTGACTGAAGATATTCCTGGATATGTTTTTCCCTAACATCATCTAGGGCCCAATCCTATCGAACTTTCCAGTTTTGATGCAGCCGCGCCAACAGGGTACGCGCTGCATCCTGTGGTGTGCAGCACACTCATGGAAGCTGCCTCAAAGTATGGGAACATTTGTTCCCTTACCTTGAGGCTGCATTGCAGCTATATTGGCATTGGAAAGTTGGATAGGAGTGGGCCCAGTGGTGGGATTCAGGGGGTTCGCCCAGGTTCTATAGAACAGGTTGTTAAATGGCCGGGCCCCACCCACTCACTTACCTCGGCTGGCTTCGGGTTTTTTTTCGCTCCGGCTATCATAGAACCGGTTGTTAATTTATTTGAATCCCACCACTGAGTGGGCCTTTAGCCAAGGAGTTTCTGTTAACATTTCCAGGATTGCTTTCATATCCATCTGGATATTTAAGCTGATGCTTGGAGGCTCCAGCCCACTCCTGGAGTTGAAACTAGTAGCTGCCCAATACCTAAGGGAACATTTTTTTCAATCATCTTGAGCATAAATCTTTCAGTAACTGCGGAGGTTTTCTGTGTTGAATTTATCTGATTTGGTGAGCAAAAACAACTATTTTTCTGTAAATCTATGCATTCTAAATTCATCCTCCTAGAGTTTCAGATTTTCTTAGTTACTTCTTGTTACTATATAGTTTCTCGTTCACTCATTCCATGCCTTTCTTCCTGAAGGGAACCTAAAGCAGGTACGTTAACTTTCTCAGTCCTATTTCCTTAGTTACTACAAATTTGGGGGGATAATTTTGGAATGCTGCGTAACTGTACAGTTTGAACACAGCAGCCATCCCATCCTAAAAATGGAGTGGACAAAACGGGGCCACGGAGATATGGGCTTCACCAGTGGTTGCTAGGTGTGATGAGCATGATTTCTTTTCACACATGTTTTTGTAGCAGAAAAATATCAACAAAAATGCAACACTTCAAACAGAAGTATTGTAACAATGATGGAAAATTGGACAATAATGTACTATTCTTCTAAACTGGTACAATTTTCAGTGAGCATGGCATAATATTGATTCCAGATTTCAGACAGAGATGAGATGCACATGCAAAGTGCTTCAAATTATGCCATAAACTACTAATGCAGCCTATAAAAAAATATTCTTCCTCAAAGCTACTTTGAAAAGGCTTTTCTGTCCAAATGAAACATTAGAGAAAAATAAACGTATAGAATACACTATGGAACAGTTCCCAAATTGTGGGTCAGGACCTACCAGTGGGTCGTGAGCCAATTTTAGATGAGTCGCTAAGCACTTAGAGTAGCACCTAGAGCAGCCACGTTGAAAATCTGGGAAGATGGGATGCTGGAAAGGGGGAGGGTTGTGTAGCTGTTTTGCTTGTATCAAGGTTGTAAATAGGCATTTTTCTTTCTGATTCACTTTGCTATTGGAAAATGACTGAGAAATAATCCAGATTATTGCTGCATTCTCAGGAAAGCAGCAGGCTCTGGTATCACAATGACTGCACTTCTGGCTGTGACATCACTTCTGTTGGGTTCTGCACAGATTGTCATTCTAAAAGTGGATCCTAGTGCTACAACGTTTGAGAACCACTACTATGGAAGCTGTACCTCTTCCTGAAAAGGAATCATGTATAATGAATGTGCAAGCCTTAAAGTTTCACAAAATGCTTTAGTGGGCAGATGAAGAATTATGTGCAACAGGCAGAAGATGCTTTCAATTGGACCTTGCAGCTCCTAAGGCTCAGGGCTTAGATTCCCCTTTGAGGAACAAACAGCCAAGTGTAAATATTTTAAAATAAAATAAGATGGATAAATTCATGGTGCTGTTGCGGCCATTACATCAGTCAGTGTGATACTGGTCAAGCAACCAAAGATTTGGTTGTTTGTCTTTCAACCTGTCCTTGTGTCCATGAGGGGATCTCAAATGACTGATAGAAGCAGGGCTGCCAATCCGAATAAGTGGGTAGCAAAAACGGTCAGCAGTTATTATGAACAACTGTCATCCACCACTTCAAAACAAACAACCCAAACCCTACCTAGGGCAAAGAGGAAGACACTCTACTACTAATAGGACTTTAATTCAATTTTTTCTGGGTATAAGAACACTAGCAAAATGCACACTTGTATTATGGTGAATGATAGAGACATTTGTTCTCCAGAAACTTAAGTGGCAGTTTTGGAATGGTGCAGGCCTACAAACTCCCTGTTGTTAGTGAGTCCTCTGAAAAAAGTGATGAGTGAATTAACCCAGTGATTCAGAGAGAAACTATTGTCTCCAATAAATTGCCTCAACAAGGCATCTCTAGCAATGTCACTAGAACTATTAGTGAGTATTGATTGTATTTTTAATTAACGGCCCAAGGCGGCATTCACTCCAGATGGGAACTTTTCCATTCTTTCTATCACTGATGCGAGTGAGTGAAGGAATGAATAAATAAAACACAATCTTCAGCGTCTGTATCTGCCAGTGATGGACAGGCCTAAGTGTTCCCTGGAAAGAAGCATCCCACTTCTTTGCCAGGTCAATTTGGGGCCTGAAAAAAAATCTGCAGTCTCTTTTGTTGCTACATCCCCATGGCAACTGGCCAGTGGACAGAGTTGGCCTGCAATTCTGCACAAAGATGAAGCTTCACTCAGACACTAGCTTTGACTGTTTAGTTTTATGGCCTCTCATCTCACGCTTCGCCTCTTTGAAAATGAAATTTATGAGCAGAGCCGTGAACTTTACCACATCACTAATTTTATGGCTGCCCTTGTCAAACTGCTTCCTGCTGTTCATTAGCAGCAAACTGAAGGGTGGCTTAGGAGGAGAATGGTGGTGGGACCTGTGCATAGTTGTTAAGGAGTAGTTAAGGAAGAGTGGTGGTAACAGAGCTTATATGCAGAGATGAGAGCTCAGATTGGTGGGAGAACAGGGTGCCTGCCAAGGTTTCTGTGTTAAGCCTTGGCACTGAAAGTAGTTCAACATGGCTAGCCCTCTAATGAGCTCTGGTGAGGCCACAGATCCATGGTGGCACATTAGGAGGAGTGGTTGCCTATTATCGGCAGCATGATGTGATGAGTGAGTTCCCTTTGCCCTCCCTTTGCCCCTCTGAGTCTTTTAAGATAAGTCTCAGTATAAGGCTCACTAAGTAAAAGGCTTCACTAACATTTGGAAACCATCAGTGTTAAGAGAAAGGCAACACAGCCAAGCAGGTTGTATATTGTTTGTGTATTGCTCTTCAACTGGCAAAAGTTCACTGGGCACTACAGTATACCTAACCACATTGGAGAGTAGGTGGGCAATGCCTTAATCTATGATCAAGAAGTATCCAGCATGATTGACTGTGATCAATTATGAACATTTGACCAATGTTATCTGAGATCAAACCAGGGGCTTGTACAAGTATTCAAATCTGATAGAAAGAATCTGTGTGTGGCTAGCTCTCAACACATTGGAGAGATGTAATGGAGCCCAAACGCTGATGCCCAGACAGTTAGGGATCAGTGAGCTAGATGTGTTACGGAATTATTTTGCTTTAAGGTTTCCCTGTAATTCCGGGCTACTCTTTGATTAAGATCTGCAACTGGTTATTTCCAAAAGAAATAACCCAAGCTTTTGCTTGTTATTCTTTTCTTTCATTACTTTCCCCTCTTCCTTTTAATGCATCCTTTTCCAGTCCAGTCTTATTGTGTCAAGGCCCTCATAGGAGCAGTGGTATCCACAGCAGCCATAGGAGGCACCTTGGGAGAAGAATACTGGGCCACCAATGGGCCTCCTCAAGTCTGTGCCGGCTATTTTGCTGGCTGCATGGTCTTCCCTACACCCAGTTCTGCCTTCCCCCACCCCAAAGAGTTCACTGTCAGTGGCAGTAAGACTTACCACCCACTGGCTCCACATCACATCCTCCTGGTGCAGTGGCCTGGTGCTGGGCTGGCAGCGGTGGCAAGCCTTTACTGCCAGTGGTAGAAGTGACCTATGGCACTTTTGCAACACCAACACTGGCAGTAAGGACTTACCGTCGGCACTGGGCCGCATACAATTGGGCCCCCAGTGTTCTAGCTGTTCACCTGCCTGATGCTGGTTGAACTCCACCAGAGCTTTGCCCTAGTTCTCCTGGACCACTGGCTATACGCTATTGAAAAAGCTTTGGGGATTCTCCATGCAACAAAGAGGGAGTCTCTCTGGCAGGCTTTGTCTTCATAGCGGCAGCATAAACTATCAATTTTAATTCTGAGCTGGAGCAATCTAGGAGGGGGAGAAGGACAACAACGCTAAGGGTTCCTCCCCTGACCATTATTTGTGATAATGAAGGAGCTGCCAAAGCAGCCACTCCCCTCTCCTCCTCCCAGCTCACTGCTTGTCATTTCAAAAGAAGGAAAGAGTGGGGGAGGAGGGATGACGTGGGGAAAAGAGCCACTCTAAGCCATCAGTTTATACTCCCCTCTCCATTTCCTCCCACCCATTCTGGCCTCTCTGCCTTTTCAAATGTCAGAGAAGAGGAAGAGAGGAGAGGGGACTTGAGGACAAGGACGTAAACAGGTTATGGAGAAGATCATTGGGGCTGCTGGGGGTAGCAGGAAAGATGGTGCAACATGAAGGTCAGTGTCTGACCTCATGCTCTCAGGTGCCATTAGAAAACAAAAATACAATTTATACACGTTGATATCGCAAATTAGGGCGCAATCATAACCTGGTGTTAGGCCATCACAGTTAGGCCAGCAAAATTTGGCCAGAAGAAGAGCCACCGTAAAGCGTATTCGGACCACTCTCAGATACAGGGAGGAAGGCGCACGTCTGTGTGCTGGCCAAACTTTGCTGGCCTAACTGTGCCGGGCTAAGTCCAGGTTAAGACTGTGCCCTACATTGGGTAAACGTCCATTAGCTCTGTGATGAAAAAGCTGAGCTTTTGATTCCCCACTCCTTCCCGTTGTACTACCCTTAACAATGTCTGTGGGAGATGGCATTCATTTGCTCCAATCATCACCATTTCTTATAATTCCAAGTTTTAAAAATAGAATAGTTTTTCTCTTCTCTTCAAAGACCCACAACACTTTTAAATAGCAGTGTCATCTATTATATGTCCGCTGACAACATGGTTACAAATTCCCTGTTCTGTTCTGGAAGGCAAAATCAAATTTTGCTATTCAAATGGGAATTTTACAGCAGGAGGAATAAAGCGGGCAACTATTAGAGTACTGTCCAAGCCCTGCACAACTGTGAAAGATGGAAAATTGAGCTGAGAAAATACCATGAACTTTCAAGCACAGGGTAATACTGGCAAAATGAAATTGAATTGTACATGGTGAACTTCACAAATTAATCTTCAGTTTAAGCTAACAACATTATTTGTTGCCTTTATTCTCTGACTTACAATAGTACTTTGAAAACTGAAAGGACTAGATATGGATACCCACAGAGCTAGCCCCACATTTTTAATATTCTCATTTGTGGGCAGGACCAAATCTTGCACCCTTTCTGTTAAGAACATCAGAAGAGCCCTGCTGGATCAGGCCAAGGACCCATCTAGTCTAAATTCTTGTATCTCATAGTAGCCCATCAGTTGCCTCTGAAAGCACATAAGTCCACAAGATATCTTTACCCTGTTGTCACTCTCTTGCATCTGGCATTAAGGCACAGGTTACCTCTAAACCCAGAAGCTGCATACAATCATCATGTTTGGAGTCCACAAGTAGCTTTGCAAATAGTGACTTCAGTTATTTGCAAATAACTTAGAAAATAGCAACCCCTTGCAAGGAAATGTGGAAAACAGTGTTCAATAACACTGGGTAACATTGAATATCTGGGGTCCCAGGGGGCAGGAGACAGAGAGAGGATGAAGGAAGCAGTCAGCATGGCCGATTGGTCACAGGGAGAGTTGAAATATTCCAAGGCACCAGGATACTGAGAGCACAATCCCAACCTGGAGTTAGGCAGACACAGTAAACCAGCAAAGTTTGGCTGGCACAAGGGACACCATGAAGTATGTTTGGACCACTCTTGGAGAGGCTAGCACACAGAGGTGCGCCATCCTACCTGACTCCAAGAGTGGTCCAAACATCCTTTACGGTGGCCCTTGTGCAGGCCAAGCTTTGTTGGCCTAACTGTGCCAGCCTAGCTCCAGATTAGGATTGTGCTCTTAATCTTGTATGAGAAAAGTGGTCCCTGAACAGCAGGGACTCCAAACAGAATAATAAAACATAGTTACATTTTACCACTACCAAGCAGGTAAGGGGAGGGGGGGGGTATAAAGCGGGCAGTGCAATTCTGCACTGCCCGTTGCACTGACACTGTCATAGCATCGGCACGATGGCCCTAGCATTGATGCGGGAGTGCCAATCGGCACTTGCGCGTGGGTGCTAGAGCAGCAGGACTGGTGCACCCTGCTGCACCCGCGCTGCGCTTTCCTTGCACCGACCGAAGCTGGTCGGTGCAAGGGAGGCTCCGTGCAGAAGTGGCGTGGGGATTGGTGGGGGGGAGGAAGGGTGGGGGCAGGACTTGGGCGGGCTTGGGAGATGGCCGTACGGCCACTTCCTAAGCCCGTCAGCGAGGCAGTGAGGCCCCGATTCGGGCCGCGCGATCTCCTCAAATCTGTGCCCTTTAGCGGGCGCAGATTCAAGGAACACATAGGGGAGGCTGGAGCCTCCCCGACAGTAAAGGAGCGAACACTCCCTTGCCGTGGGGGGTGGGCTCCAGCCACTCCTAAGCAGCGCAGGATATGGCAGTGGCCTGTTGGCCTCGCCAGTCCAGCGCTGCTTGGGATTGCACCCTGAGTTTGAGAAAGGTGCCCTGCAGCTGCCATCTACCTTTTTTTAAAAAGCAAACACAGGGAATAATGTAGCTACCTATGGGGTGGGGCACCCTGTGTTTCCCTTCAGCAAGGTGTCAGTAGAGACCAAAATTCCTAGCATTGTGGTTTTAAGGAATACCATCATGTTATATATTGTTCAATGCAGAATTTCACGAGGATTTCAATGAAAAGAAAAACCCCAAAACGAAAATATCACTGTCTTTTGTAACATTATGTATGATGGATACATTGATCCTCCAGATACAGGAGCAGTATGTCACCAACTACTATGTGCAGGAGAGCAACAGCAGGGGCGGGCACTTAATGTGACTGACCATTAAGACCAAAGGGACATTCTTACGACAGCATCCTTCTGTCTTGTAATTGCTTTGGCCTAGTGGACACCAAAGAGTCATACTTTTGCCCACATGCAAGTTTTGGAATTACACTGGCTCCCTGAGTTACAGATGCCCAAGTTATGGATAGCTGTGTTGGCACTTTTATATAGGTGCACCATGTGCTTCAGAGGTGCAATAATGCACCTCAACCAAAAGAACCAGACGTTTCAGCTTAGTAGATTTCAATAGACCCCCTTGAATTATCCTAACCTATACTTAAGTAGAGGGAGGTGTATTGTGATGCATATTGTGATTCAGCTCTCTGATTTCTGCTTTGTCAGGACCGAGGCCGTGAAAGATAGTTTGGAAAGGACAAAATTACTGAGGATAAGAACAGATGATTTTTTCTTGCCTCTGCTTGTGGTCAAATCAAACCACGCTCCAAGCTGACACGAAAAGGCAGGGCAGCTGTTGATTCCCCTGCATGTCTTAGGAGCAGACTCGCTTCATTGTTCACCAGTGACCCTGTGCAGACCTGAGTCAGAAGGAAGTTCATTATGATAATGAGTAGGCTACATTTCCCCCAGCCTCCATCTATAATGGGTCAGTAGTGCCTATCCAAGTGGATGAAGTATCATACTCCGGGGAGCTGTGTGTGTAACTAAAACCATGATAAAGCCTGGGCACGGAAAGTCTAACAGAGGAACCTCAGAGCAGTCGTACTTCCTGCTTTCTGCATCCATCACAGAGCACATCAGGCTCTCTGACAGATCTTGGAGAATCAGAAATTCAGAGTATGCTTGGTGCTACTGAGGGAAATTCAAGCAAGTGAGCCTTGGGTAGGATTTTGCTGCCCAGTAAGTGTGAGGGGAGATGTTCATGCTAGTTTTGAGAAGAGGGAGGCATGGATAGGGTGCCAGACAATCTCTCCTTCATCTCAAACACTAGTAAATTCAGCTTGTTTTTAGCTACCGATGATTCATCTCTTGCTCCTACTTAATCTATGGAGGATTAAGAGGTGTGAAGAGTGGGACATCAAGGCACCCATCCATGAACTCTATACCTGGGTACAGCACCCAGAAGTTCATAGCATCTTCATGGACTCCTGTGAACACGCCAAATCTCCAGGATACTGTAAAGAATTTCCATTGGTAGTTTGAAGTGGCACTGCCAAACTAGCAGATCACTTGCATAAAATTGCTTCCCACTTGAAGTTACTTCCTAGGGCAGCATTTCTCAAACTGTGGGTCATGACCTGATTTTTGGTGGGTTGCATGACACCGCGTGCCATCCTGCCAAAGCTTCAGGGTTGCCTAGCTTTCATTCTTTTTCGTGTGTGCAGCTGTGTTCCGCTCACTCCAGGCCTCACTGACAAAACCACATTCATCAGCAAGAACACAACAAGAGAAAGCCTGGCTGAAGACCGCCGTGCAAAGGTTTCAGTGGTGGGCTTTTTGCATTTAAAAAATGGGAAAGCTTAGCAACCCAGAAGTTTTAGCTGTGATGCGATGACAACTGGCTCCAACTGCACAAAGCCCATGGGTTGTGTTTGCATGATCATAGCAGTGGTGGCACTTTTCAAGAATTCCAGTAGGGCAATTCTGCCTCACCTGCCACACCCACACCGCACATCGCTGCTGCGCTGATGGTGGGTTGAGGGTGTTCAAGCAGCCCAGTGGTGTCATTCAAATGATTTAGGAACAGGAACTCATTTTTGATTGGCACTTGTCGGGAACCCGGAACCAGCCACGGAGCCCGTTAGGATCCGGAACGCCCGTTCTGGTCCGTTCCCCCTGAATGACATCACTGAAGCAGCCCCATGTGACTATTTGTGTGAATCAGGCCTTTGAGAGTGTTCTCCATCTCAAAATGAGAGGCATGCTGTATACCTAGTTTGTTTCTACCCAGAGATGCCATTGCCTATGTAATTATGCCAGCTCACGGTATGTTGTCATCAGAAGGGAAGTACAACATTTCCAGGTCTCCTATCTCTAAGCATTGTGACATACCAGACAGCAGAACATCTGCTTGTATGACATAAGGCATCACAACACTATCCGGACTACAACTGTATCCCAGTCAGAAAGTAATATGTATGCAGGGCAGTCAATTCAAGACCTTTATGTCCTTCTCATAATTCAAGGAAGTGAGCAAAGCTAGGGACCACAAGAAAAGTCACACCAACGCAGCATGTGATCAAGAATGACGCACGTAGAAAATGTTCACTCATTTTTAAAATATGAAAAATACGACATTGGAATGTTGCAATCTGTAGATATATGGCAGAAAACTCCTCTCATGAAATGACCCCATTACAGGAAACACACGGTGCCTATAGACATCCTCTCTTCTCACACACACACACACACACACACACACACACACACACACACACACAC
>JAJKFI010000038.1:5741020-5808854 GCA_029204185.1 Lerista edwardsae
AGGGCTTTCGTTTGAATTCTTTTGATTTGATATGGTAAGTGCGCTGGACTATACAAGAGGAGGGGCAGCCTGATCCTAACCTGTGTTGGAGCAGGCAGGCCAGCTGGCCTGTGCTGCATCCAACCCAAACTGAAGGCCACTGGAATTCACCTCTAAGGGTTATTTTCCCCAGAGTAAGCCACAGCCAGCCCTATGGGGCTGCTCAGATCTGTACTCATGAAATCGCTGGCACAAATCCAAGCAGCTGGATTGAGCCTGACCAGCCAGAGCACAGGAGTTAGGAAGTGGCCTAAGTGCCAAATCCTGGTTCCAACCCCCCCTCCCCTGTTGGCCCGTCCACAGGGCCACCTCTCTCCACCTACCCTCCACCTCCCTCCCGCCTTCCCACTGCCTTCCCCAAGCCCCCACACCAGCCGGACTTGCTGGCGCTGGTACAACTTACTTGGTTGGTTGGCCCAGAAGCATCCATTGGTTGGTGTGATTCCATGTGCCAGTTCAGTGCCCTTCTTGCTGGCGCAAATGTGTCTTAACAGCATGTTTGCAATAGTGGTAGGCCAGCGCAAGTGACATGCACCAGCCCAAGGGAGCATCTGGATAATGCCCTGAGATGAACATTATCTGGCTTCACATATATGTGTATTAGAGCATGTTCATGCATTCCAGCATTCTTGGGATATGGGAATGACATGCCTACAATTACCAAAACTGAAAAGAAAATTGTTGACGTTCTAGTACTTCATATCCGTTACTGATTGTCATGACAAAAAAAGGGGGGGAAGACTAACAAGATTATGAAAACCTCCTAAAAACCTCCCAGCAGATACAAATTTAAGTTTGCCCCCTTTCACAATGACTTCTACCCAGTTTCTTGGTGTATTGCTTTCTCCAATGCCCAGTAGATGGTGCAAGCATATCATATTCTCCTGTTCCAGTCGGAGGAAAGAATTTTATCAAAGAGGAATGCGAAATATTACCCTTGCTATTAATTAGCTAATTTGATGGGATCAATTTTGTATGGCCATAAACCATGTTTTATTGGGAAACAGAATGAACAGAAGAGAAATCCACAGCTGAATTTAGTCACAGGTTAGACAAAACTGGTTCCAGCAAGCTATGGAAATCAGCTAAATTTGTCAGACAAAAAGGGACAGACAAGTCATACTGGAAATACTATACATACACAATATAGAAGCTGAACCATCAATTGTTATGCTTGGCTGCTGATCAAGAACATTTCATCAACAAAGGAAAGATTCTGGTAGTGGATTGTTAAGAAAATAGTTGAATCCTTGAATAAGATGTTAAATTGGAACAGGGAAGAAAAGAACAGGAGGAAACACATGGAAGTTACAGGGCTGGGCAAATTCTTCCTAGAAGTTGCATTGTAATAGGAGAAAAATATTTCTTTATTTCATCCTGAGGCTTTTATGTCTACAACAGCTCATTGACATTGTCCCATAGAGAACAATGGGGGCCATTGAGAACCAAAGAGTCTTCTGTTTCCATGGCCCTGTCCCCAATTTATCCTTTTTGGTCACTCCACAAAGCAAAAAAGAATTCAGTCAGAAATTCACTTTTATACTGGAAGAGGAAGCACATGTCAGACACTTTTTTAACCTTTACCAGGAAATCCCTTACTGCCCAATCCTATCCCCCACCATTGCTGGCAGAACGCGGACTGCATCCAGTAGTTGATGGGGTCATTGGACAGCCAGAAGGAGGTAAGAAAAATAGTTTTACTTATCTGCAATAGGCTGCCTCATTGACCACCACCACCACCACCATTGGATGAATTTGCTGACATATGTCCAATCAGAGAAAAGGGATGAAGTGCTTGGAAACAGGGGATAGACCTGGCACATGCCTGTGCCACCAAAATTCACCCCTCCATCCTTGCTGAAACTCCCCCTATTCCTCCCTCTCTTCCTACAACATTCCTCTTTTGCCAACTTACCAACACCAACAGAGGCCTCTGGAGCCAATGCTCTGCACACTGCTGCCAAATTGCGGCCGCAGCCCAGAAGCACATGATGGTGGCCTGGCTTTTGCACTATCATAAATGGCCTTAGAATGCAATCCCAACCTGTAGTTAGGCCAGCACAAGTTAGGCCAGCAAAGTTTGGCTGGCACAAGGGCCACCTTAAAGCACATTTGGACCACTCTCGGAGTCAGGGAGGATGGTGCACATCTGTGTGCTGGCCTGTATGATTCTGAGAGTGGTCCAAACAGTTTAAAAACAAACTGTTCCAAATCCTTTCACACACACACACACACACACACACACACACACACACACACACACACGCACACATCAGGTACATGAGAGGACAGGAAAAGAGAAGAGAAATTTTGCTATCTTCTCAGCCAGGAGGGTTGTGTCTTGCTAAGGGTCACTGCTCTTTGCTTTCAGATATCACAACTCATCCCATTTCTAGAAATACTGTGGGGGTACAACACCCCTCGCACCCCTAGGGGTGGGGGTGGGAAGGGGGTGCCATGTAAAAATAGTAAAAAACGGCCGATATTAGTGTCCACTCCATAGTTTTCGGGGTCGCTGAGATGAATGGTGACGCTCCCGATGCCGTTTAAGTCCACGTTCAGCCCCCATCAGCATGGGGGGTGAGAAGGGGTGAATGATAAACTGTCCACAATGACCAACATTAGTGTCGAATCCATAGTTTTCGGGGTTGCTAAGCTGATTGGGGACAGTCCCGATGACATTTAAGCTCAAGTGTAGTCGAATAGAACGAATAGAACTCTGTAGAACCTTCTGGAAATTTTTAGAAATCCTTATGCCCCCGTCTTGGACTCCAATCAAATACTTGCCATGTTACCAGGTGTAGTCATACCGTAGTAGATGCCTATGAGGTCGTCAATTTCCCATCAGACTGCCTAAACTGACTTGATCCGGCTGGATTGCCACCACATTGTCTTTGGCTTACAGTGGGATCTCCAATTGTTTTACTACAGAACCTCGACCCGCCAAAATTTTGCAATGGCACAAGGCTGTGTGTCAAGAAGATGCTGGGTAATATAATTGATGCGACTATCTTAACAAGAAAGGGAGAGGGTGAAACAGTTTTTTTCCCACGGATAACACTCATTCCGACGGATCTCCCTTTTAACTTTAAGAGATTGCCATTTCCAGTGAGACTTGCATTCTTGATCATGATCAACAAGTCACAGGGGCAGTCTATTAAGTACTGCGGAGTGGATTTGAGATCGCCATGTTTCTCCCACGGACACCTTTATGTTGCTTGCTCAAGGGTGGGTTCACCCAAGGATTTATGTATTCTTGCTCCTGGAGGTGAAACTAAAAATGTTGTTTATAATCAAGTTCTGAGTTAAATTAATATTATAGTGAATTTTTAAAAGATTTTACTTTATAATTTTTATACTGTACTTATACTTTTAATTTCCTGTACATAACACTACTTCGATTTTACACTACAGATAGAATTCATTCCTTTTCCTGTCTAATAGAAGCTTAGGATACATAAATACCCAGGCAACGCCGGGTAAGGACAAGCTAGTGTGATATAATGCAAAAGAAAGCTAGGTTGATTTGGCTACTTGGAACACTAATGAGTTCTTAAGTCTCTGGTGGCTACTAGTGCTGAAAACACTGAGGTTGATGCTGCTTAAAGACAAAGCTGAGAGCTGGAGAAGCAGCTAACAGAAAAACTGGAAAATGATATTATTGCTCCTTTTGGATACAACATGGTTTTTTTCCCCCAAAGCAGAAATGTATGGTGCGTCTCTGAGGGTGCAATCCTAATGTGGAGTTAGGCTGGCACAGTTAGGCCAGCAAAGTTTGACCAGCACAAGGGACACCGTAAAGTATGTTTGGACCACTCTTGGAGTCAGAGAGGCCAGCACACAGATGTGTGCCATCCTCCCTGATTCCAAGAGTAGTCCAAATGCTTTACAGTGGCCCTGATGCTAGCCAAACTTTGCTGGCCTAACTGTGCCAGCAAACTGTGCTAACTCCAGGTTAGGATTGTGCTCTAAATTGTGGGAAATTTCATTTTCCCAAATGTTGCCTTCTAAAAGCAACTGAGAATCGGGGAAAAGCAACTGAGAATCGGGGATAAATGATATAGCTGAATTTTTGAGTAAATAGGTAAGAAAAGCCATAGTCTACAGAAAATATTTATACTAGGACATGGTCTGAGAACCTATGATACAGCCACCTCGCTGAAGCTAATGAAGTCAAAATTTGGCCAGTATCTCACTAAATGAAAGATCACATGTAAGACCCATGTAAGTCACCTTGAGTTCCATGGATGAAACAAAGTGGGACATAAAGGTAATAAATAAAAAGGAGTCCGTAATACTAAATTCGTTTAGCCTCAGCAAGGTGGCTCTATCATGCACCCTTGGATCATATCCTGGTATAACATTTTTTATAGTTGCTAAGAAAAAAACCCAACTATTGGGTATTATACTTAACCCACTGTCTAAATCATCAAATGATCAGTTAATCCAAGAAGTCCTAAAGAAATGGAACTATTATTTTAAGAAAAAAATTCCAAGACACTGGGGGTACAATCCTAATCAACTTTCCAGCACCAGGATAAGGGCAATGCAGCTTCAAGGTAAGGGAAAATAATTCCCTTACCTTGAGGTGGCCTCCGTGACTACTGCTCCACTGGCCCATTGCAGAACATGCCCCATTGGCACATCTATATCAGTGCTGGAAAGTTGGTTAGGATTGCATCTTAAGATTCATAACAGTTATGCATTATAATAATGGCTCCTGCAAATAAGACCTATCACATATAAATTCATCCTCTATGAATCCAGTTGATTTTATATACTTGGACTTTCAAAAAGCTTTTAATACGGTCAGTCAGCAAAGGCTATGAAGGAAAACAGCAGTCATGTAACAAGATTACAGGTCCTTTTTAAAGTGCAGAAAGTAGAGAGTAGGAATAAATGGGCAATTTTCACATTGTTGGGAAGAAAGAGAGTTTTTAATGTGTCCATAAATGAATCAGGGGTCAGCATTACGAGGCCACGTTTGCTGATAGTAAAAACCAAAGCAGATTGTGAAGGGTTTAAAAAGATGTTCTTCAAGCTGCATGAATGGGCAACCAAATGGCAGAAGCTATTTGGTGTCAATAACAGTACAACTGTGTACACTGGAGCCAAAAATTCCCGCTTCCTATACACACTGATGGGCTGTGAGTTGTTTCTGATAAATCTGGAAAGAGATCTTGGAGTTATGGTGGCGAGCTCAATGAACACAACAATTCCATGCGCAGCAGCAGTGAAGAAGGTTAATTCTAGGGATCGTTAGGAAAGGGATAGAAAATACTGATAGAATCATTGAGTTGGAAGGGATCGACAAGGTCATCTAGTCCTACCTCCTGCCTGTCGCAGGAAATCCTCCTAGAGCATCTCCAGCAGGTGCCTGTCAAGCCTCTGCTTGAGGGAGAATCTACCACATCCCTTGGCAATCTATTCCACTGTTGAACTGCCCTTATCGTCAAGAAATTCTTGCTGATGTCTAGCCGGAATCTCCTCTCTTGCAGTTTATACCCATTGGACCTAGTTCTACTGTCAGAACTAGACAGTTGAGAACAAATTTGTCCCTTCTTCCTTATGACAGCCCTTCAGATATCTGAAGAGTGCTATCATATCCCTTCTCAGCCTTCTCTTCTCCAAGCTAAACATACCAAGTTCCCTCAATTTTCCTCATAGGACTTGTTTTCCATAGGACTTGTTTTCTAGATCCCTGATCATCTTCATTGCTCTTCTCTGAACCTGCTCCAGTTTAGCTGCATCCTTCTGGAACTGAGGTGCCCAGAATTGAACACAGTACTCCAGGTGAGGTCTACCAATGTGGACTAAAGTGGAACCACAACTTCTTGGAAGCTATGGTTCTATTAATGCAGGCCATAATTGCATTAGCCGTCTTTGCAGCTGTATCACACTGTGACTCATGTTCATCTTTTGATCCACTGCAACTCCAAGATTCCTCTTACATGTTGTACCACCAAGCCATGTTTCTCCCATTCTGTACCTGTGTATTTGGTTATTTTTGCCTAAATGTACAACTTTTCATTTTTCCCTGTTGAACTTCATTCATTTCAGCCCAGTATTCCATGTTGTCAGGGTCTTCCTGACGGCTTTTACTGTCTTCTATTGTGTTTACTACTACTCCCAGTTTGGTGTCATCCAAGTCATTGATGAAGATGTTAAAGTGAAACAGGCCCAAGACAGAGCCCTGGGACACTCCACTTGAAACGGTCTTCCACGTCAGTTCCGAGGCAAAGCCATTGACGATCACTCTTTGTGTATGGTTATCCAACCAGTTGCAAATCCACCTAACAATGATTTCATTCAGCCCATATTTCACCAACTTGCTGATTAAGATGTCATGTGGAACCTTGTCAAATGCTTTACTGAAGTCAAGATAAATCACATCCACAGCATTCCCACCATCCAGTAAGCTAGTCACCCAGTCAAAAAAGGAGATGAGATTTGTCTGGCAAGATTTGCTTTTGACAAATCCATGTTGAGTTCTGTTAATCATAAAGTTGTTGTATAAGTGTGCGCAGATATGTTTTATCATTTGTTCCAATATCTTCCCCAGTATTCTGCTTCACTCTTGCTGCGTCTTACAAAGTATTTATGTATGATTTAGATTTTTTAAATGTATTTGTTAAATAAAATTAAAAGTATTAATAAAATAGATTTAAATAACTATAATAAGGGGAATTAACTGGATGATATAAGAAAGGCTAATAGGGTTGTTGATTTTGGCATTTTGACCTGGTAGTAGAAAACTATATGTAAGTAGGACATATTGCTTCACTCTTGCTGTGTCTTATGAAGTATTTAGTATTTAGAATGATTTAAAATTTTTATTAGTTAAATAAAAAGTATTAATAAAAAAGAAAAAGGATAGAAAGTAATAGCCCAATCCTAACTTGTGCCAAAAAACTGGCCTGAGACATATCCAGTGCAAGGCAGGTGCCAGTGGAACAGCGAGTAAGAGGATATGTTTTTCCTTACCACGTGTCATTTAGCCATCCAGCAAATTCGTTGGCGCAGATCTGAATAACCCCATAGGGATAGAGACCTGTGCCAGCAAATTTGCTGGCACAAATATGAGTGGCCCATGTAAGGCCAATTGGGCTGGGAATGGGAATTAGGACTCATCCTGCACTGCCCACCCCCTCCCAGGCCCGATCCGCCCTCCCTCTGCCCCAAAACTCCCCAGCCCCAGAAAGCCCTCCCACCACCTTCTCCAACCACCCATGCCAGCCTGTCTCTGCCAGCATGAACAACCCCTCCGTCGCTGGATTTGGCCTCTAGGAGCCAGCACGTGTCCTTGCACTGGCTCAGCCAACTCCAGAGTAGTTGCAAACATGCTTTACAGCATCACTGGGCCAGTGCAAGGGGCTAGTGCCAGCCCAGCGATGAGCCAGGATTGAGCTCTAAGATTATTAATATTTTATTGCCCCTATACAAGTCAACCATGTGACCACACTTTGATTGCTGTGTACAATTCTAGTTGCCATCCTACAAGACAAATAGCACAGAGCTGGAAAAAAGCAAATCAAAGTGATCAGAGGTATCTTCTTATGACAAAGCTACAATTCTGGGGGAAGGCTTTAGGGTGGAATAAGGTAAAGGGGGGCATAATTGATAGTTATAAAATTATGCAAGGAGGGTAGACAGAGAAACTTTTTCCCCCCTCTTTCACAATACTAGAGCCAGGGGTCATTCTCCTTGACTCCAAGAGTAGTCCCAAAACGCTTTATGGTGGCCCTTGTGCTGGCCAAACTTTGCTGGCTTAGTTTATGCCAGCCTAACTCCAGTTTAGGATTGCGCTCTAAGAGACACAGCAGAGAGGGAGAAAGCTGCCAGGGGTGGGGGAAGGAGAAGAAAGCTTGCCGAGATGAAATTCAGCTGTAAAGCGGGAAAAACAGAAGATGAAGAGACATATGTTAAAATGTGCAACAGAATTTGAAACATTTTTGTTTGTATGTTTCTGCATGCCTAATTATAATGAGAAACTTTTCTTTACAAATGTAATTAAGACTTGAGATAGGTGCTGATACTGGTGCTTATAGTTATGGAGTTCTTAATTCAGAGCTGGGTAGGTCTGCAAGTACAGGGCATGCTAATAATATTCCAGTTATTTCTGAGAAATGGTAACGCAAGCTGTATTTATTTTTATCTTGGTTCCCAACCTTTGTTTCCAAGAAGTCACTGTCATGCTACAGAAAGGAACTACTGTACTGCTAATATAGATCTCATTCTCATTAGCTCTTTTAGTTTATCTTTTTTGTATAATCTGTCAAAAGACTCAAAAAACACACACCATGATTTTTGCTGATCATGCACTATTATTTCTTCACTGGGAAACTAGTGTCATGTATGCAATAGTTACATAAGTTTCTATGGGAGAGTATAATAATACTTAGCATTTATATGGCACTTTCAAGTGTTCCTTACAACCCTATAAGGTAGATACATCTCCATCTTACAGAGGGGGAATTGAGGCTGGGATGGACTGGTTTATCTAAGACCACTTAGGACGCAATCCTAACCAACTTTCCAGCACTGACATAACTGTGCCAATGAGGCATGTGCTGCATCCTGCAGTGAAGTAGGAGTCACGGAGGCCTCCTCAAAGTAAGAGAATGTTTGTTCCTTTACATCAGAGCTGCATTGCCCTTACACCATTGCTGGAAAGTTGGTTAGGATTACGCCCATAGTGAGCTCATGGTAGAGGCAAGATTTGAACCACAAAGCTTGGTTCAAAGAAGACAAGAGCTACAGCTCATACTACATGTACTGACTTGTTCCAAGAATACTGAATGAAACTGACTTCATTTAACACCTAATGGAATTTCTAATGGCCTGGGATACATTCAAAGCATACATTAAAGGTCAATTTATTAGTGTTGGGAGTGCATATGAAAAAAAAAAGAATTAAACTAGAATGATAACATTAATGAAAATGATATATTGGAAAAGAATAATTAAAGAATACAGTATATGAAATTTGAAATAGCTAGGGAGAAATTATGTATGTTTCAAAATGATTCCTCTAATAAAAAGAACAGATTGATCACTTACTAAAGCTAATTCAGAAATAAGATATGTATATTTAATAATTTTTAAAAAAGAAAATCCAGATAGTAACGCTATTGCAGATTTGGATGTGACATGTCTGATTTGGAAAGCAAAAGGATAGTCCAATAACAGCACAAGAACTATTAAATGCAACCAATGACTTGAAATTAAATAAATGCCCAGGACATATTGGTTTAATTATGGAATTTGATTTAAGAAATTGAAATTGACACCAACATTGCTTCTGGTTTTTTACGACTGTTTAGAGGCCCAATTCAGAGGCCCTTGTTGCTGCTGGTACGTGTGTAAAGCCATAAAACATGTTTGCAACATCACATGAGCAAGCACCGCTCACACTAGGCTGGTGCTAGTTAGCGCCCAGTCTCACCACAAGCAATACTAATGGCTGAAGCTCCAGCAGCACCAGCTCCCAGTAAGCCCTTTCGGGGAAGGGGGGGTGGGGGTGGAACTGGGTGGGGGAGGGGAGGGGAGGAGAGGGCCTGCAAGGGGGGTGGGGACGGTGGCAGCTTCTGCTGACCTAAAACAGGTCTCCACAGCTCTGTGCCCATTCATACATGGGCACAGAGCCAAGGAGGCCCATTGCTGACGGCTGACGGCATTGCTTCCTTGCCATTGCTGAGGCCCATTGCTTCCTTGACGGGAGTAAATGCTCCCTTCCCCCAAGGAGACCTCTAGCAATATCCCAGCAGGGCCATGATCCAGCAGTTGCCGTTTCGGTGCCTCTAGAGCCCTGAGGCTGTCAGGCTCAGGGTTGGCCCTTCCTGCTCAGATGCTCTCCTTGCTACTCCTGTTGCTTCAGCAACCCAGGGCGCTACATAGATGGTGAGGCTTCCCAGGGCCTCTGGCTGGCCTCTGAAAGGCTCCTCTCATGGTCCTGGACCTGGATGCAGCAACTCCAGGGGCTGCACTTGGGGTGTGAAGGAGTCTGGGAAGGCTTTTGCTGGACCAATCTACAAAGAATTTTTAAAAGCCAACAGGAAATTATGTCAGATGTGAATACTCCAGCCTAGAGGAACAATAACACTTGGCCAACTGTGCCAACATTTGGCTGTTCTGTTTACAGAGCACCTTGTTTACACACTCTCTTGCCCTTGCACTTGGACTGCCAATTTGTCAAGCAGTTGATTGTGATTAATTTGAAGTTGAAATGAGTTGGAAGAGAACGGAAAAACCTGGATACCAACTTGGACTTCGAGTCCTGACGTGCCTTTGCTTTACCTTGAAATTGGGCAAGTGATCGCGCAGATATGCTGAAGTGGATGGCATTCACATTTTGCAGCAAGGACTTAAGGACCTGAAAGTGACCTGGCATAATGAGCAAAGGAAATGTGGCCAACATACCTGGGATTTCCTGCCTATGTGAACCAGGCCTATCGATTGGGGATAACAATCCTCAAAGCAATGTCAAGGGCACCTGATAGCGTTTACGTGAATTCCTGAACACACTTCAGCAAATTGATTGCTTGTCTTCTCATCCCGGAGGACCTGGTGTAGTTGTGTCAGCACAACTCCTGGTCTGAAGACCGCTGCAGTACTTGTAAGTGTGCAAGGTGGGTTTTCCCCCCGTTTTGGAACAGTTTTATTGAAAGGCTGAGAAAAGCCTCCGCATATTGTCACGATTCCCGGGAGTCTGGCGCGTCCAGACTGCCCACAGGGATCGTGGGATGATGTTCCCTCCTGGCCACCAGCAACCTCCAGTGGCCCAGGAGGCATTACCTTAGCCCAATCAGTAGTGTAGCCCAGCGCCAAGACTGGTTTCAGCTAACCCCTGTTCCCAGCACACGAGGCACACCATGGAGTAAAATGTAATGATTTATTAAAACTACAGGTTACAGCATAGAGGCTTAAAAAAGCCTTTCAAAGCAATCCAAAGCATGGCATAACCACATGATGCTTAATGCAAAACAAGAAAACACCTATCTCCTAGTTTAATTACATTCTACCTATCAGCCAGCAGAGGACACAGCTCCTGGTATGGAGAAGATGTCCTTGGGAGTTTTCCTGCTAGAGGCCCCTCTATCTCACTCCTGGCCAGTAGAGCCAGACAAAACAGCCTCCAGGAGAAAACTTTCTCACCACCAGGGTCCCATAGGGGAGGGGAGGAAGACAGGCACAGGCCGCAAAATGGAGCCGAGCCAGGCCTGTTTCCCTCCTGGACTGAACTCTCATGTGCAATGCACCAAACTGGGCAGAATTCATACCATCCCACCCTTCCAGTCTGCATTGTGATTTTGGTAAAGAGTCTTTGTTAAGTAGGGGAAATGAGCTCCCCCACCGCAAGTGGGTTTAATGGATGACCAGTGTGCTTGGTCATCCCTCACCAGCGCACATTTGAAGTGTTGTGAGCCACTCCACACACAGCATGTGCCGCTGCCTGATTCACAGAGTTGTCCCTTGTCTTCCAGACCCCCTTGCTCCTACTTTCACTCATTTTCCAGAACCCCAAAGCTCAACATGCTGGCCCCTGACATGCTGGGGTTGGTCATTGGGTTTGGAAACATGGAATGAGGAATTTTGCACCAATGGCTGGTGTCCTTGACGGAAGCAACATCCCAATTCTGAGTCCAAATGAGGGGGCTGACAACAGCCATGAGTTTCAGGCAGTGGTGGACTCCAGGGCAATGATCTTGGATGTTTTTGCAGAGGCATCTAGCAAATGCCATGAGGTTAGGGTTCTGCTACGTATGTCCCCACTGTTCAGGAGAATGAAGGACTCTTGAGCACCCAGCACGACAGAGGACATCAATGGGGTTGCCATCTCTCGGTCATCAGAGCCACTACGTATCCACTGTGCCCGTGGCTGATAAAGCCTTACCCCCCCCATCCTAAAGCATGGGCACCAACTACATCTATGGCTGCTGCAGGATGTCAGTGGGAAGAGCCACTGGACAGTTGAAGGGTTCTACTTAATAGTGGTGGTGATGATATGCTGCCTCCTGCATAAGTTCTGCACAGGTTTGCCACTCCCAAAGAGAAGTTCTGGTGGAGCAGGAACTGCCCATGGCATATTGGATAACATTGGTTGTCATCTCTCTCCCTCCCGCACCTAGACTGTATTTGAGAGATGGAGCGCATGAGGAGACTGCCAAAAGGAATAGGGACACTTGGCTATTCTGTGGCACAAAGCACCTGAAATAAGGAAAACCACTTGAATATTGTCTTAATCTGTAGAAAATGCCCATTGCCACATAGATTTCTGAGCTTAATTATAAGTGGATGATATGTGGAGCCCTAATATCCTTATGGAAGCAGCAATTTTCTACTATTTTGATGAAACTATCTAGCATCCAATTCTGGACACCACCTATACAGGGACCCCTTGACCTGATCAGTCTTTCTTCCCCACCTAACCCACTTTTAGACCCTGATGGTGCTGAAGTCCAGCCTCCTCTATAAGTAGTAAGCCAGACATGCTCCAATTTGTAATGGGTTCTTTGACTTGTTCCAATGAATTAAGTGCTCAAGGCAAGTTATCTCGCTAATAGGTTGTGCGTGAGGAGTGAAGACAGGTACAGCACTTCCCTCTGTAGCCAGCGTATTCCTAGCTCTAATAAGTTTGCTTGGCCCTGCTCTGTCAGTTCCATTCCCCCCCACCCCACCCCGTTCCTGCTCTTTCACTTACACTTATTGGAAAAAATAATTGGATGGATTGAAGCGCAGCACCATTTTACTTAACAGATAAGAAATTTCATATCTTCCCTGATTAGAGGCTGTGAGATACCAGCTCTCCATAGCCAGCAGCAGAGGCAATTTCATTTCACTTCTGCTGATATGTGGAGAAAGTTGGTGTACTGCACACGGAAAACCCTGTTACTTTAATATCCTGCCCTATAAGTGGGCTCCTTCCACAATAAGTCACCCATAGGTGTTTCATTCTATCTGCCTCAACAAGGACCTTTCTGCGGAGATTTAAATGCAGTTTGTTCACCGTTTGCCCTTGTTGCTCGTCTCCTGCAGTTCTCGATTGATGGTTATCCTTAGAACTGTGTCACCATTACTTGTGTATAGACTATGTAAATGTGAGGGAGGACAATTGTACCCACTGCCAGGGCCTGCCCAAGACCTCCAAACAGGGTGCCAAATGCTGCCCTCCCTTATTTGGAGATGGATTGGTCTCTATTCTGATATGTTCTTTTCCCATAAAGGAGGAAGGTTCTTTTCCCTCTCTCATAATACCAGAACCAGGGACATCCACTAAAAATAGAAAGCAGCAGAACTAGGCTTCGCAGAAGCAAACCAGGGCTAAATCGTGCCCTAGGCACACCATGCCATGACGACGAGGAGGGCGCATGGCTTCTTGGTCAATTTTGCCCAAGCTGCAGCCAAGATGCCATGGGCCTCCCTGGCTTCATGACTCAGGAAGCCAGGGGGCGCATGGGCCCTCTCAGCTCAGCTGGGATGATTTCACCTGAAGCCACCTGGAGCGCCCAGGTGGCAGGTGCTCCCATGGCTTTGACAGTGCCTGTCACCTGGGCACTCCCAGTCGCAGCTCAGGCGAAATAGCCTCAGCAGCTGAGAGGGCTGCTTCGCAACTGGGGAGCAATTGGAGCGCAAGCGCTTGCACCACCCCCCTCCAGAGGCACCCTGGGCATGGGCTATATCATGCTCCATGAAACATACACCTCTGAGTAGTACATACACTATCAAAACACTTTGATAGTGTTTCCTGAGCAGACCCCATTATATTCCATATGTAAATGGGGAAAAGGAGAGCAGTGGGTGAGGGGACAATGTTGTCAGGAATCCAAACCTAGCCTTCACTCCTTTCACTGGGTGGCCTGGCTTAGATCTCAGAGCACACAGAGACACACTGCGCCCCTCAGGGAACCTCCATATCCTCCCTCCATACACATGCATAGCATAATGACAGGTATTTTGCTAGCAAATAACCATGACAGACGTTTTGCTAGCTAACATCTGCTACTCTAGAGCATATCAACCACGGTGATCCATACACCCTCCCCTCTTTTCATCACCACGATGCCATAGCAAGTTCAATGCATATTCCCAAACTGTTTAAATCAGCAGTAGTCACCTTTTCTGTTTCCAGAAATTTTCACAGATATTGCCTCAGGTAAAAGACATTGCCACCCACAAGTCTGATTTCCTAAATTCTAAAGAGTTCCAGAAAGGGAGGGGGGACCATCATTCCAGCAGCCAATTTGGCAGTCTTCATCTCATTCATTGAGTGGAAACTCTCTAGATAGACTGCGTCCATTTCTGTATGACAAAAGCAGCGCATGGGCGGGGGGATAAATTAGAAATGGGGAGAAAGAGCAAAGGGATCACTTTTTCCATAGACCCTATAAGAATGGTACTGATAAAAAAAACAAAAACAGTATTAGAAAAATGTTTTACATTGTGACAGTAAATGCAGGCAGAATGGTAACTCCACTGGTGTAAACATAGGAATTGTGCCATGAGTCTCAATGTCACGATTGCATGGACCACCATGATCAAGTCTGAGCAATTCAGGTAAGGTCACAATTGGCACACCAGTCGAGGCTGGGCAGAGGAACCCCTGGCCACCACCATCACCTGGGCATTCAGGAGCAGCAATGAATTCCAAAGTACAGGCGTGGCCCAGTATCCACTGATTCAGTATCCATGGTTTCAGTTATCCATGGATACCATGGACATTGGGACGCCTATTAAAAAGATAAAGGTAAAGTTTTCCCCATGACGAAAAGTCTAATTGTGACCGACTGTAGTGGGCAGTGCTCAATTCCGTTTCTAAGCAGAAGAGCCAGCGTTTGTCCAAGGACAAGTTTCCGTGGTCATGTGTCCAGCTTGACTATATGCCAAGGTGCATAGAACACCGTTACCTTCCCACCGAAGTGGTACCTATTTACCTACTCGCATTTTTACATGCTTTCGAACTGCTAGGTTGGGAAGCATTAAACAGATCTCATTTTTTTACCTTGTTACTGCAAAATAACTAATGTTGCCTTATCTTTAAAAAGGCATCCCCAGTATCCACGGTTTCATGTATCCACTGGAGGGTCTGGAATGGAACACCAGTGGATACTAGGGATGCCTGTACCCCCAAGTGGTGGATTGCTCCTGCAAAGGGACTGCTGTCCTAATCAGACCAAGTGGCAAATTCAATACCTTCATCATAATCTCCTAATGAAGAGGACCTCTCTTTTGATCAGATTTAATTTCAGCTTGCTTGCTCTCATCCAATCCCCGCACTAATTCCAGACTTTGGTCAAGGATTTCCACGGCTTTCCAGTATGAAATGACATACTGGTGGTGCAATCCTAACCTGGAGTTAGGCCACTTGTGCTGGCCTAACTCCAGGTTAGGATTGTGCTCTGGGTGTCATACACATGTATGTATTGCAAATTCATTTACTTCATTGACTTTACATTGTCAGTAGTATTCTTAAAACATCTTAGTGGTACACCTAAAAATATAATGCCTGAAGAGATAGAACGGCTATTTAATAGATAGAATGGCTATTTAAAACCATTCCAAAGCCAATATTGGTATGTGCGTCTGTGGAAGGGGCTCAAAAGAGAATACAATAAAATAAAATCAATAATTAACAAAAAGAAAACAAAAACACATTAAACAGTATATAGCACTAGGAAAAAATGAAAAAGACACAATTAAGAGGAGACAGAACAGATCAACCTAAACTTGGGCCCCAGAGACTAAACGGAACAAGAGTTTTTTGCAATTATCCTCAGAACAGTGCAAATGACAGAACCAGACTTATATCCAGAGTATGTCTTCCCTTCCTTTACTACAGATCCAGATGTAAAAAGTCACATACCACCCAGAAAGCCCCACTTCAGATGCAATGGTGGCAGAGAAGTACAATGTCTTCACTATCATAATTGCTAGGAAGTGGTCCCTATAATGAACTCTTGCCCATCCTTGTCTTATGGAGAAAGAAACACACTTCCAGACTTGCAACACTGACGTTGTTAGTGTTACTTAACCTGACAATGGATGTTAATGAATTCAACAAAATAGAACCTCTCTCTTCCAGGAGACTTCTGACCGTTGGGTTTATAGCAATCATGTGCAAATCTTGTGCATGCCTGCTCCATGCCAGCGGCTCATGTGCACCACATGTAAGATTCAGGCCATTGCATACTAATATAAATGTTATTTTTCTGAGCATTTGGAGTGGCATGCAAAAGATTTTCCCCTGCATGCGATGGCAGCTGCACACCACCACCTGGCCAAGGGCAGAGAGCCAGCATGCGCAGTCTTTTCAAGGCATAATTCAGGGACTACTTTTGCCAAATGCTAGAGTGACCTGGACCTGAGTTTCAGTGTTCCAGAAAGGAAACCGAGGAAGTTTTATCTCGCTCCTATACTAAACTGATGCTGAGCTCCAAAATCAATAGCTTCACCTTCTAAAATGCTCCAGAAGAGCCAGTAACGATTTTTAATCTATTCTAAATGTCAGAACAAACAACATTTCTTCACAAGCCTTCACTTGCTACAGGCAAGGAGAAGAGCAGTCATCGGCCCCAGCCCTCTCCCCACCGCCTATCTGCGATTCACTTTGCATTTGCAAAGCTTCGCACGAGTGCACAAGAAGAAATGGCCAATTATTTAAAATGCATAAAACACCACCTGTGCCACCTTCTTTGCCCAGTCAAATGCTGCCCTGCTGATTTTGAGATTTTGCTTCTCTCTTTAAGCAATCCAAATGTGAGGAAAGACCAAAAGTTTTGTTTATCACTAGGGATAATAATCTATTTCCAAACTCAGGGCTGTCTCCTCAAGAGCATACACTGAAATAAACTGGTCTTTTGCACTGTTAGCAATTACCCAGCACGTGCAAAAGAAATTACATAATCATGAGATGCTTACAAATTAATGTCTGGCATCTTGTGCAATGTCTTGCGCGAGTGGAAATCCTAGTCAATATTTCCTTTCAAAGAGCAAGAACCTTATGCTATCCCTTCCACATGAGTAAGCCACTTCCATAAGTGGAAATCTAGAATACAGGCAGATCTGTATTAAACCTTGGCTTGGCCCTAGGCTTTCAGGTATTTGGGTCCCCCTCCAAAACTCCAGCCAATGTAGGCCTTGGCCTCGACTTGCCAGCAGCCCCCAGTGATGTGGGCCAGATTGGGCCCTCACAGGAGCTCCTGTGGCCAGGACAAATGACAGGGCCTGGCTTGAGCCTTGTGCCCCAACATCAAGGCGGGTTAGGGCACAGATAACAGTGCCAAATTGATAAGCCCTAGTCCCTGTGGGGCCCCTAGGGTTCAGTCTAGTCAGCCATATGGATAATACGGTCCTAGATACAACCCTGTATCAGTGCAGGTGGCAAAAGATAAAATTTGGGGTTTGGGTGTGACAGGAGTTGATATCAACATTAACCTTGTAGAACATGGGAATTCACTCAGATCCTTTCCCATTGCCAGTAGCACCCACCCACTCTCATCTTTGTCCCGAGACATCCCTGCTTTCTTTGGGGGAGGTGGGACAGCAGAAGTTGGCTGAGTACCCAGCCAAGCTCTATTTCTGAGATGATCATTGGGGGCTTCCAACAGTTTGGGCTGAGATGATGGGTACACTCTGTTTTCTTCCCAAGCCTCCATGATTGTCTATACAGACTGTATTCTCTGCCCCTTGTCCATTATGCATGCTTCTGGTCTCCAAAATACCCTACCCATATGTCCCAAAGGCTAAGGCAGAGGAGACTTCCCCTTCAACTGCCTGTTGAGAAATACAGAGAGGAAGGAAAATTGCAACTCACCCAACTATTGGGAAAAATACAGTGTGTGAAAAAAAGCTATTGTCACAAGTCTGTGCTACTCCTTCCTGTCTGCCGCAGACAGTGTCTTCCATGTTCCTGTTGCATTATCTATAAAAAAGTTCCCTTTTTCTGTCTCGTCATGCTTGAGCATCTGCACGAGGAAAGCAATAAACCAGCCATGGGGTTGAGTAACAGAGACGATATAACTCTAGAGAAACATGATTAGGTCAAAGTCCCTAGCTGATGCTTGAATTCTGGTTGTTTGCTCCAACTTCTGCCTATATTGGCAGAGCAGTACTCTTCAACCTTTTCAGACCTAGTGTCACGTTTAACACCAGTCTGCTATATTGGACCTACTGTACATTTTACGCATAGTTGATGTCAACTTTGAAAAAAAAAGTTAGCTCTGAAAAATAATATTCCAATATTTGACAAACAAAAATCCATTGTGCAATAATTTTGACTACACTTGTTCATTTATGATCAAACCATCGCCAGAACATCAGTGGGTTATTTTTCTTTATTACTGACCTTGGGGGAGAAGATAAAATGGTACAAAATCCATGGGTGTGTATCTCTGTGTGTGCACATGTGTGTATTTGTTTTAAAGGAGCTTTAGTACTTTAGACGATATGGTTCTAATCCTGATCATCGTTGTCAGCTCTGCATGCTATTTGTAATGGTAAAAAAGTTTCTATTGCTTTCAGTAATTTTCTATGGCAAATTACCTTAATCAAAATGCTATTGTCCTTTCAAACCAGTCTGCTATTAAAAAAAGGGTCTAGAGTAGTAATTTTCAATATTTTTCATCTCATGGCATACTGACAAGGCACTAAAATGTTCAGGGCATGCCATCAGTTTTTTGACAATTCACAAGGCACACCGTGCACCCTGGTATGGGGAGTTCAGACATGCATGGGATGTCTTCATTTTGACTATGCGTACTTATCTTTTGCTTCTCTCTTTCTCCCCCCTCTTCTTAATTATTTTCACACCTGCAATCCTTCCCTTTATTCTCTCTCTCAAAACATATTTCAAAAAATAATCACAGCTGTGTCCCTGCTGTGTCTTACCTCAGTTGACTCAGAATCCAGTTTGGCATACTGACCCACCACCTGTTGAAGATTCAGGAGCAGGAAAAATATAACTGGAAGCTGCAGTGGAGTTCACTTAACACTTCTTGCAAAAGCAACACCATCTGTTTAATGTTAACTCCACAGAGGCTCCTGTAATCAGCAGTTCTTACCCTCTCCTTTTTCCTGGACAACCAATCCTTCTTTCTTCTCACCTAAGACCTGAACTGACGGGTAGAATTCATCTTTTGTACACTGCTTATAGAACCGCACTCATGTAAAAAGACCTGGGATTAATTTAAACTTTTGCTGAGCATTCTGTCTCACTCCTGTATTGAGGTGTACCTCCCCCCACATTGGGTCTAATATTATTATTATTTATTGAATTTTTACCCCATCTTTCTGCCCCATGTCAGGGCACTAAAGGCAGCTTACAATATTAAAATTATAAACAATAAAATTAGATAACAATAAAAGGATAAAAATTAAAACAGTAAGATTCAAACCATTAAAAATTTAAAACTTACAGTTTAAAAAACAAACAGGCACAGGAAAACCCAAAGCACAAATCACACATTCCCTTTTTAGGACTCTGCATCCCATTGGCTCCCATATGCTCCTCTGTTGCTTTTGTGGCAGATATCAAACCTCAAGTGTAATTGTAGACTCAAGACAGATTTCTAGGCCTCATGTATCATATCTGATACACTGATATTATATTCTCAAGAGCGAGTCACTTCTTAGGAATTAGATTCATCCTGCCCATTTTCTTGTCAGGAGAGGGGATGCTGTGCAGACACCATTAGATTCACATCTCAGGGGGCCTTTTAATCTTCTGCCATTTCTAATACATTTCTCTTGCAGTGCCTTCGCCTGACTCGTCCCCCACTCCATTGAACCACAGGAAGCAGAAGAAGGAGTGATTCAGAAATAATGAATTTTACTGAAGCAGATAATCTCAGAGGTACCCCTACTTCGTACACACGGAGAGAATCTGGACACCACCAAGCTTAATGGCCAAGTGCGAAATCATTTGGAAGATGAAATCCGGTACAGACTGATATGGCAAATCGGCCATAGCCTCATGGCGGAGTTGCACTTGGTTCCTGTTCAGCAGGCTAAGCAACTCTAAACTGACTGGCAGTAGCTTGAGCTTGGGTGGTTGATTTTGATGGGCATGCAGTCAGCCACGGTTTCATGCCCATAAGAAATGCGAATGGATCTGGAAGCAAGGGCCTGCAGCAGCTGGACGCACTAACTATCAAGAGGCCTCAAGCAGAGAGGCAATCCAGCAGAAACTGAGTTGCAGGATTTTGCTGGCGTTCTGAGAGGTGGTCAGATAGAATGAGAAACAGCAATTTCCGTTTCCATTTGATCTCAATCTTACTGTTCAAGAGTAAGTGCACTTGTCAAAAAAAAGGAGAGAAAAACCCAGCTATAGTTTGCTGTTTGCCCCCAATCATTTCTGTTCTGTAAGGATGTAAACAGCTCCTCTTGCTATCTTGATGGCTTATCCACAAAATCTCACATCCCAGATGGAGAGAAAGTGCTTAAGCAATCAGTTAACACAGATAATACTCCTTATTTTGGATAATACCCCTTGAAATAATTTCACCACTTTCTGGTTAACTCAGAATAGAGGGAAAAGCTTGAATTGTTCTGACTTTAAAATTAATTTAAAATTTTCCTGACTTTAAATAAACATGGGTTTAGGGTGTGTGCGTGCGTGCATGAGAGAGAAAGAGATGTATATTTTGATTTTGGTATATATTATAGGATTTTATGCCAGTTTTTTGTTTTATAAGATTATTACCTGTCTTGACCATATGGATAGTGCAGGTTACAAAAGATCAGATAAATAAACTTTGATTCCCATGTTATTACTGCAGGTTACATGGGGCAGATGCAGAGTAGACAAGTGTTACAGTACAGAAATACAGAAACAAACAACAGTTCAATACATGTCGAATGCCTGAAGGGTAAACATGAAGCACTGAGGGATATGTTTACTTGCCAGCATGTTCATTGGAAATGTCCCTGCAGGTTCTGGACCAAACCTGTCCATCTTCTGCAGTATTATGAATCTAACTACCAGGCAATCTGGCAGTTTGCCACCTAGCCAGATGGGGTGCAGGGCAACGGCTCATAGACTTGCACTTAAAGCTTGAAGCATATCAGAATTGAATCCAGCTCATTCTAGGCTGCCATCTTACATGACGGTTCAAATTGTCTGGCAAAAAGGTAGATATGGAAGTCAGGCCCTTTCCCAGTTGTTTTTCTATTTAATGCATCAATTCTCACCTTGCCAATACCTCGTTCCAGCTGGAATTTTGAGAGGGCCAAAGAATACCTTGGGAGGCTTCAAGAAAAGATTCTCTCATTCCTTGGCAGATTCATTCGCCCACACCTTCCAAGAGGCTTTTCATGGCCTGACTAGGAATCCTGCCTGGTTTTTAGAGTCACAACTGACAGCATTTTAAAGGCCCATAATAACTGAAGACATTCTCTGACGTGGCTTTCCATTTCACATTTCCTCCCCCCCCCCAAACTCTGGCATGAGGGACCACAGTTCACAAATAGGCTTTACTAGGAACTGCAGATACCATCGTGACTGAGAGCCCAAAGGAGCAAACACTGAAACTGACCCAAAAAGGCAACCGAGGAAGACGTGCCAAAGCTCATCCCGTTTAGAGTGTTTGACTTTGGTAAAACAGCAGCTGCTCATGGCCACACAGGGCAGCAGAGAGGCAGCGATTAAGGCAAATAACATTTTCATTTTCTTCTCGTGGCCCTGCTGAGATTCAATCCCTATAATCACTACAAAAGCCGCCAAAGGGAGCTGCCTCTGTATACGTGTGAGGAGCATGACAGAAGAGGGTCAGAAAAGCGGCAAGAGGCCTGGCCCTGGAAAATCCCCAAGATTTGCTGTTCTTTGCTTTTCATCATACTTACTTCTCAAAAAGGTTATAGTTGCTTGAAGGCTGCACCGACTGACGGTTCAGCTGCTGAGCAAATGCAAAGCCTGGTTGTGGTTTTTTAAATCTCCCTTCTGACCATGTAGAGGGATAGCTCTTTCTCCAATGCACACAGCAATCTCATCTAGACAGTCTTAAGTAATCAGCAACTACACCAATCAGTTTGAAACCTGGGCTCTGGAAGAAACCTGAAATGTGGCTCCCTTGATATTAGGCTGGGCATTGAAAAGTACTTGCAAGAATTGTCACTGGAAATAAAACTTAATGCAACAGTCACAAAGGCTGTCATGTTCATGTCTACTACACAGCCTTTCTCCACACTGCTATTGACTTTAATGCATTTCTTGAGATGTGAGAACACAGCATCTTCTCAACCCCCTTTTATTAGGACACAGAGGAACAGAAGACTATGGATCTCTAGTCAGTGTTTTGTGGACAGTCCCATGCCATTCCATGGTTGCCACTCACAGTTAGTGTGGTGCAATGACTGAGCCTGGTTCAGCCTCAGTTGCTGGTTCAAATCTCATCTCTACTATGGACTCAGCAGACTGTGCCCCTCCCTGTCCCAGTAGCCATGGGACACCAACTATCTTATGGGGAAGAGTCCAGCAAGCAAATATAGATGTGCCCAAGTATCCACTGATTCAGTATCCATGGTTTCAGTTACCCACGGATACCATGGATATTCTAAAAAGCCGAGACATCACCCTGCCAACAAAGGTTCGCATAGTTTTCCCAGTAGCAATGTATGTCTGTGAGAGCTGGACCATAAGGAAGGCGGAGCTCTGAAGAATAGATGCCTTTGAATTATGGTGTTTGAGAAGACTCCTGAGAATCCCCTGGACTACAAGGAGATCCAATTGGGCAATCCTACAGGAAATCAAGCCTGATTGCTCCTTGGAAGGGCAAATACTGAAACTGAAGCTCAAATACTTTGGCCATCTCATGAGAAAAGAGGACTCTTTAGAAAAGACCCTCATGCTGGGAAAGATTGAAGGCAAAAGGAGAAGGGGGCGGCAAAGGATGAGATGGTTAGATAGTGTCACCGAGGCAATGAACATGAAGTTAGAGGGATGTCTATAGAGGGTAGTCGATAGAGGGATGTTCCTTTCCCTCTCTCAAAACACCAGAACCAGGGGGCATCTGCTAAAACTGAGGGTTGGGAGAGTTAAAACAAATAAAAGGAAGTACTTTTTTACCCAGCGGGTAGTTAATCTGTGGAACTCTTTGCCACAGGAGGTGGTGATGGCATCTGGTCTTGATGCCTTTAAGAGGGGATTGGATGGATTTCTAGAGGAAAGGTCCATCGTAATGATAGGCAATGATGGATTGTGCAACCTCCTTATAAAGGTGGTGGGCTACTGGTACTGGGTGCAAGGGAGTGGCAACAGGATGCAAGCATCTTGTTGTCTCATGCCTCCCGGGGGCACCTGGTGGGCCGCTGTGAGATACAGGAAGCTGGACTAGATGGGCCTTTGGCCTGATCCAGCAGGGCTCTTCTTATGTTCTTATGTTCTTAAGTTGGGCAAACTCCGGAAGCTAGTGAGAGGCCTGGCATGCTGTGGTCCATGGGATTGCAAAGAGTCGGACACAACTTAGCGACTGAATAACAACCATGGATATTCAGATGCCTATCCAAAAGATAGGGGAACATTAAACAAACCTCTTTTTTCAACCTTTGCAGCAAAACCACTGATGTTCCCCTATCTTTAAAAAGGTGTCCCCAGTATCCACAAGTTTCAGATATCCACCAGGGAGGGCAGAATGGAACCCCAGTGGATACCAGGGCTTGCCTGTAGTTAGTATTTTCTCCTCCACTTACTACTGCATCTTGGAAAGCATAGATTGTGCCCCTTCTTCCTCACAAGGGTTCAAAGCATTTTGTCTTTTAATACCTAGATCAGTGGTTCTCAAACATTTTAGACCGGAAGAAAGGCACTCATGTCAGGACTCATCGGAAGTGATGTCATTAACCTGGAAATTATTACATAGCCGGAAGTGACACCATCAAGCAGGAAGTGCCATCACTGTGACGTAATCAAATGACACTCCTGGAATGCAAACTGGCACTCTTGGACTGCAGCCAATTGCACAACATCCCCGACAGAAAGCAAGATCAAGGCAAAATATTATGTAAAAGCACTGAACTAAAAACAAAATTTAAAAAAAAATCATCACTCACAAAAGGAATATAGCAAGAGTAAGGTTTGCAGTTTCCAAGTTGGATGCTCCGAGCTTTCCACAACCCACCTGACATCAGGTCCTGACCCATAATTTGAGAAACACTGACCTAGATACTATGGATTATAGCAGGCCAAAGACATTTGAATCTTGGGGAAAGTTACAGCAGCCTATTCTGATAAACACTCATGGGTCAGTTCCCTGAACCACAAAAAATAATTTCTCTAGCAGCTGGGAATAACCAACTATGGAAGTCCATTAGTCACACATTTCTCTAGAGCCATAGTAGCCATTAGGTTTTTTACCAATACCTGCTTGTTGCTATGGAAACCATTAGGACAGGAAAGGGGAACAGAACCTGCTCCACCCAGTTTGGTCTGTGCTGCTGTCAGGAAGGCCCCTGGCAGAGAGTGCTTCCTGACACCACATTGATCCTTGTCATGAAGAAGCCCAGGGAGATGCTCATACCGTTTCTCACACACTCATACCACAGTAAGTCTTCAGACAGAAGCCGGATAGCACTAGAGAAAAACAGAGAAGGCTTTGCTGCTGATTTGTGTCTGCACAGTAAGGGACAACATGAGATGAACGCTTATGGCAAAGGAGAGATTTTCAGCAGAACAGGCAGGGAAAGAGTTAAGTATTTTCGTCCCCCTGCTTTTCCACTTCTCCTCAAAACTGCTTTCTCTAGAAGAAGTGAGCATTAGGTTTTCTTAAGTATTCTCATGTAATGGTAGCTCTCTTCCCATTGTATCCCTGGTGAGAAACTGCACATCTTCTTGACAAAGTCTGCCTGACAAAGTCTTCTTGACAAAGTCATTTCTGCCTTTGTAACCTGGTGTTAGATGACTGTATATATGAAGTACAATCTTTACAGGGCCAGTGTTGCACAGAGGAGTCCTGAGGCACCTGCCAAGGGCTCAGCAACCTCCAGAGGCCCACTGTAGCACCTACCCAGCCCCTGTGAAGGGGCTGCATCAGGTAGGTTCCTCCAACAGCAGTCACACTGTGTCACTCTCCTCTCCTCCCTACCTTATCTTTCTCTTATAAATTGAGTGGCTAAGGAGCTGTATTTCCTCCTCCTCCACCTTGTCAGTTCAAGTTTTAAAAGGAGGGTAAGTAAGAAGAGGTTGGGTGCAGAAAAAAGAGACTTCTGTCCAATGGTGTGTGGCTGCCTGGTCCCCCCACTTCTTGGATGGGTGGCAGGCACAAGAAAGAGCACTGCTGAACTTGGTTGAGGTATCCATGAGCTCCTCTTCCATGGTTGTCTACGTTTGCCATCGTCATTGGGATCAGGCCAATCCTGAGTAGCTGAAAGAGCCACTTGTGACCATCCTAATAGAGTGCGCCTTGCCAGGCCCTCAGGCAGTTAGTCAGGAGATGGAGGAGGAGGAAGGGTGAAGCAAACCCCTATCCACCGCTGACTTCTGAGGCCTGGTTGCAAATCCCGGTTACTGGGCCATCAACCTCTTCGTTGCTTCTACTCCTCTTTCCATGGGCCCAAGAAGGACATACCAATGGAGCACAACCCATTTTGGAGCAACACTGCCTGGTGTGGAAGATGGAGAAACTTGCAATCATATTTAAAGTAACTGAGAACACTTTCCTGTGCAACTATCCATGATGAGCAACGTTTAATTTGGATGCCCACAATTGTGGGGGAAAGGCGGGATATAAATTTGTTAAATAGTAAGGAGATATTAATTAGTCATCCTTAGTTGCTGCTCTACAATCCTGGAACTTTCTGCACAAAGATTCCCCTGCCAGAATTTTCTCCAAGTGCTATAAGAGGCATTGGCTATTAAGGCTGCACCTATGCATATATTTTACTGGGAGTAAAACCCACTGAACATAATGGGACTTCCTTCTGAGTAGACATACATAGGATTATGCTGGTATAGTGAAGGTCTGTCAATAAGGGAAGGTGCAAATCATTTCATACTTTCTCCTGAATAGAAATGGTATGGGTGAATGATCACATATAGCAAACTCTAGTACCAATTATCAGCTACAAATGATTCTCCAGTCTCTTTCTGTTTTATACACTACATACAACAAGGACTCTAGACCAGGGGTTCTCAAACTTTTTAGCCAGAGGGCCACATCAAATATCTGGCACAGTGTCAAGGGACAGAAAAATAAATTTAAATAAATATATTAGACAGAAGTTAGATGAATGAATGAATGAATGAATGAATGAATGTATGTTCCAGGATTGCTCCAAGCATCAACACACACCACAGAAATATAGCACACACTTTAATGGACTCCCATTCCCCCCCCCACTCTACAAACAGATTACTTATATATGCTGGAGTAAATATCTGAAACTCTCAGAAAGCCATCTAAGGCCTTCAGAGGGCCTAAAAATGTCACTAAAATGTCTTCTGGAAAACCAGGAAGTGGCTATTTTCAGTCCCCCTAACCATCAGAACACCTTCCACACAAAGGAAGTACAGCTTGCAGGGTGTAGCCCATGCCAGCAAGGTCAGGAGGGCCAGAGGCTCCAAGGGCACCAGTACAGGGGCTTGTGGACTGAATGCTCTGAGGGCTGCATCTGGTCCCCAGGCCGGGGTTTGGAGACCTCAAGTCTAGAATGTAGAATGTTGGCTCTGAATGTAAGACCAAATTCAATATTTTCCCAGCCATGAAACTCATTGTGTGATCTAATAAAATCCTTGTCTCTGAACACTATACACCACATAAGGGTTCCATAAAGATATAGTGAAGCTGAAACAAAAAAGGGGGAATCAGAAATACTTAATTTTGATGTCCTGATTTCAAATTCAAATTTTAAATTTTGTTGGTTATATGTTGCCAAATATTGACACATTGATTACCTAGGCATAAGTTCCATTGTGTTCAATGGGACTTACTCCCAGGAAAGTGTGAATAGGATTTTAGCCACAGTATCAAAAATCAAATTAGACAAATTTGGACTACTGTATGGATGTGTCTGTCAATAAATGCATTGTAAAAAAGATGCAATTCACACATCATGAAATCATGGTTTACCCTAACCATATTTTAGAACCCAAACCATGGCTTGGCTTCCAAATGATCAAGTAAACTGTAGTGGCCTGCTTCATTTTTAGTTCAGTCAGCACTACTATCTCTAGGTGCAGTCACCTCTGGAGCAGAGCAACAATTCTTAACTATCATTTGGTGACATTAACACCAAACCACAGTTAATCCAAACAATGAGTTCCAAGCCCATTTGTCTTGTTAGCCTATGGTTTGTTAACCACGGTTTGTTAACTCTCACTATCATAGTGAAGCTTCCTCCTCCTTGGTGTCATTTCTACTTGCTGTATGGACCCCAAAGTTTCCCACCTATTCAAGACAATCACTGTTGTCTGCCCAATTCATTGCAAGTCAGATATAATATAGCCTCAGATGCCAATGTTTTTGATATTTCGCCTGGCGCTCTGCTTTCTGTTTCCCAAGTAGAGACAGATGTTGAGAAAGAGAAGTTTCTACTGGGAAACAGAAAGCAGTTTGGTACCTGAAGGAAAATGCTCATCATTTGTAGTTTCTTTTTTGTTTTGTTGGCTTTTAACCAGATGTTTTGCAAAGAGTTTGCACTTTCTCAGCATATAAATGGCAAAAAGTCTTGCGCACTCATCATTGCTCCTAGGATTCAGGAGGGAGAGCAAGAGGAGTGCTTAAAGTGGACAGAAGTAAGTAACTGCAATGACTTGTTTATAGTGCAACCCTTGCCATGTCTATCCAGAAATGAGTCCCATTGTATTCAATGAGACATACAGAGCCCATGAGAGGGAGTATGCGATAATATGTACCTGGGCTCAGGGTCAAAAAGAGGGCCCAGGAGCCAAAGGAGGGGCCCCAGGAATTTCCTGGGAGCTTACATTTTCTGATCTCACCCAGATTCTTGGCCCATGCAGGATGCTGGGATACTACAGCAGGCGCATGGCAGCTGCTGCTGCCACAAGCCATACGCACCAGGCTCAGGAATGTATACATGACATTTCTTATCTCATTTATTTGGAACCCAATTGGCTAATTGACTGCACTTCTTTTTCCCCAAGGAACTGTCATCTTTTGAGCCTTAACTGGTTTTTCAGGATTCTCTGGCCACTATTCATACAGGTAATTTTTAACCTATTTTAATTCATTGTTAGAACCAGTTTTATCTAGTGGGTCAGATGCTGGGCTTTGACTAGTGAGACTTGGTTTTGTCTCAGCATAACCAAGGACTCACAGCCCAGTCCTAAGCTGCACTGGAGCAGGCAGGCCAGTGGGCCTGCACTGTATTCAGCACAGCTTGCAAGGCCTGAGGGGCCTCCCCGGGACAAGGGCAAGGGCTGCAGCCTCCCCAATGGCTTTCTTGTATCTGCGCCTGCGAAATTGGTCCAGAGCAGGGAATGGGGCAGACGGGGGCAATTCAGGGGTGGTGGGAGGATGAAAATCTCAGTGGCAGCAATGCACACTGGTATCCTACCCCCCCCCCTTATCAACTGAATCACTTAGCCTGGTGCTGGCCTGAAGAGATCCAGTGCAAACCAGGTGGCCTACAGTGAGGTAAGTATGAAAAAGTTTTACCTACCTTTTCTTGGCTGTTTGGTCAGCCTCCCCAAAGCATGCAGCATGTGCTCTGTCGGCAGTGTTACTAGCAGTGCATAGGATTGGGCCCCTAGTATGTTCATGGAAGAAATAAGATTCAAACTGATAAAGTTCCAATTCATATAAATTAGCCACTGTGCTATGTATGTACTGCTGGAAGTTTGCTTGGTACCCAACACTGTATTTTCTATAGTTTATTCTTTGATTTACTACTTAGATCTTTTAAATCTTGTTTCTTAATGAGAACAGGTTGTAGCATCACAACTCCCCACCCCCAACCAACCCCCACCCCAAAACATAAGATAAAAAAAACAGTATGGACAGAAAGCAATTGCAAAGACGCTTGAGTGCTTAAAGTCACCAGAACTTTTTGCATTTCAGGGTCTAAAGAAGATGATCAGCGCTCCTGTAGCTCTGCTTTTACTCTCTGCCACTGTGCCGCTTACCATCTCCAGTATTGTGGTTCACTATACGAGTTCTGGAGGAGTATGCTCTGGTGTTTGTGGGTATCATGGCTATGGCTACACCTGGTGCAAGAAGAGTGATGGCTCTTGGGACTACTGTTCCTTAGAACCAGGCGTAGAAGTTACAGGCAAACGCTGTGCCACATCCTGTGACTTCTGGGGAGCCTCTTACCGCCATTGCTATTTAGGAAATGGCAATTGGAACTACTGTGGATTGTTAGGTCAGCGGGAAGTCGACCAATATTCTCAGGACAACAACATCTGCATCAACAGTTGCCGAGCAACCAGAGACTATTTCCGATGCAGGACAGTGAAGGGTAATGAACACTGCTCCCCATTCCGGGATGTGACCCCTAAGGGTTTTCCTTGCCATAATAACTACCGTTGTGCCAAATATGGACATGATGTGCATCGATGCCATATAGGTTACAGTGAAGCCACATGGGATTATTGTGGTCAGAAGAGCCTGGACATGTGTGTGTGGGTCAAAAGGTCTTCTGCGACAGAGATTTGCACACTTCCCAGGTCCCAAAAGGAAGGCCCCATCATCTTCCGCAGACAACTGCGAAACAGCAAAACTTTTGCCAACACACAATTTCAAAAAGCTGTTCTCTTGATTGATGAAATCAACTCCATTACCAGCTTCCCTGACTATGGGCATCTGGCTAGAGCATACTTTTACAAGCGAGAAAGTGTCTTCTGTGGGGGCATCAATTATACCAATGTGGAACTGAAGATGAGCTGTTTAAATCAAACCTCTGTGCCTGTTGCCCATGTCCTCTTCCCAGAGAACTTGAGCTCTGTTGAGATCTTGCGCTTAGCATTCTACACCAGCCTTCATAGCAGCTTTTATCTCCCTGCCTATACCATTGTCGTGTCTGTTGGCAAACCAATGCAATGTTCCACTGAACCAATGATATAGTCCTACTACTACAACCCAGGTAGTAGGTATTATATAAAAGAGACCAAAGATTTATTAAGTTTTGTATGCATAGCTGTTTGAAAATTTGAGGTTATGTTAGATTGTATACAAACAGTAACGAATAAGAGGATGATGTAATAGCCGCAGTCAATGTGTACCTTGTGTGTGTACCTATGTATCCCTTACCTAATGTTTATTTCCCTTTTTTCCTATACCCATATCTGTAATAAAAATATATATTAAAGAAATAAAATAAAATAAAATCTGTTATGAACCTGGTAATATACACATCTGAATGGGAAAAAAATATTTTTTAAAATATCTGGAATTTTACTAGCTTTACATAGAAAACAGTAAAAAGGAATAAAGTCATTATATTGATCTATTGCATTTCTTTTGGCACACATGATATGAATGTTGTGTAGAGGGGAAATGTATCCATAATTTTATACACAAGAGCAAGCCAGGGGTACAATTTAAGTGGTAAAAATGAATTATCTTCCACACACTTTGGTGCACCTTTCAAGCTTTAAGCTTTTCTCCATTTGGTGTCCCATTGTTGCCTTAATAGACACAATGGAAACTGGGTTTCTGTATCTATATTTTGTACTGCAAAGTTAATACAAGTGAAGGGCTGAAGATTGGATTGGTGTCCTGTTCGATACGTCATGTATACTTCATCCCTTTACTATGCTAATTTTGAAGATGGTAGCTTTGCTGTATGAGTTGTAGCATCTGCAGTTTGGAATCTTTAACCTCTGTGTGCTTTCACATACTATGGAGCAGGGGTATCTAACCCATGACCTGTGGAAGCTCTTCATTATGAGACTGCGGAGATCTGCAAAGCCAAAGTTTGGGGGCCTCCAGTGCTATTTCAAGGTATCACAAGGCTTTGGAACCCAAGATCTCGAAGAATCATGCTTATTTTTTTAAAGAATAGAAACAGATGCAACAACTGCAATTAAACTGCTTTTAAAAAAACTTCTTTAAAAAAAGAACCAATATTGGGACCAGACCATCATTTAACACTCAGCACATGATTCTCTCTCGCTGGCACTTGCCACCATCAAGGGCAAGGAGCATCTGCCTGCCAAGGCCACCCAGGGCAGTAAGAACTCCTCCTTGGCATAGGGCAGTGATGGCAAACCTTTTGGGCTCGGTGTGTCAAAACTTTGGAAAATGCTTAATTTGACTCTGCTGGCGCATCAATACCCCTCCCAAACAAAAGAGAAAGTTCTTTATATTCACTTATTTAAACAAATGATACAGTCCAATCACGTGTGGTCAGTGATGTCATTCAGGGGGAACGGACCAGAACGGGCGTTCCGGATCCTAACGGGCTCCGTGGCTGGTTCTGGGTTCCTGACAAGTGCCAATCAAATGATACCACTGCGTGTGGTGCTATGTATTACATAAAGAAACATCAAATAATAGCAAAAAATGAAAAATAAGTAAAATAAACTCATTTTTTGTAAGGTGTTGAACACTGGTGTGTCACCCCAAACATGGTGTGTCATCTTTGACATGTGTGTCATAGGTTCACCATCACTGACATAGGGCAAGCTGAGCAGCAAAAGCTGAGCTAAATATTTTATCTGGCCCACAGCAACTTAAATATTTGACATTTTTATTCATTATATGTCATTTCTCAGTTTAAGTACATTTTTGTCTCTTATTGTCAGCCTGCAAAAATCTGTAAAATATACAAAGTATCCCTCATACTGAAAAGTCTGGAGAACCCTGCTCTACAGACTTCTAGCAAACCCTTTGTAACTTTATGAGGAAACTGCAAATCATCTCTCCTCTACAGGAAATGCAACAAGCATGATTTTGATTTTGCTGGATGGCTCAGGGCAAGTTCACACTTTCATGGTGATAACCGAAATCATCATATGATGATTTGCCCAGAACCTTGCCTTGAATAACTTATTGGGATGAACTGCACAGGAATGAACCACTTAATAAAGTTGAGAGCATCTTCAAAGTTCACCAGCTTCTTGACAACTATATTGTAAAAAACCAAATCAGAAAAGATGCTTCCTCCCCATTTCCCACAAGGTCTCAGGAAGTCTCTCCACAATAGCTTTGTTTATGTGCTCTTGTCCTGATTTGTGCTGTATAACATTTTAGTAAGGTGTTATGAGATCAATGTCATGAGGTTCTTTCAATAGTGTTTGTGGGGAAGGAGAGAGGACAGGTTCTAATGGCCGGTGCCAGCCCCCAAAATCATTTGGGTGACTCCATTTGGGTCTGGTGGAGCTTTTCCCAGGGGGAACAACCAGGAGAATTTGGACGCAGACCAAGAGCCCCAGCCGCTGCAAATCTTCTTGTGGAAATACAGGTAATTACCAGCAGCTGGGTGTAGTTCAACAAGCAAGTGACTGTGTGGGATTGACCAGCTAATTAACTCCTAGCCATTCAGCTGGATTTTGGCCAATAAAAGCCTTGCTTTGGGGCCGTTGCTTAGCCCCCGGACCTTGTGAACGCTAGTGCAGGCTGTGTTGTCCGGAGGGTCGACTGAACACTCCCCCAGATTCTGGTGGAGACTGTGTTGCCTGGGGTGGGATGCCTAATTGTAAGTACGGGTGCCTGGAGACACCTCTGGGGTTCAGAGGTGCTCCAGTGTTCTATGTTTGTGATTGTTTTGTAATAAAGTCTTGTCATTTATGTGTAAATTAGCTTTGAACATAATTTATTCCTTCCTCTGACCAAAAGAGCCTGCAGCCCCTGGCAGGAGCTGTGGCTGTGGCAAAACACAGGTGCAAGGGAATGGCAACAGGATGCAGGCATCTTGTTGTCTCGTGTGCTCCCTGAGACCTCTGGTGGCCACTGTGAGACACAGGAAGACACAGGAAGACACTAGATGAGCCTTTGGCCTGATCCAGCAAGACTCTTCTTATGTTCTTACATCACCTTAAATATGGAACAACTGTTAAATGTCAGACAAGACTGGAATTCTCATTCCTAAAACAATTTTTTTTGTTTTTTTCTGAACATTTCTATCAATGTCATGTGCCTGGACATTTACAAAGCTTTCACTTGGTCACTTGTAGCAAGTAAAATGGCCTGTATGTGACTAGGACACGCACATAAGCACAGAATGGGAAAGTTAATGATTTCCAATGTTTTCAGCTTACTAAGCCTTCCCCCTTTTTTCATTTAAAAAAAAACTTAACAAAATACATTACAGAATTCAAAAAGGCACTGAACTGAAATACAAACCATTACAAACCAGTCTCTCTCATCATCTGCTGATGGACTGTCAAACTCCATACCATGCGATTTCCAAAAGGTAATAGATTCCATTTTCATTTTGTCTGAAAAACGTTTGTTTGAGAGGTTTGGGGGTTTTTTCCCCGTTTTTTTCTGGCTATCAGAAGCACATCTACAGTCATTGCTGATGATTGATTTTAAAACATACGTTTTCCCCTCCTAACCCAAATGAAAACATGTGGCCAATTTTTCATATAACTCAGTTACAAGTGGAACCTGGACCAACGTTCACCTCCCTCCCCCTTACCTTGTTATGTGCCAGCCTCTGTCACTCCAGCACACCACACCTCTCTCCTATGAATTTCCTCTTCCAGGCCACCTCTCGTTTTCCAGTATAAGGAGTAGGGAAGGAAGAGCAGTGAAGGCATCTGCTGCCTGAGGCTGGCTCTGAAAGTGACTTTTAACAGGAGAGTTGCACCTATGCTGAACATTGACCTCACAGAGCTGCTTCTTCCCTTTGGCTGGAATCAGTGGTGCAATTCAAATGAATTAACAACCGGTTCTATGACGTCATAGCCGGAGCAAAAAAAAAACCCGAAGCCAGCCAAGGTAAGCGAGTGGGCGGGGCCCGGCCATTTAACAACCGGTTCTATAGAACCTGGGCAAACCCCCTGAATCCCACCACAGGCTGGAATGAATTTCTCAGTTTTCAATGTGGAGTAAACATATAAATTTAAAGGCTCAATCCTAACTAACTTTCCAGCATTTGAGGTAAGGGAACCAACATTCCTTCACTTTGAGGAGGCCTCCATGACTACTACTCCACTGCAGGATGCAGCACATGCCCCATTGGCACAACTATGTCAATGCCATTGGCACTGGTTGGTTAGGATTGTGCCCTAAGTGTCTGTTCCAGAATTAGGTCTTTTGTGGGGGTGGGTGGGGAGATCACACACCACCTTGGTTTATAATGTGTGATCCTCTTAAAATAAGGTGCTGAATTTTATTAGGTAATTCTTCTGTTATGCTATAAGTTTTAAACAGGTTTCAAAGATCAAGACAGCTGCTGGCATTCTTTTCTTTTCCCATAAGTTCCCAGCTGAGCTTTACCAAACCCATGCATCAGTGCCCAAGAATTACCTCACTTAATAAACAAGGAAGATAAATTGTAAGCTTTGTCTAACTCTACTCTATAGGCTCTCTCTCTCTCTCTCTCTCTCTCTCTCTCTCTCTCTCTCTCTCTCTCTCCTCATGCTCTGTTGGTGAATGATTTATGAACCGAAACAGAAAGAGAAAGAGGAGGAGGTGGGAGACGGAATGGGACACACCAAGGGACTGGAACTTGGGCATAATCAGATGCACAGTCTTTGCAGCAACTTTGTCAGTGCTCTTGTCATTTATTGGCTGGTCCTCAAGGGTGCTGCTTCCCCCTTTAAATCTGCAGGGATATCAATGTAGCTAATGATGGTATACTGTTGTCATATAGCCCCCCATCAAATCTATTCATATTCCATCTGCTTCACATGGTGTCATACGCTTCATTTATTAGCATGCTTTCGGAACTGTTACAAAATACAAGTATCTGATTTTCCTATCCAAACTACATCTCAAATTGGAGTGAAGTTCCTCTTTTCCAGTTTGGTAGAATTTTGTAGCAGATTTCCTCAAGATTTAAAAAAACAAAACAAACCTGCAATACATTTACAGCAGTGTTATTCAAACTGTGGGTCAGGACCCCTTGGTAGGTCACAACCTGATGTCAGGTGGGTTGCGGAAAGCTTGGAGCAGCCATCTTGGAAACGACAGCCCTTACACTCATTATATTCTTTTTGTGAGTGTTAACTGTTTGAATTTTCAGGTGAGGGTTTTTTTAAATATGTTTTTAGTTCAGTGCTTTTACATAATATTTTGTTCTAATCTTGCTTTCTGTCAGGGATGTTTCATAGTTGTACAATTGCTGCAGTCCAAGAATTCCAATTTGCATTTCAGGAGTGTCATTTTATTATGTTACGACAGCACTTCTTGCTTGATGATGTCACTTCCTGCCACAACATCACTTCTAGGTTAATGACATCACTTCTGGTGGGTCCCGACGCAAGTATCATTCTAAAAAGTGGGTCCTGGTCTAAAAAGTTTGAATACCACTGCATTTACAGTATTGTTTCAGTGCATCCCCTGCTAACTGGGCAAGAGGCACTTTTTTCAAGTGGTGTCCTCTTATATTTAGCAGGGGGAGAGCAATTGTCCCTCTTCACCCCAGCACAGTGTCTTTCTCGTGGCTGTTGCTGGTGGTGTTCTCCATTCTTTTAGATTGTGAGCCCTTTTGGGACAGGGAGCCATTTAACTTTAATGTTATTATTTGCCTGTAAACCGCTTTGTGAACTTTGTGTTGAAAAGCGGTATATAAATACTAGTGATTGATTGATTGATTGATCAACTACAAAGGCCTAGATGGGAGAATACTGCAAACAGAACAGAAATGCCTCCCATAGAAAAGTGGGGAATAAGGAGATCCCATGGGTGTTTGCTCAAATTGTTCTGCATGAATGGATCCTCATTTTTAACTCAGTTCACCCTCAAACCAAACACGCTCTTTCCTGCAACTGTACAAGTCCTTCTCAAGCTAGGTCTCCATTGCTAACATGCTCTGTATTCAGCCTTCTCCCCATGCCTGACTCTCTTCATTTCCCCTCAATGGAGAGGCTGCCTTTGATTTGTGGACCCAATTTTCTCCTGTGTAATTCTCTGCCTGGCTTTTTACTCATACATTTCTGCTCAGTTCGGAAAGGATTAAGAAACTTCTTTCACTGTGTCAGTCCTATTTCTAGCCTCTGCCAGTTATCTGGGAATATAGGACAGTGGTGGCACAAGAAGAGTGCTCTAAACTGGCACCGAAATCTGCCATTGCAGCCCTGTTGCCTCCTCTCTCCCCAGGAAGCACTCAAATACTGCAGGGAGATAAGGTTCTGCTCACAATGGGGAGTATCTCTGTTATTTCTCCTTTTGTCACCAAAGACAGCTGCAGAATTCTCTCTTTCTAAACTCGTTTTTCCTTCTAAACATTATTAGTGTTCCTCCACTTTTCAGCAAGAAACCTACACAGTGGGCATTAATCTAGTAGTTCTGATTTGAGGGGGAGAGAATGAAAAAAAAATGAAGACTCCAATATTCTGACACACCAAATGTTTACTGTGCCCACCGGCATCAGGGCAATGCAGAAAAGAATTTAGAGAAAATAATTAATGTATGTTGCAACAAAATCTGCTGGGTAAAGATTGCTCCATACCCAAGAATGCCTACAGCCTATGAATAAACATTAGGGAATTAAGGGCCCAATCTTAACCAACTTTCCAGCACCAATGAAGCCACAATGCAGCCCCGAGGTAAGGGAACAAATGTTCCTTATCTCGAGGAGGCCACCATGACTGTTCCCTCACCTCAGAATGCTGCGCACATCCCACTGACATGGCTGCATTAGTGCTGGAAAGTTGGATAGGATTTGGCCCTAAGTGGCCTATATCAATAGCAGGTTGCATTCAGTCACATAAAGCATCGTGGAGCAGCCCAAATAAATAAGAGACAAGTAAGCCTACTGATTCTGCCTAAATGCAATAGGACAGTGTTTCTCAAACTGTGGGTTAGGAGGGAGGTTGCAAGCCAACCAAGTGCACTGCAAACCAATTTCAGGTGGGTCCCCATTCATTCCAATGTGTATTTTATTTTTTACACTAGCTTTTTGTTACCCGGCGTTGCCCGGGTAACAAAATGATCTTCCAGAGTTTATGAGTTTTGCACCCCTTCTCGCCCCCCCCCATGCTGATGGGGGCTGAACCCGGACTCCAACCGCGTCGGGAGCATCACCGCTCACCTCAGTGGCCCCGGAAACTACGATTCCGATGCCGATTTTGGCCATTTTTGACCGCTTTTACGTGGGGGCCCCTGCGTACCCCACTCCTTGCCACAGGAGGTGGTGATGGCATCTGGTCTTGATGCCTTTAAGAGGGGATTGGACAGATTTCTGGAGGAAAGGTCCATCATGGGCTATAGGCAATGATGGATTGTGCAACCTCCTTACAAAGGTGGTGGGCTACTGGTACCGGGTGCAAGGGAGTGGCAACAGGATGTAAGCATCTTGTTGTTACATGCCTCCCTGGGGCACCTGGTGGGCCGCTGTGAGATACAGGAAGCTGGACTAGATGGGCCTTTGGCCTGATCCAGCAGGGCTCTTCTTATGTTCTTATGTTCTTATGTATATCGTTTTAACAATGATAGTCAATGAAGCTTAGTGTAAATAGGATTGTAGCATTTGGGATATTGGGGGATGTTTTTAAACAGTTCAGCAACTGCTTGGTGGGGGGATTAGGAGAGTTCTTTATTTTCAATAACTGTTTAAAATTAAACTTATTGTGAACTTTTAATTTACTTAATTAAAATTTACTTGATTTGATTCTGTCATAGGTTGGATGTTATAATTTTTCCTGCTTGATGTCACTTCTGGCAATAATATCATTCCAGGTAAATGACATCACTTCTGGTGGGTCCCAACTGATTATCATTCTGAAAAGTGGGTCCCAGTGCAAAAATGTTTGAGAACCACTACAGACACTGAGAAGAAAATACACATTTGCCAGTGGTATAAAATGTGGAACGTTTGTCAGAGAGCCTCAACATTATCCATTTTTGTTCAAAACTTGAATACAATACAGGGAGAGGGGGGAATGTCCAACACACATTCACGCAACAGTTCCTAACTGCAAAATACTGGGTTCCATGCAGATTCACTCAGACAAGGCACACAGTTAAGCATTTTAACAGCAACAGAACACTGACTGAACACAAGCAACAGGCCTAACTAACTGCAGGATTCATCTAGCACCAGTCTGCTGATTGGAGGGGTGATTAGCTCCAGCCCTCTAGCTGAGGTTTAACCCCTTGTTATCCTCCTGCCAACATAACACTAACACTAACCACTTCAAGAAAGTGCCTTGAAGGAGCACAGCAGCTCATTCTTTAGTTATTGCCCATCCCAGGCATATCTGCTGTCCCTCACCCAAGAAGTGAAGAATTCCTCTTCCTTTGCTCACTCTGCTTCTCCTGTGACACTGCCAGAAGGAAGCAACCTGCAACTTACCTAGATGAACCAGAAGGAAGACGTCTGCCTTCCATTCTGTAAATACTGCTACTCTAGAGGCCAGTGCTTTTAATAGGTTACTAATAAAAAAACTTTCTATCCCCAGCAGTGGCTTGATTTTGAGGATCACATACCTGCCTCCCACCTTCCCTGGCCCTCAGTGGGGCAAGCAGGGCTGGCCTTATGACAATGTGGTCAATGTTGTCACGTTGGGCCCTGTGGTTTGGGGGCCACTGAATTGGTGAGGTGAGCGGATCGTCTACTGCTGCACCTGGGATCTTCATGGGCTGTAAATCAGAAGGATGAAGTGGCTCTGCATGGGGACCTCCTGCCTGTCCCTGTCTCCAAACGGCCCAAAATGGGCCTCCTAGATGCAGTTGGTGTTAATGTCATCACATATAGCACCACAAGCAATCTTCTGACTGTCACAGCTGTATGGTGAGTGGGGGACCCCCAAGGGGAAGTTGGGGACAAGGAAATGCCCCTCATTGTGCCCTGCTACTTGTGGGGCTGGCCCTGGGGCTTGGGCATGGGCTTCCCAGGCTGGTGGGTCACGACCCATCAGTTTGAGAAGCACTGCTTTAGACATCATCCCACCAAGTTCCATTTCTGATGCTAGACACCACCCCTTAGTCTCAAAGTCTTTTCCCTGACTCTCGGGGTTTGAAGTTCTAACCCAGAAAGCTCTGGAGACATTCCTTACAAGAAGAGTCTTCAGAACTGCCTGAGTCTGAGACAAAAATGATAGTCTAGGTCACTATTATATATTTACATCTCTATCCATTTCAGGCAATTTGTGGCATCCTCAAAAATTATGGTACTGTTTCACAAACATGGTACATCAGTCAAATGCAGAAAATCTGGATGTACGCCTGTGAGTCAAAAACCTAAATGAACAATTGTTTACTTTTTAAGTGGGGAATAATTGCATGACTTAGTTCTTGGATGCATATGGGCTTTCATATAGCGAGCCTGTGTAGCACATTACTTTAGGTGTTTGTGGCGTGTGCGCTCCCTTCCTTCTCCACCACATGCAAGTATCTGCCAGTAGGGTAAGTGTCTGCACCACAACTGAGATGTCAATTTCAACCCCAGTATCTTACTTTTACCACCTCAAAATTGCTTATCACTCAGAAAAAAAAAATCATACTTAGTACCAGGGAGAAATTAGCTTGTGCAGAGTACGGGTGTCTGTTTGTTTTGATTTTAAGTATCAACCAGATGCCATTTCATCCTGTAAGCTGCTAAAATTTGCATCCCATTATAAAATCCTCCAGCTGGCAGCATCTCCCCTATAGATTTGTTCGCAGGGAGTGACAATGGCTTTTCATTTGTTTCTGCACATAATTCTAAGAACCAACTTTAATATCTCTTATACTTTCACTCTATGCCCAGCCTAGCCATTCTAAGCATCAATGTTGTCACATAGGAGGTCAGAAAATAAAGTTGTTGAACATGTACTTGTTACTCCAGTGCCCCACTGATTTTACAAAAATCATCCATGAAAACAACTCTGTGAGCTCCATGGACATTCATAGGCTTGCCTCTTTCCCAGTCTAGTGTGCCTACTCCTAACAGAAAGAGAACATGAGGTTTGTCATGATTTAGACATGAGGTTTCATTAGATTGTCATAAACTCCTTGTTGTTTTTCCTGCTGAATTTGAATGTAGATGTGATGACAGGGACAATAGCCCCCAATCTTCCCAAAACGAAGCCTCTGCCTGTGTACTCACTGACAGTTGCTGTCAGCCTGTCACTAGTAGCTGCCATTTCCCAGATTGCTTGTCCTTACTAGGCAGACAACAATGTGGATTCCCCAGCCAATGAAAAAGTGTCACATAAAGGGCAGGCCAGGTATCCCACTGATTTTGGCATTCACCTATGCATTTTGTCAGGAATGTCACCTAATACACTCATAAAGGGAAAAGTCTGACAGTGATTCAGGGTATGTTTGAACCAGCCAACTGGAAAGCCATGATTGAGCTATACAAAAATTTTTATCTGGAACTTGCCTCTTGCTTCAGCTCTCTAAGAGCACAATCCAAACTGTGTTCTTGCAGTTTGTCTGCATACCTCCAGGTGTTGCAGACTTGCCATAAGGCACGTTTGCACCAACTTCTGAGTCAGGTGGGTCGGCCCAAGAATGTGTGCTGATCCATGGAGGCTGAATCCGACCTTCATGCCACCACGGATGGGTAAATATGCATCAGCTGAGTTGAGTGTTTGGGGGCGGGAGGGCAGGGGAAAGCCAAATGGGGCAGGGGAAGATGGGATCCAGGATCCAGCATTTAAGCTGGATCCTAACCCCCATCCCAAGTGTCCCAGCCTTGCTCTGGGCTGCTCGGATTCTTGCCAGCAGTTTTGGCAGCAGATCCAATTTTGGCAGATCCAAATAGCCCATTCAGGCCACTTCTGTGTTACCTGGGGTAAGGGGAATAGATTTCCCTTACCCCAGGTTGTGCCACAGCCAGTCCCAGACTTTGGCTTAGCAATTCCAGCATGGGGTTAGGATTGATCTGTAACCAACACTGAATAAAGCAGAAAGAGTAGGTGGGTGGGCCTTTCACTGGGGGTTAGTGTCCCCCCCACAGTTAGTAGAACTATAATAAAGAATCCAAGTAACTCATAGCCAAAATGTGCTGAAAGTTTACTATTTTGTGTGTTTGCAATTTGGATCTAAAGACTGCTTGTATTCTGCCTGTCTCTTTCCCCGCATCTAGGTATTTACCTTTTTTGAATAACCTCCTTTTAAACACTTTTTTATACTTCACCCATCACCTGACTGCCTGCTTGCAAGCAGGGCAGAGCATTGGCAGCTCTCTGGAAAGACCACGAGCTCAACATACTACCAGAGACAGTGTTGCCAATGGCATCACCTTCCAAATGTTCACAGTCTCTCCTAACTCCATCTTGGTACGTTAGCTGACATTCTTGAGAGTCAGCCAGGACTTCACTCTGGAGGAGAGGCAAGATGCTCTCTAGTCAAGATCATGCTAAATAAGATGACTGATTGAAACAGAAGGCTGTAACACTGCAGGGCATCTGTATGTCACCTTCCTGAGTCTAAATCCTGCAAATTCTAAGGCTCCGCACCTTGCCATAATCTCATTTGCAAACATGAGTCTTCCTGAATAAGAAATTAAGCTTAACTGCCCAGCAGACAGGCCACCTAGACAGTCTTTTCATGCTTATTCTCTGGGATGTTTCTCACACCAATGACCTACGTATGGGTGCATCTCACACCTAGCAATATATTTGCCCTTTCCGGAACATTTTTGACTGGGGTGCAATTAAGCCTTTGTGCACACCTAAACTCAATCAAGTCCTGCGAACTCCTGGCTGCACATCCAAGCAATGTTCTCAATACAGTGGTTCCTTGCCATCCTTGGTGGTCTCAGTATCCATTGATTTGACTATGCGTGGACAGTTTCTGGTGCTCCCGGAAGCAACTTTCCCAAGCAGCACCTTTTGGGCTGCTTTTTCTAGGAATCAGAGCAATCTGATGTCCTCTATTCCCAGTGCCTGTTCTAAAACTTCCGCTAATCTTCTCCTTCTCCCCCATTGGGTCATCTCAGGTGAAGGAAACGTAGCCCATCTGACAACCTGACTCACTCTCTCACCCCCCCCCAACTTTAACCCATGGTTGTGAGAACTGGACCATTTTTCCGGTATCATTCACCCACAATCATTAAACACCCATCATCGTATAAGCCTTATTCTTTTGTTTTCCTATAAGATCTATACTCTTTTGGAAAACTCATTCTCACGGTTACTGTCAGTCTAATTAGATGCATTTTGTGGTTGGTTGTTATGCTATCCAGTCAACAGCTTCCCCCCACCCCCACAGCCCATTCACTGCATTCTGACCTCTTGTTATAAATTCCCCCACTGTAGTTTGTAGGTTTGCCAGGCAAACCCAGATCCAAGACTGTGTGCACTTGTATGTATATCAGTAGACATGTGAGTGTGGGGGCAGCATTGACAACAATAATGAACTATGAGGTGGGACTGAGGAGCCCGCTGGGTCTTCCCTTTAGCTCTATTACCCTAAAAAATTCTGATGTGGTGGCATCTTTCCAGAATATTCTCCCAATAGTTGGGAACATCAAATTCAGAGATTTGAGTAATGAAGCAAGGGAATTTGGCTAGTTAAATTTCTTGGTCATTCTCTCCTTTCATCACAAAGAACTTTGTATGTTTTTAGAGGAGGGAAAAATCCCTGCGGCATGTTTTTTTTTCATAACATGATTTTGTTTTGAAACACAATCACCATTTTTAAAAAAAGAAATAATCTTATATTCAACTACTAGTGAAGCGATTGAATATATCCAGCATAGGCTTCCACTACTACCGAAGATAAGAATCAGAGCATGGCACTGTCAATTCCCACATTCAGCAAGGCAACAAAAATAGAATACGGGATAATTTAGAAGCAACGCAAGAGGGTAGTTGTCACTAACTCGTTATTTCAGCACATGCTTCCATGGACTAGTGAAATCCACAGTATGCAAAGGTAGCTAGGTGGGTGTGTATAGATAGACAGGCATGTGTACATCACGCATCTGAAAGACTATAGTACACAAAAGCTTATACTACAGTGTGTTAGTCCTTAAGGTGCCACAAGCCCCTTTGTTGTTCTTCAAAACCATGATACTGAGTAAAACAAAACAAAAAACATTGGGATGGTTGCAGACTTGTTATATGGTCCTTCTGGAGTGAGAGTCACAGCACGTTTCATCTTGTTTTATCAGCACTATCACCACTACAGCATTTACTTTAAAGGCACAATGTTTTCACCATTTTGTAAGCACATCCATTTATGTACCTATGTATATACAATAAAGGGATGTGGTGGCGCAGCGAGTTAATCCGCTGTTGCTGGGCTTTCCGACCGGAAGTTTGGGAGTTCAACACTGCGCGACGGAGTGAGTTCCCGTTGCTTGTCCCAGCTCCTGCCAACCTAGCAGTTCGAAAGCACCTAAATGCGAGTAGATAAATAGGGACCACTTCGGTGGGAAGGTAACGGCGTTCCGTGCGCTATGGCGTATAGTCATGCCAGCCACATGACCATGGAAGCTTGTCCTCGGACAAAACGTCAGCTCTACAGGCTGAAACGGAGATGAGCACCGCCCCCTACAGTCAGTCACGACTAGACCATTCAGTCGTGGGGAAACCTTTACCTTTTATATACAATAATGCACACTTGCTGTAGGTATGCTTGAATCCTTGCGTGACAGAAGTCTATGAATATTTCTACTCATGGTCTCTAAGTCACTTATTTATAACCAAAACCTTAGGCTAATATTGATCGTGAGAGTCATCAGGCTGATTACCTTTCTATCCATTACCTGAAGAAAAGCTTCCTTAATAGACACCTCAGGAGTTTAGTTTCCTCATCTCTTCCCTTTCCTATCAGTGAAGCAAGGGACCATCACAATGAAACTAGTGATCTATACAGACTCTTAATTCAAGGAATACACTGAGGAGGTGGAAGTGATGAGATCTGAGTCATAAAATGTTCCTAACCAGGTCAATCTAAACCACTTTTTTTCCAAAAGATACTGAAAGAAATTTATGAGCACCCCATAAATGAAACCATGGACTTTGAAATGGCAGCTATAACCCATCTTGTTTGTACCACGGCCAAAAGACAGCCTGCCTCTCAGCAATGGAAGATCCTTTATCAAGCCCACATCTCACCCCCCTTTTGAAGAAATCAGTCCCACAGATAGAAACTGAAGATCATGGCAGGTTGCCATGGCAATGTGCATTTAATCTCACTGTTTCCAAGGCAACTGTAATGGCCCATTCTGTTCTTCTAAAGGATGTCAAAGGTAAATGAGACCTGATTAGCCAAACAGGGACATGAGTCAAAATGCTGATAGGCTACAAAGACAGAAACCAGGAATTCTTCTCATTAAAAATAAGCTAAGAAAGGCACAATGAGGACTGTGTGACAAGGCCTTGGTTTTAGATGGCTCAAATAAAGCAGAGAGCCTCACTTGAAGCATCATGGCATTGGATGTCTGCGGATCATGCTGCTTCCTGCTGCAGCTGTATATCCCATTGCTGGATGTTTTTGGATGGGGCCACATTCCCTGCTGACCATCAAGATCAGGTTTATTTTTTGTTCCTCATCCCAGCTAGGTCACAACCACCGTCCAATAGGATGTTTAAAAACACATAAACTAAAGTTCCAAGCATAACATGAATTGCAAGAACTTGTTCCCTATAGCTTGAACTTGTTCACACCAAAAAAAAAACCAGTGCTTTTTAAGCTGATTGATGTCCCTTGGGTAGGGCAACTGGGTCAGCCATCCTGGGTCCCACGATTTCATGACCAACGTGTGGCCATGGGGGTGGGGGAGAAACAACCCCACACTGGTTGCGTTGCTCCAGGCCAGCACCTTGCCCATTTCCTTTTAGGAATGGCTCTGCTTATTTAGAATATGTTGTGTGCTCAGATCTCTCCCCTAGCAGAACTTAATGGGTGCTCACCCTATCTCCCATGTATCCAAGCATATTTCTTCAGTTGAATCCCAAAGAAAAGTGGACTAATCTAATGCCAAAGACTCCATATAGCAATCTACTGCATAAAAACTATACAACTCTTACATGATCATCTGCAATTGGAAATAGGAAGAATACAGTGACAGCAACCCAATGCAAGTTCTATATGAGAATCAAAGAGATTGCTCCATGTACATACTGGTCTCATAAAGTCAAGTCTACCATGAAATAGTTGGACAGAACTTACTCTTCTTGTTCCAAACTGAACATGAAATGCAAGAGCAACAATTCTTGGATTTTTTGGACAAAATGGACAATGGGTTGTTGGAAGGTACTTTGAGGAAGAGAAGGGAATACACTCAACAATTGAGGAATACACTCAACCAAAGAGTTCAAACGAGCTGTAAAGAACCAGCCATGGGGAGTTTCCCTTAGCAGTCAAGGCCTTTAACAGACACGCCTGTTAATTGCCTGACTGCCAATTCTACCGTGGCTGGCCATGAGTACTGCCAAAGACTTTTGCACTTAGGAAACCTGCTAAAAATGCCACCAGCTCCCAAACCGCTGCCTCAAACTCAGGGGAGCACTGAATATACCAGCATCAAGGCAATTCAGTGGTGTCATGTAGCTGGAACGCTCCGCCAGCCTAGCTCCGCCCACTCGCCGCCATTCACCCTGCTCCGTGATGGACGGGGTGCTGCTAAGCGCCTGTGGCCACGGAGGGGGCACCTGCTCGCCGGGGGGGCAGCTGGGGGGTGCACCGGGTGCCTGGGAAGCAGCGGTGGGGTGCGTCGTCCGAGGACAGCCCGCGCAGTGGGCGGGATGGTGGTGGAACCGGAATGGACGGGCTGTCAATCACAGGTTAGTCCCGGTCAGCGTTCCAGTTCCTAGAGCCTTGGATTACACCACTGAGGCAATTCCAAAACACCTCAAACCCCACTCACCCAGAGGCAGAGATGCTGGAAACCAGCCTTAAAAGAAACCCCTTAGCAGTTCCTATTGCAAATAGTAACGGGCATAGAGTGGGTTGGATATAGCCAGCACCCTAATCTTCCCCCCAACCAGAACGTACTCACAACCAAGCAAATATCAATCAATCAATCAACAGGTACTTATATACCGCTTTTCAACACGAAGTTCACAAAGCGGTTTACAGGCAAATAGTAATAATAAAGTTAAATGGCTCCCTGTCCCAAAAGGGCTCACAATCTAAAAAAAGGCAGACCGCCAGCAACAGCCACTAGAAAGACTGCGCAGGGGTGAAGAGGGACAGTTACTCTCCCCCTGCTAAATATAAGAGGAACACCACTGGAAAAAGTGTCTCTTGTCCAGTTAGCAGGGGTGGCAAATAGCTAATTAGCAAATAGCTGGACAAGCTTTATTTAAAACAAGACTCATTGGTTACAAGGCCCAAAGGCAATAGAAATGAGATATAACCAATGGTGTCATCTAAATGATTTAAGAACAGGAACTCACTTTTGATTGGCACATGTCAGGACCCGCCCACCAGAAGTGATGTCATAAACCGGAGGCTGGCGAAGCGCAGGTCTACCCGCGGCTGGTTCCTATGGGTAGACCTGGGCTCCGGAGGCTGGTGGAGCCCAGGTCTACCCGTGGCTGGTTCCTAGCCAGTGACGACATCAGTGACAAGTGGGCGGAGCCAGCCAGTTCTGAACAGCGCCTGGCGCCTACAGAACAGAAAGCGAAGAATTCCGCCCTCCCCAATTGCAGCTCCAATAGCGATGGGGACAGTCTCCCAAAGAAACCTCACACCCAGAGCGCCAGTGAAATGCTCTGGACTGGAGAGACAGCGGCGAAAGCCTTTCCTTGGTCTTCGCGGCTAAGCGAGGTGGAGTTATTCAAAATTGCCAGGGAAGTTGAAAATTGGCACGGGGGCAGCAGCCTCGAAGCCGCGGCTGGCTGAGCAGAATGAGGCAGGAACCTGTGGAAGGGGCTGAGGGGCGGCACCACTCCGGACGGCACCGTTGGGCACTTCCCCACACCAAAGCCTGCTTATGCCGGGCAGGTCAGGAGGGCAACTTCAAAAAGTCCCGGCTCCCTTCCGTCCCCTCCAGGGCCCCCCTCGATTCGCCACTGCACCCCAGGACGCCCCTTCTCCCCAGTAGGCTGCAGACTCACCAGAGTGGCTGCTGACTCCATGTGTGTGGCTGGAGGGAGCGAGGAAGGGGGCTGTGCAGGATGGGACTTCTCCACTGCAGCCCCCCCCCCCAGGAATCCGGAGTCGCTCCCTTTAACCCTTTGAGTGTTGGCCAACCAAGAAGAAAAGCTCTTTGCAGAGGAATCGGGAGGGGGCAAGAGGGAGAGTAAAGTGGGCGGAGTCAGCCCTAATTTTAACTAGTGGAACTGAGTTCCCCCGCATTCCCTCTGCATGACATCACTGGATATAACGCATAAAAAAAAATCTTAAACTTCCTAACTCTTACTGAGACTAACATTGCTTAACAGTTTACGTTCTTAGCCAGATATTACCCAAGGCATCATAAGAAACAAGTGAGCAGGTCTTCTCTCCTTCTCAGCAACTGAATCAAGCCATGTCCTGGAACAGCCCAAGGAGAAGCTGAACCTTGAACACAGGCCAAGGGATGACTTTTAGAGCCCTTTGCCTCTCAGCTTTTTTCACTCAGGACTAACTGCCTTTTTGCCTGGTAAGGGGGGGGGGCAATTACACTCATGAGTTACAGCTGTGAAAGAATTTGGGAGTCAGCAACTGACACCGTGTGTCCTTGAGCTGGGCCTCTCAAGAAGCCTCCCAAAACGTTCCAGAGGCTAGCTGATAAGAATTGAGGCACCAATGTTGTCAGTTTTGATTTCTGACTGAGGCCTGTGTTAGCTTATTCTTAGACAGCCAAGACACCTTCAAGATGGAGTCAGGCCTATTAAGATGACGTTAGACCTGTATTTGAGTTGCCAGTTCTTCACATGAGCCAGAATAGCTCCTGGACAAAAGTGAAAATGAATCTTGAACCAGAGTTTACCCATAATTACACACATATGATACTCTCTCCATATAGATATGAAGCTCATGCACATTTTATTGCAGTTGGCAAAAGGTTCCCACTCTGTGTACAGGTTCTAAAGTAGGCACAAAATAATCTTCAAACTTGATGGAATATACAGGTTTAAAGCAATCTGCACCCAAGCAAGGAAAAGAATGTGTGAAACGAAAGTTTGTTAGGTACGTCAGACACCCAATTTCCAGATTTTTGGAAAACACAATGGCTTCTAACAAAATTCTGAGTGAAAGTTATACATTTTTAACAAATTCAACTGTTTCTGATTTCCTTCTCACTTGGTAAGTGGGATGTTCTTATATTTTTAAGGGTATGAGAGCAGAAGCAAATCACCAATGCATTTAATTTTAGATAGCTTGGGGGAGCTGAAATAATGTATAAGATTATTCCTAGACTCCATTTGCACTCCTTTGTTAATGACACTAACAACTTCTCCCAGGCCACTCCTTAGCGAGATTGGGGACCTTGGCAATCTCAGCTTCACATTCTGCACATTTTGGAATGACCTTTTAAGCAGCAGTGAGCAGACAAGGCTTTTCAATTTTGGAACAGCTGAACCAACTGCCTAACCTACTCCTGAAGATTTTTTTTAAAAAAACAAAGCAACACTTTGAAGACTACTTTTCAGGGTCTGAGCCAATCACACAGTATAGCCAACCCAACATTTTCTATAGCAATTTCTTCAGCTATGTGGAACTCAAAGAGTAAGGATGCCCTCTAGTGAAGTCATGTGTTACTTCTAGCAATTCAAGTGAACAGAACTGCAGCAGATGTGTATTCTCCTGTTAAGCTGCAGCTGAGCACAATAAGCAAGTGAGCAAAAAAAGCCAGCCTCATTAACATTCCTGTAGAATTGCTACAGATAACACTATGTAAATGGAGCTTGGATTCATATTCTTAACTTACCATTCCCCCAAATGGTGGAAGCTTAACAATCCCCTCAGGGAAAAGAAATCAACTGCATCCTTGTTCAACTACAGGAGCAGCATAGAGCAAGCAGTATACTAGGTATAGTATAATATACTCTATATTAGTATATTATTAGTATATATACTATACTGCTTCAGGTTCCTAGTATACTGCAAATTTCTATCTCATCTTTCCAAGCTTCAACACTTTCTCAACACTCCCACCGACTAGTCCTCAAAGAGAGCATGCCCTTCACCCCAGCATTTGATTCCTCTATTCAGTCACCTGGGCAGAAATGCCAGAGACTTGGACAAATTGAGTCCGTTTTCTGAGAACTGAAAAAAGAATAGAAAAAAAAGAGAAAAATAGTCTCTAAAAAGACAGTGCAGCTGGAGAGCACATCACAGGCATACTTTGGCAAAAGCATTACTAATTATCCATGTGAATAGTGATAGCATGTTGGGATTTCTTCATTAGGAAAGGCCTAATACAAACAGCATCAATTTTAAACACCACCACCAATGCTTTCGGAGACACATGCCTCTGAAAGAGCATTTGCTGTTCTAGGCTTCAAAGCCCAATTCCTGTACCCCAGATCCTTTTGGCAGTGAAAGAGCCGCTTTGCTGCCGCAGAGCCTTTTCCAGGTGCTTTATCTGTCCTCAGAACATAGATTCCCACTCTGAATTTCAGGAAATCTTTGTATTGAGTAATACAGCTAAGCTTCACATCAGATTGAGCTCTAGCTGAGGGAAGATTTACGACCCAATGACAAGAAACCAAAATTCTGCTGCCACACTGCCCCTTCCCCATCTCCTGGAACCATTTAGCAGCTAAGGATAGCTCTCCCGGCTGCCTTGTGGAAACCAGTAAGTAGAATGGCTTGTGGTCATCCCATCTGGCTGATCCTTGTGTTGGATGAACACACAATTCCCCAGCACGTGTGGTCCTGGCATCCACATCTGCACACTGCCTTCGGCTGCTGGGGGAATTTGCCAGTGGAATGAAGAAATGCACATCTGAAATATGCAGCCAGGGCTATTTGCGGCAGGTTAGGAAGGGGGGAAAGGCTGGGAAACATTCCAACACCAAGTTGTTATTTTGCAAATCTCAACTGCAGTGCTTCCTAATCCATGGGTCACAACCCACCATTGGGAAACAAAAGTGGCCCATTCCCCCTTAAGGGGCGTTGCCGTTTCGGGTGTCCCAATGGCCGTGTGGGCACCTAATGCCCATTTAACATATCTGGTGCATGGGGGGGGGTTCGGGTTGGGGAGGCTCCATAGCCCCCTCCATGGGTCCCTCTGAAGTGACAAAAGCCCTGTTTTGAGTGCAAAACTGCACTTCTAGGTTTCATATGGAAACCAGAACCATGCATTTGCACTCAAAAGGGGCTCTTTTCCCCTTCAGGGAGGGAGACCTGTGGAGGGGACTGAAGGGCCCCCCAACCCACCAGGTACATTAAAAGGGCACTGGGTGCCCATGGTGCTGCGATGCCATACTCCCCCACCCCAATCCCCGTCCCTGCAAATACTTACAGTGGTCACAACATCCAAGGAGGATTTTGGAAACCACTGCTCTATGGATAATAGGGATCCACTGCCCCATTTATGGTGGTGTCCACATGTGGATGTACCTGCTTATTTGCAAGAGTGATAACTGGCTTTTGAATCTGCAAGCTTTCATGAAGGCACATGTTATACAAATGACAGCTTTTTGCACATCTGGTTTGGTGCCGTAGTGCACCAGCAGGAAAACGCAAAAAACTTTGTCTCTGGACATGTTCATGACAGAGAATGAAAGTCCCAGTGCTTGCTCTGGCATGTGTTCCACTGCCTTCAGTCTTCCGCCCAACTTTGAAGCTGAAGTGGAGGGGGGGAGAAAGATTTCTCTCAGCAATTGTGCTAGACCGCTGAGCCCTTTGAAGAGCAGAGCAACTGTGATGAACCTCATCCCTCTAGCTTCACACTTGGAACAAAAACAGATAATTGTCCCCTGACCTGCCTGGTATTTCAGAAGCACAGAGCAAATACAAAAATAAGCTCTACCAGTACTACTGCTTGGTTGGCCACCACCAAGCTTGGTTAAATGTGCGGACTGTGATGAATCATGCACTCCATTCAGGCACTCGTCAGCCATTCATAACAGGGAGGAACAGCAGGAACAGAAATAACCTCTCTGTGGGCCCAATCCTATCCAACTCTCCAGGGCCAATGCAGCCCCTGAGGAAGGGGAACAAATATTCCGATACCTTGAGGAGACCTCGGTGACTGCCCCCCATTGCATGATGCCATGCAAGCCCCACTGCCACAGCTATGCCGGTGTTGGAAACTTGGATAGGATAGGAGGACACTGTGTGTACTGTGGGATCAGTTGTCATTTAATACATTACAGCAGTCTAGGCATCTCAGCATTAAAATTACTCACTCTTGAATAAAACCTCACACAGTTTTAAAATTTCAGTCATTTTCCTGCCTTTTCCATGCAGAGAAATAGTAGCAGTAACAAGACAATCCTCAACCTCCAACAATACGCATGCAGACATGGTCACATGCTATACACGCAGAAATAGTCATTCAGCCTTATATATGCTGGTCAACATTATAGTAACACTTAGCACTTACACTCTCATCCCCATAGGCTTATTGTATGATGTCACCACAAAGACTAAGGCAGAAAACTGCCCGGGCATGGTCCTCATTGATCCCTGCCTAGAACAGTGGGCAGAGTCACTGGTAAGTTTTTCACCAGCCTGAGGGGAAGGATAAGAAATTGAGTTCACAAGGACTTTTTTCTACGCTTAGCATTTCTTGGGAAAATATCTGGCAAGCCACTATGGGCCACTAAGAGCAATAAACTCTTACCGTCAGCACTGGTGTCGGAAAAGTGCCGTTAATGCACTTCTAGTGCCAGTGGCAAGGGCTTACTGCCAGCACTGGGCCGGTACTAGGACCCAGGATGGAGTTGGCCAGTTATAAGTTTTACAGCCATCGGCAGTAGGGTGTGTGTGGGGAAGACAGAAGTAGGCATGGGGAGGGCAGAACTGACATCCACCACCAGATCCTATGGCCCGCATGGCCCACAGAGTCCTCAAGTCTGTGCCAGCCCAGCGCCTTTACCAAGGAGAAGGGGACGAATGTTTACCAAGGAGAAGGGTGCTTCTTATGGCTGCTGCAGTGCCCACAGGATGCAGTGGTAGCCATTTTGCTACCGCTGCTTCTACAGGAGCCAGACACCATAGGCTTGAGCGGTGAATTTCTCTGTATTTCAGTTATTCAAAATTCAATGCTGGTGGTTCATCTATACGGTATATTCTCATGTGCGAACTCATCACTGACCATTAGTTTGTTAATTATGGGAAATTAAAGCCAACAATAAGGAGAAAACTCTAAGCAGAGAGCAACAGAGGTTCCTGCTGGGATGAGAACCCTGTTGAGCAGCACAGCACAAATGAGCCACATATCACTTGAGGTACTTTATAGATAGGCATGAGGAATATACAGGCAGAATTTTTTGTATAAGCCTGGCAAAAGACTACTAACTGTACAAAGAATTTCTTCTTTCCTCTAGAGGCATGTAGTGCTTCTCATTAAAGCCCAGTTCTATTTCAAAAATGCAACTTTCAAATCCCAGTTGTTTTTGCAGGAAGATTAGAGTCGAGGCATTATTATTTAGCTTTGTAATTATGGAGGTCTTCCCTTCCTTACAACGGTTGAACTTTCTTGCCTGTTTTTTTTTAAAATCTCTTTGCCACAGAAATAGGAGGCAAATAATTAGGAGTGGCAAAACTAGAACAAAAACCTTAAGTAATGAAACGTTTGCAGTTCAAAACACCCCCAACTGCCAAGAAAACCACTTTAAGAGAATGTGTACTTGGCACCTCTTAAATAGCAGGCCAACCTCCCCAAAAACTAAACAGATACAACCTTTTTTTCTTCTTTTCCTTTTCCATTATTTTTCATTGACAAAGTTCTTGGTTACTGATCACATTCTTCTGGATAAATAGATGGAGCATACACAGGGGAAAGATCTACTGCTGAAGATTCAAATTGGTAGAGAAATGCAGACACCAATCCAGAAACAGCAGAACTGCAGGAGGCAGCATTTGAGAATTTCACATGAAGCATTTGTGCCTCTGCTATATAAAAATTACATCTGAGCCCTCTACATACATTCATATGGGTTCACTAGCCCCTAACTTCCACGCATGCAAAGATACCATTTGTACACAGCTTGTGCACATATGCTAGAACAGGCGGAGGCTCATCTCCCCATTATCCCTCTGTTTTCCAGGATCCCAGATCATGCTACATATATATGACCATTAGCTCCATGCAAATGGTATATTTGAAAATGCAAAACCAGTGAGTTCCAAACACCCCTTCACATCATTCATTAAGGTATGAAGGAATATCTGAAAGGCCACTAATGTTCATGAAAAGTTACATGCAACAGAAACTTTTTTTAAAAACCTAAATCATATTAAATAAAACAAGTGTGTGCAAAAATCTCCCAATGTGATAGACTGTTTCAAATACAATGTAGGATGTCATCAGAATCTCACTGTGGAGGGATTTCGGAAGGATAGGGGAAACGTCCACTGTGCATCAAGTCCTGGAGACATTTGTTCCTGCCTGAGGCTCAGTTCAGATGAGCAAAACCACAACTTCAGGAAATGTGCTTGCATTGTGCAACAGACTCCACCAGATACTGTAGGAAGCTGAGGTCAACCAGGGGAACCAACAATCAAAAAGGGCTCTGCGACTCCACCAGAGGCTACAAGGAAAAGCCTGATCAGAGTTTAACTGAGAAGGATGATCCACATGAACAACCTAGTTCGGCCTGTGGATTATTCACCACCTGAAATGAGCTGCGAATTAGCTCCTGGTTGAAGTCCACCATTGCTCCTTTCACAAAGTTTAGGCTGTCTGAGTCTACAACCACTCGAGCACCACCTTGTTCAAAAACCCTAGAGAAAGAGAAAGCAAGCCTGTTAGGGCACTTGCAAAGACGCGTTGAAGGACAACAGATGCATTTCTGCCCCTGCCTCCAAGTCACACACCGACAAATCTTCAGGATATGCTGGTGCACTATTGGTGGGCGCTGTCTAAGAGCAAGTATATGTGCTACAGTCTGCATGACCAAGAACAGCAATTTTCAACCACTGTGCTGAAGCACATTGGTGTGCTGCAAATGGTGTGCAGGTCTGCCACAGGAGTTTTGGGGAGGATCACACATTAGCAGAGCCATTGGGAGATGTGAGCCTCCTGCCCACAGGGCAGTATACCTTGTCAACTGTCAAAAAACCAATGGTGTGCCTTGACAATTTTAGCGCCTTCTCAGCCTGCTCTGAGATTTAAAAAGGTTGAAAATAGCTGACCTAGTGAAAGGGGCTGGCTCTCTCATAAACTGCCTTGCAGGCAGGCAATTAGCATGCAAAGCCCTGTACCACAGTCCAGCTAGCTGAGAGACAAAAACTGCTAGGAGAAAAGCTTCCTTGGCCCAAGCTCCTACAACTCTTGAACTTCCTCCCAAGAGGGACCTGTCAGCTTTGTGGCTTATGCAGGTGCTCTCACTTATTTGCACATGTAAACCTTCCTCTTTTAACAAGCTTTTGATCTGATCCAAGTTTTTCAATGGATTTTAAAAACAGATTTACTTTTATTATTATTGTGTGCGATGCCTACATTTCCTAGCTGTTTATACTTGCTAAACGGGAAAGAAAATTCAGATCTCATTTTTAAAGGTAAGTATGATCCGGTGAAGGATTTTGCCATGGAAATTGGAAACAAGATATACCAGACCAATAGCGGAAAACAGTACAAAAGGATTTCATATAAAATGGGATTTGTTCATTTATTTTCTCTAACACAGCCTCCACTTCCATTCAGAAAGTAATCTAGGTCCCCACCTGTCATCAGAATTGATAACTGTATCCAAGGAAAATTTGTACTGGAAACCAGAACAGCCACCTCCTTCCACCTGCAGCCTCAGGAATTCAGCTCCTTCTGTAATCTCCAAAAGCCTCTGTTAAAACAGAATAGGGATAAGCTAAAAGATGGGCAAGATTCATAGGCAAATATGTAGTAGTCACTTGAAATCTTATCTTAAACTAGAAAGGGCCTGTAAAGCAATCATGAGCAGCAGACAAAAAGCAACAAAAAGCACAGAATGGAAAAGCAAATTACACTGGCCTGACAGCACATTCTCCCACACCTACTAAATAAAAAGGAACATCTTGATTTTACTTTAAAAAGTGCAGTTACTGCAAATCTCAAGACTGATTTCCATAACCCATTTCCAATCTAGGCCAAAAGCAAACCCAATGTGTGTGCGTGTGCACGGATACCCAGCCACAAACCTAAATCCCAGTATATTACAGCACTGCCAATTTTGGCAGTACCAAAGTAATGTACCCAGTAATGTGGACAGGTCACAGAGACTGCAAGTAAAGACTACCAATTTATCTATATACACATTTTATAGATTCACATAAGCAAGCGTGTTGCAAAAACACATTAAGCACCAGACTACTTGGCAATCTAGGAGGCATTAAGACACTGTATAATGCATATAGGTCTGGCAAAGAGCAATACCTTCACACAACCCGTGCTGAGGTGGATCTGTCCTTCATTAGAAGCACTCTGGGTCTCTCCAGGGGCAGAGGACGCTACCCATTGCACTCTTATCCTTGGCACACAGACCCTGTTCTGTGAGGCATATGATGGGGCTCCCACCAGATGCCAGAGGGAAAGAGAACGGCTGCAGGGGAAAGATGAGGAATGGGAAATATAAGTTGTTGGACAAACAAATATGGATAGATAAGACACGCACATACAGTGCAAAGGAGGCAACTCTAGACAGACAAATTCAGGGTCAGTTTTAGACTACCTGGGAGAAACCAAAGACACATTCACACACACACACACACGGGGCAAGCCAAGAGTGGTATTTCTGCAATAATACTGAGGAAGGGCCACCGCAAAGTGGCAGAACAACTTCTTTGCAAGAAGGAAGCCCTATCTTCAAACCCTGGCACCTCCACGTAGGGCTGAGAAAAATGCCTAAAGAACTTGTTATCAGTCAGCGTAGACTAGTAGCCACCAAACCACAGCCAGCAGGCCAGATCCAGCGTGCCAGAAAGGCCATCTGGTTGCAGTGCTATCTGTTCTGTGCCACAGCCACCTTTCAGCCCAATTTTGGCGACTGCTGGTGTAAACAATACTGATCTAATTGGACCAACACTCTCACTCAGAATAAGGCAGCTGCACATGATCATGCAACAATAAATTGGGACCAAAGATGCAGAACTAGGAAACGCCTCTACCACACTTTTTCCAGCAGAGAAGAGCAATAAGCCTTGGAGAACCTAGGCAGTTTGGATCCGATTGTGCAGTTCTTTCTGCTTACTGGTTCTCTCCCTGCACACTGGGGAAGGAAAGCACAGCACCTTTCCCAAGTGCTCACTGAACAGAGGAAAGGATATGTTTGTAGGCATTGCATCTTCGCTATACAGAACAGCTTTCAGAGCACAAATCACATAGGGAAGATCTTTCATAAAATCCATTGTATTCTATATCTACGCAAGGGAGAATAAGTGATTTTATTTATGCTGAAAAATCATGAATATCTGTAACCCCTGAATATTAGGAGGAAGAAGAGCTGAGAGAAAAATCTACACCTGTGGAATAGATCTGGGTCACTTTCTTAATCCCACCCATTTATGAAATGGTGTTCAAGTTGGGTTTGAGCACTTACTATTAAGTTTATAATCACATTTTCCAAAGGCTTAGCATATGCTAAGGCAAGCATTTCTTTCTAGACACAATCTTTCTGCCCTCAGTATGTCTTCTGAATGCTTCTTTTTCATTCTATACATAATTCTTTTTCTAGCAACGTATTCATGAGTTTACTTTGCCACTTAAGTAAACTCAGGGGAACACATAACTGTCTTCTTTCTATAGCTATAGAAGGTTTATTGTGACAGTGTTTGTGATCTTCTGATCAGAAGGGAGAAGTTGCTGCCTATAATAACTTTACCACAATCTTAATTGCTTTAGTGAAATTGAGAAGCAGATGCCTATACGTGTTAGAGGGGAAATTGTAAACCATTTGACTGAAATGAGCAGTAGTAATTTTCATCTGCTCCCTGGCACTGGGCAGCCTTAGGTACATCACAAACCAAACCATCATCTGTAGTTATTTTTCCCACTGTACTGCTGTCATTATCCATATGCCTGAACCTTTCCTGAACCCTGCTAAATTCCTGGCCTCAACACATCTTCTGATCGTGAGACCCACTGCCTAATTATGTAGTATAAAAAGGAGGACTTATTTTCATCTTCTGCCTTTCAATTTTTCTTAACACCCGCTTTGTTCTTCCGAGACCATTTGCTGTTTTGTTTCATGACTCCTTTTCTCAGAGAACAGAGCAGCGATGCAACATTATTACAGCACAGCACACTTGAGGTCAATATATAGACCCTGTGTGATTGCTTCAGCCAGTGACTTAGGACCTGCACTTTTTCCCATATCACTAAAGAAAAAGCATTTTATACAGTAGCAAAACTGTCACTGACTTCACCTCTTTCCTTTTTCAAACCTGGAAACAGATTGAGACAATATTTTTGCTGCAACAGATTAACACGGCCAACCCTCTTGAGACGGCCTGTTCTCACAAAACCATTGAAGGTGACATGCCTAATAGCATTGTATTTTCTACTGTCATTTAATCTCTAAAATCCTCAAAATATTAGCTTCAAATCATTGTTGTGTGAAGGAGGAAACAAACTGCAATTGAATTAGCACAGCTTGCTCAGGCTGCATGGTGTTGGAGTCTCCAGTCACTTTAAAACCCTCACTTAACCCTATTTTCCCATTAGTAACTCCAGGGGCAAAGGTGACCTACCACAAAGGTTAGGAAAAGACAAGAAATAAAGCAAGCAGCACCCCGTTTTAGCGTTTTGTTCCCCGACTAGCTACAGAGCCAGTTGAGGATCCATGAATATAGCGGTTTGTATTCTTAACTCCAAAAAACCTGTGCCACAGGAAGCCTCCTGTAAAGCTCGGAAGGCTATTTGTTAACAATAGGGGGGAACCAGAAGTTTTCCTGTACTACTACAGTCTTCTCTCGTTTCCCCCCGAAACGTGGGGGGAAACCTGAAGTTAAAAGCCACGCCACTAAGTCCTACGAGGCCGGGAGCGAATAGTCCGACCCTTCGCGGGGCTATGAGAGGGGCGGCAGGTTATTGCCTGCGGGACAGAAAGCCTGGTTATGTCGTGCATTGAGAAAGCAGGGGTGGGCTCCCACTACAGCTGCCTCTGCTTCGTTCGTTCAGACGGAGAAACACAATCGATCACTACGTAAAACAAAGAAACAACAACCCACCACTACCTGCTCTGCCCACAAGACTTCAGCGTCCTAAAACAACAGAGCGCACTTAGAGCCGCCATCTTGCTCCTCCTCCTACGCCGCTATTGGCAGGATAATACCGTAATGTCCCGCCTATCCAGAACACCAATTGGTAGAGAGAAGAGGCTCGGGAAGGAGGGAAGTGTGGCGGAAAGCGGAAAAGACAACATGGCTCGAACTGGCCCCGCCCTACAAGTTTCCGAACGGAAAGGAAAGCGGTACGCCTGGGAAGTGCGGGCCGGTTGAGTGCGCAGCTGTGATTGGGTGTAGCTGTGACGTCAAACTAGAGTCTGTGCCAAGAAGGTTATCTTCTCGGAGGAATAATGACAGGAGACAACATGTCTTAAGAAGAGATAGCCGCCGAATGAAGCCAGGGGGTGGGCTTAGCAGCCATGTTGGTACGTCCATGCTCATTCCAATACAAGCATTTCAGATTGCTTTGCTCGTACTGAATAGTTTACTCCTGAAATAAAAACTTACGAAAATAAAACCGTGTGATAGTGTAGAAACATCATTGGTAACCGTATTATGATTTAATATGCAATTATAAGGTTAAATTCCGCATAATTATATTACTAAACACACCGGACGAAATGCTACTTGCTGTCTATCTAAACTCGGATTGCACCGTTTTCACAGACTCATTTTTTGAAATCTACACAAGCAAAAATAAAGTGTGAACGGGAAGGAAAGAAAAAAAGGGGAGGGTGGGCAAAAATTAGATAAATATGTAGGAAAATTACATTAAAATCTCTTCATAACACAAGTAGTTGTCAATATGAGAGGAATTCTTTTTTTCTTCTAGGCTATTAAGAGTATTTTTTTAAACTTCTACACTCACCCCCCCCAAAAAAAACAAATTCTGTTAATGTCCAGAAGTTCGAAAATATTACCGTAGAAAATGGAAGGCGGGAAAAAAAGTGTAAACGGGAAGGGGGGGAAAGGAGGGGGGAAATATATATTTTTTCCTTCTAAACCATTAACAGTGGGTGTCAGAAAATGGTGAATAAGACTGCTAGGAACAACAAGAAATTACACAGCTTCAAAAAATAATGCACTCACTGTTACAGTTAACGGTAGCTTTATTGAACCGATGTAATGTGAATACATGAATCATTCCGTGGAAATTAAATCCCATTTTTTGTACAGCGATTCGCATACCCGTATGCAGAACACGCAGGCATGATTAAAGACGTTGATATTAACTTTTACACGCGTGCAGGGAGATTTTTATTCGTGAATTCGCGGCAATCCTCCTCCTTGGCGGCAATGATCTGAGTCAGCCATTTTTGTAAGTGCATGGCTTCCAGAAACTGACCTCATCATGTTGTCTCCTGTCATTATTCCTCCAAGGTTATCTTACCTTCTTGGTCTGTGCATGAAGGTATTAGTAACAGGAGGCGACACGCCTTAAGAATTAATGCTGGCTAAGTGAAGCCAGGGGGGCGGGCTTAGCAGCCATGTTGGGTGACTCAAAACAATCCTCATTCCAAGCATTTCAGATTGCTTTGCTCGAACTGTTTAGGATTGAATAGTTTACTCCTTAAATAAAAACTTACGAAAATAAAAACATGTGATCGTGTAGAAACATTATTGGTAACCTTATTATGATTCAATATGCAATTACAAGGTTAAATTCCTCATAATTATATTACTGAACATACCTGAGGAAATGCTACTTGCTGTCTATTTAAACTCAGATTGCACTATTTTGACAGACTTATTTTTTGAAATCTACACAAGCAAAAATAAAACAGTCATGCCCCCATAAAAAAAATTTCTGTTAATGTTCTGAGTTTCATAAATATTACAGTAGAAAATGAAAGGCGGAAAAATAAAGTGTGAACAGGAAGGAAAGAAAAAAAAGAGGGAGCGTGGGCAAAACTTAGATAAATATATAGGAAAATTTCATTAAAATCTCTTCATAACATAAGTTGTTGTCAATATGAGAGTAATTCTTCTTTACTTCTAGACTATTAAGAGTTTTTTTAAAACTTCTACACTCACCCCCCCCCCAAAAAAACAAATTCTGTTAATGTTCAGAATTTCGAGAATATTACAGTAGAAAATGGAAGGTGGGAAAAAAAAGTGTAAACGGGAAGGGGGAAAAAAGGAGGGGGAAATTTTTTTTTTCCTTCTAGACCATTAACAGTGGGTGTCAGAAAATGGTGAATAAGACTGCTAGGAACAACAAGAAATTACACAGCTTCAAAAATAATGCACTCACTATTTCAGTGAACTGTAGTTTTATTGAACCGATGTAATGTGAATACATGAATCTTTCCATGGAAATTAAATCCCATTTTTCGTACAGCGATTCGCATACCCGTATGCAGAACATGCAGGCATGATTAAAGACGTTGAGATTAACTTTTACACAGGTGCAGGGAGATTTTAATTCCTGAATTTGCGGCAATCCTCCTTGGCGGGAATGATCTGCGTCAACCATATTGGTTGACCCATGTGGCTTCAAGAAAATTATGTCATGTCTCCTCCTGTTACTAATACCTTCATGAGTCTGTGGTGTCTTCTACGGATTGAGTTGCTGTGAGCGGGAAAGAGTGTGGGCACCCAGGAAGAAAAGGGACACTAAGTACATTTCATGGGCGGAATTTGTCCCACGTGTAAATCTATGGAAGAAAAATAATGATGTAAATTACACATTAATGCTTCCCGCATGAACATAAGTGGGGGTAAACCTACGAAAAGTGTTTTTTAGCGCTAGCCTATGCATGTTTACTCTGAAAGAAGTCCCATTGTATTAAATTGAACTTACTACTCCCAGGAAGGTGCATAGGATTGTAGCATTTAAGCAGTGAATTCCTATACTATTCTCAAAAGTAAGTTTCACTATGTCAAGCGGTGCTTCTTCCCAGGTGAGTGTACACAGACGTACAGTTTAAATAGGGATGGTGTGAAAGCCAGAATGGACCATTAAGAAAAGAAATGGATGCCAACAAAACAAACCCTGAAGGATGTGCCATAAACCTTTGAGAACAAAATTTTAAGACTAAAACCGGTCTAATCATGCTTCCCAGCCAAAACATATCTGTCAGAACAGGACAGAACTAACAGACATTTTCTTACTCTGTATCATGCAAAATATTGTGGCATACACACGAAAGCATTGTTCTGGAAATGACACCCATGCAGAATTGATATTGTATTAACTCCTTCTTAGTTAAAATTTTCACCACAGTTGGTGATTGCAGCCATGAAATTAAAAGACGTTTACTTCTTGGGAGAAAAGATATGGCAAACCTAGACAACTTAATAAAAAGCCGAGATATCACCCCACCAAAGGTTTGCATAGTCAAAGCTATGGTTTTCCCAGTAGTAACATATGGTTGTGAGAGCTGAACCATAAGGAAGGTGGAGCGCCAAAGAATAGATGCCTTTGAATTATGGTGTTGAAGAAGACTCTTGAGAGTCCCCTGAACTGCAAGGAGATCCAATCGGGCAATCCTACAGGAAGCCAAGCCTGATTGCTCCCTGGAAGGACAAATCCTGAAGCTGAAGCTCAAATACTTTGGCCACCTCATGAGAAGAGAGGACTCTTTAGAAAAGACCCTCATGCTGGGAAAGATTGAAGGCAAAAGGAGAAGGGGGCAGCAGAGGATGAGATGGTTAGATAGTGTCACCAAAGCTATGAACATGAAATTGGGCAAATTCCAGAAGCTAGTAGAGGACAGGGAGGCCTGGCGTGCTGTGGTACAGTCTTTAACAGACAATCAGTCAGAGCCACCACCTTCCTTCCTAACCTGCCCAGTGCTACACCCACCTGGTGCAGCTCCTGCCTCCAACTTTATACTGAGGCAGGCCAATCGGTGTCTGTTGCTGGGCAGGCTCTACCACCAGCCACACCCATTTGCACCTGTGCTAATAACCCTTCTTATCCAGGGCCCTCATCAGCCTACATAGGCTGCAGCTGTGCTCCTGAGGCTTGCAGAAGCTCTGGGATTAACCCTGTACTTCCTGGGTAATTTGGGACAAGGGGCCACTGCTGATACCATTCCCTATCTCCTAGGGGTATCTCCTGTCTTTTCCAATACAGTTGGGTGAACTCCGGGAGCTAGTGGAAGACAGAGAGTCCTGATGTACTGTGATCCATGGGGTCGCGAAAAGTCAGACACTACTTAGCGACTGAACAACAACATATAATATAGGACCAGTCAGGAATAGTCAAACCTACTTCAAATAACCAAGATTTTGGATGTATGATTTATTTCTTCATAAATTTTTCCCCTGCCTTTCCTACAAATTCTGGCAAGACTGCTTTTGTATGCAGACCACTAGCCTACTCCATGGCTTTTTGATGGGCATTGCTTTCCTGCTTTATTAAGGGCCATGATTATAGAAAGTTTAGTTCAACTCTAATTCAGTTCAAGAGGTGTTCCCATGCCACTAGAAACCCATCTTTCCAAGGTTTCAGCTACACAACCGAAGTCCAAGGTCAAGAGCAACATGCTCCAATCAGGTTAGCCAACAATAACTTCAGTAGATTTCTTTATAGAGGCAGAGGTGGCCCCACCATGAAGCCAACTTATCCTTACCTCTTGTTTCAAGCACTTGGCTGGGGGACGTAGTAAGCTACTGAGCAGGAAAGGGTTTGGTACAGTGCAAGCTCCCCTCTTCTGCCACTGGAGGAAGTAGTAAAAAAAAAAAAAGAACTTCATACTACTGCTGCTGGCAATTCCCCTTTTTCATGCTTTCCTGAGCAGTGGGGTGGGGGAGGCGGCTGTGGTAGCCACAGTGAGCTAGAAAAGAGAGAGCCAATTGAAGTGTCTGGGTGAGTGGCAGGCTGGATGTAGCAGTGGGCAGATGTGCGATATGCAGCACCTCTCATCAGTCCGCCCTCCCATTCGCTCATTGAAATGAATGCTTGTCTCAGCCTCATGGTTGGCCAGCCCTGAGTGCACTTCTTGTTCCCTGCAATCATTCCTTGTCTCTTGGCTTTGGCTGACTGAATGCTCTGGGTGAGAGGGCTCTTCCTTTTGGGTAGAAGAGTTGCCCTGGACTCAGCTTGGCAAGAAGAATCCTTGTATGGAATTGCAGCGGGTGGTCTTATTGTGATCTGACTTTTTGTTGCCTGGCCTTCAATTGCTGGCCACATGACATCTTTTGTCCTGCAGGTGCCAGGTCCCAGGGTGGAAAGCGCCAAGTGATCACTTTTCATATCTAGTTCCTTGGCCTTTGACTCTCCCAGACTGTTCTGTGTGTGGGTCTTGTTCCCTGCCTTTGCTTTGTATCTGTTAGGTTTTGAGGACTGGATGTTCAAGATTAGACGGCACTTTCTGTTGGTGTACAGGAGTTGCGTAGACTCAGCTTGACAAGAAACAGAGAGACTCTGGAATGCCAGCACTTGCTTACAGTAGACCAGGAGGGTTAAGCTTGCAACATAAGCCCCCTCCTCCATGTGTGAGTGTGCGTGTTTGCAATGTTGTTAGACACCTCAAATTTATTTGAGAATGTGGTGCAATATAAACTTTTTTTAAATAAAAAGAAAACACACATGCACACACACAGAGGCATTAAAAGGGTGGAGCCTGAGGGACACCATATCCAGCATTCTTTTTTTATTACAAGCTGCCATATGCCCAGCATTACTGAGCATAATGAATGCCCAATAATGTCTGTGCTATGTTTGGGCAGATAAAATCTCCCAAACATAGCACTCTTCTCTCACTCTATGTGGAATGTCTCAATGAACCAAGCAGTGATGTACCTAGAGGGGGATCACAGCACTACGTTTTGCAAGCAACTGCTCCCCCTCCTCTTTGGGGCCATTCATAGCCAACTTAGCCTCCATTTTGTTCTTGTTGTTCAGTCACTAAGTCGTGTCCGACTCTTCGCGACCCCATGGACCACAGCACGCCAGGCCTCCCTGTCCTCCACTAGCTTCCAGAGTTCGCCCAATTTCATGTTCATCGCTTCGGTGACACTATCTAACCATCTCATCCTTTGCCGCCCCCTTCTCCTTTTGCCTTCAATCTTTCCCAGCATGAAGGTCTTTTCTAAAGAGTCCTCTCTTCTCATGAGGTGGCCAAAATATTTGAGCTTCAGCTTCAGGATTTGTCCTTCCAGGGAGCAATCAGGCTTGGCTTCCTGTAGGATTGCCTGATTGGATCTCCTTGAGTCCAGGGACTCTCAAGAGTCTTCTCCAACACCATAATTCATAATTTTGAATTTTGCTCTAGCTTTTGTTCCATCTTGTTCCATTTTGTTCTAGCTGCTGGGAAATGCTGGCTGCCTGCAAAATGTGGTGCTGTGATCCCCCTCTAGGTACACCTCTTGAACCAAGATATGCCTATGTCAAGATATGTCTATATGCCTCATTTTAATAGGAATTCAGTGTATTTGAGTAAGCCACACTGAATTCCAGGAGGCTTTGTATGCATAAAATTTCCTAACTTTGTGATCACTTATGTTAAAACAACTTATTTGTAAAACAAGTGAGTTAAGCTGCAATCCAATGCATACTTTCTTAGGAGTAAACTCCACTGAACACAATGGAAATTACTTCTGCGTAGACATGCTTAAAGGTAAAAGTTTCCCCATGACCGAATGGTCTAGTCGTGACCGACTATAGGGGGTGGTGCTCATCTCCGTTTCTAAGCCAAAGAGCTGGTGTTTGTCCTAGGATACGCTTCCATGGTCATGTGGCCAGCATGACTATATGCCGAGGCGCATGGAACACCGTTACCTTCCCACCAAATGGTACCTATTTATCTACTTGCATTTTTACATGCTTTTGAACTGCTAGGTGGGCAGGAGCTGGGACAAGCAACGGGAGCTCACTGTTGTGTGGTCTCAAACTGCCAACCTTCCTGTCAGTAAGCACGCAACTCAGCAGTTTAACCTGCTGCACCACCACATCCCCCTAGACATGCTTAGGATTGCACTATTAATATCTACAAAACTCACACACACTTAGTGCAGCCTAATGCTTTGTAGACTATGTCTCCCATATTACTAGCAATAATCAGCAGTCAGTCTCATTGCTGAGTAATCCCTTCCTAAGCTAGTTATCATGATGATTTCATCTGCTGTAGAATTGTGTCGAAATGAGGAAGAATACCCATATTATTCCCTAAAAGCACACCCTGTTTCTGTGATTCCCTTTTCCTCTTCTGATAATGTCCTGAACTCCTTCTATTTAGGTGAAAGGCTATCTAATCTGCTGAACAATAAAGTGAGCTAAAGCATAAAACTTGCCAAATTCTTCAAACACAACCAAATTCTTTTAGCTGATTTGACAAGGACATCTCTAGGATGGCCCTCAAGTGAGTTGGTTATCACTTTTGTGATAAGGACCAGGCAAAAGGCCCTTGATTTGTCCAAACAAAAGTGTGTTTCTAACCTTGTAAACTGTACCAAAGGGTTTCTAGTGCTGCAATCCTATACACATTTTCCTGAGAGTCAGCTCAACTGAACACAATGGGACTTTTAGTTCCGAGTAACATGCATTGGATTTGGGTTTTGGAGGGCTAATCTTCAAGAAGCTGACTGTGATGTAGTCTCCCTGAATACAATCAGTGGAGCTGGGCTATCATCTGACTAGTATATGGCTGAGTCAACTGAGAGGATTAATCAGTGCATTGCATTGGGGATGTTTGTGGCAGCACTCCATGGACCAGACTCACCAGGAATAGAATGGACCTGCTATCAGATCGCACACATGAGGGTCTGCCCTGCTGTGGGTAGGGTTACCGCAAGTTATGAACAGTTCAATCAAATCTTATGGTCGTCTTTTTAGTGCAATTGTGTAAGCAGTTGAGATACCACTGGCTCTAAAGCAGGCCAGTTCTGTCGCCTTTATAGCTAGAAAATTATTTTCTCTCCCCATTTACTTTTACACTTGATACGTTTGATATTTGATATTTACATAGGTTTTAATGGATTAAAAACATCCAGAGAATACCCGGCAGAGGGAATATTGCTTTTCCGAATGGGATGACATACATGGGGCACAATTGTGGCACATGGATTACTTGCCCCTGTGTGACAATAATTAGGAAGTGTCAGTAACATGGGTGAAGAAATAGGTTCCAACACATAGACTCAATACCTGTTCAGATGTTCAATCCAAGGCATGTCTACTCAGAAGTCCCATTATGTTCAATTGGGCTTATTCTCAGGAACATGTTGATAGGATTGCAGCCTAAGAGCACAATCCTATACCCCCGTTGCGCCGGCGCTACGCTCTTGTGCCGGCCAAACGCTGTTGCAAACGTGCTGTGAAGCACATCAGCGTTGGCAGTACGGTGCTGGACTGGCGCAAGCAGCAGCGCCAACACTTGGACACCGCCACGACCGCCAGCAGCACCAGCCTTGTGCCGGTCGAGCATTGGTGGCGCGTGATTGGCGCTGGGCCTCGCTGAGAGTGTTCCAGAGGCATCCTGGGGGCATAACTGGGGGGCGCAGTGGGCGGAGACGGGGGTTGTGACGCAGGACAGCCGTTGTGCCAAATCCTAAACCCTGTGTCCAACTTCAGCGGCCCCGATTCAAGCCGCTCCTGCGCACGTGCACCTGTGCCTGCAAAACAGTATGTGCAGACCCAAGCAGTCCCATTGGGATGACTGAGGCTTACGCAGGTGTAAGGGTAAAACCGTCCCTTGGCCTGCACTTCACTGCTGCTGCCTCCTAATGGGCTTTAGGATACAGCCCTATTATGTCAGTCTTAGGATTGGGCTGCCTGTTACCGTTAAAGTTCCATGTAGTTTCTTTCAGTTTCCTTCCTCCTCTGAGCAGAATTGTCCCTTGCAACGATCGGCACCCCCATGTCGGCACTAAGGCAACGGGACCAGTGCTGCAGGCAGTTGCGCCTGTGCTGCACCTCCCTTGCATCAGTCAAAGCTGACTGGTGCAAGGAAGGTGCCATCATAGATTGGGGCAGGGGGCGTTGCTGGGCGGGCAGTGGGCAGGTGATGGGCGGGTTGGCCTGGGAGGTGGGCGGGCTTGGGAATCGGCCATAAGGCCGAATCCTAGACCTGTTTGGGAGGCCGCGCAGCTCCGATTCGGGCCACATGATCTCCTTGGATCTGTGCTACTGTTTAGCAGGATCCGAGGAGCACATAGGGGAGGCTGGAGCCTCCACTACAGTACGGGCACAAACGTGCCTTTGGCGTGGGGAGGTTCCAGCCTGTCCTATACTGTGTTGGGATATGGCGCAGGCCGGCCAGCCTCACTATTCTGGCACAGTATAGGATTGTGCCATGAATAAAAGAACAAAACACTGCATTTTGATGTTTGTTATTCAAACTGTGTGTCACTTGGTGGGTCGCGATCTGATGGCTGGTGGGTCACAGAAAGCTTGGAGCAACCATCTTGGAAACTGCAGACCTTACTCTTGTTATATATATTCCTTTCGTATTAACAGTTTGAATTTTCAAGTGAGGGTTTTTTTAAAAAATTGTTTTTAGTTCACTGCTTTTACATAATATTTTGTCCTAACCTTGCTTTCTGAGATGTTTCATGGTTGTACAATTGTGCAGCCCAAGAATGCCAATTTGTCATATTATTATGTTACAATTATATTATTATTATTATTATTATTATTATTATTATTATTATTATTATTA
>JAJKFI010000038.1:5808864-5819905 GCA_029204185.1 Lerista edwardsae
TATTATTATTATTATTATTATTATTATTATTATTATTATTATTATTATTATTATGTGTAATTATGTTAATTATGTTATTATATTATTATGTTATTATATTGTTACTTCCTGCTTGATAATGTCATGTCCTGACACAACATCACTTCCAGGTTAATGACATCACTTCCAGTGGGTCCCGACACGAGTGCCATTATAAAAAAGGGGGGGGCCGGTCTAAAAAGTTTGAATACCACTGGTTTAAGGTATTTTCCAGAAATTAAAATATATTACTTTTCCAACTAGAAATAATACTATGGCTGTATCTGCTGACACTCTATCACCTATATCAGTGGTTCCCAAACCACTGCAAAGGAGTTGGGAACCAGGTGCTTGCATGGGTGGGGAGGGGGGCAGTGATGGCTCCACAGCGAGCGCAGTACTGCCACTGCCAAAAGGCTTGTTTTGTATCCTGGGGCAGCACCGGCTTTCAGCAGGGTCTTGGAGGCTCACAGCCCCGTCTTATATCCTCTGTGGCTGCTGTAAATAGCCCATCTCTAGCTGCGTTCTTTTTTTATCTAGGAGAATTGCTGGAAGTGATGTTTCCAGCATGCTACTAGCATGTTTCTAGCATGGTTAATTTAAAAACAACAAAATGGCATCTTCCCCTCTTTGAGATCTATTATATGGAGATAGCCATGTTGTTGCCTTAAGTCTGTACACTATGGAGGCTGCCATATTTTTCACAGGGTCCTGCATTTGTTTCAATAGAAAAATAGGTGGAAAAGATGTCACATGGTGGCGGCCGTCTTCTAGGTCCAGGCTCGCTGCAAAAGGTTCTAGTATGGGGCTCGTGCAGCACTGCAGCTGCCATTGGAGCAGGGTCACATCGCTTAAGGGGGACTGCCCTGCTTCCTGTCCCCCGATGGCTCACGGCCCAACCGTTTGGGAACCGCTGACTTATATCACCCACCTAGTACACTTTTAAAGCATTTAAAACAAATAAAAATGACAACTCGGAATGAGAACTTAGACTAAAAACACATAACATTGCTTTCTGCCTTTCAAAAAAACAAAATCTGTGAAACAATAACACCATTTCAAACGCCCCTAGATATAAACCTTGTGCTCTAACTTTCAGCTCAGTCCTAAGCAGTGCTGGCATAGTAAGGCTGGCGCAGCAGGGCTGCATCCTAAACCCAGTAGGAGGCAGCAACAGCACAGCGCAGAGCAAGGAGTTTTCCCCTTGCACCCAGGTAAGCCCCACCCAGCCCTATGGGGCTGCAGATTTGCAGGCACAGGTGAAAGTGAGCAACAGTGGCCCGAATCGGGGCCGGGGCTTAGGATATAGTGCAACGGCGGTTGTCCGTGGCCACCCCTGTCACTGTCCACTGCGCCGCCCCATTACACCTATGGCATGCCTCTGGCACGCCCCCGGCGATGTCTTGCGCCAACCAAGCACCACACTGCTGCTTATGCCAGTCCAGCGCCTGACTCGCTGGCACAGATGCGCCTGACGGTGCGTTTGCAATAACACTGGATTGGCGCAAGAGCGCAGTGCCGGCACAACGCTGGTATAGGACTGCACTCTGAGGCAATTTGTCACTGTTGCAAGGGTTACAAATACCACAACATAGAGATGTGGAATCTTACGGTGGAGTCCTATTCATGTTTACTCAGAAATAAGTCCCATTGTGTTCAGTGAGATTTACTTCCCAGGAAAGGATTGCAACCTTAAATATTTAGTACTGCTTGTTTTGTTTTATGGTTATATGATGGTAACCCATTTTGAATTTCTGATTGAAAGAAAAGCAGAATATACACTTTTCAGTCCCATTTATTTTGCTCTCTTCATCCTGCCTGCTCATCCTTTTTCTGTTAAAAAAGCACTGAACTGACTAGAATAATAATACCGGGCATTTATTTATTTCTGAGTGTTGAAATTGCTTTATATAGGTGATCCCAGAAATCTTTTCCCAGTCCACAACTCTGACTCAGCAACTATGCAAAAGCATAGTTTTTGGGGAACACAGAAAGGGCAAAATGCATTTCTGGAGGATGAACTTTGTCCTACATGTTTGTCTTCAGATTTCTAAAGGAATCTTTGTCTTTGTCCTTCATTTCTAAAGACAAACAATGGTGTATTTCACATTAAGCCTTCTATCCTAAACAAGTGAGATCATGGAACTGTTCTTCATATATTGGTCAATGATTTAAAAAAAAAAAGCCAGTGGAGTATGTAAAAATACCTTTCTATCAATTAATCACAGGGTACAGCAGTGGAGTTTGTGTTTATATGTGTGAGCAAGTTACCCAAGTGTGGGATGGGTGCTTGTTGTATAGACTATGTTTTGTGGGGGTTTGTGTTTTGTGAGAATGAATGCTAAAGGTGAGAACATTGTCTCTCAACCACATACTCATACCACCAGAGGTACTTGAGGTGGTGTTCATTGGTACACGCAGTGAAACTAGCAATGCAACATGCAGAGGTGGTCCTAGCTTCTTTGTGCCCCTGCCGGAGGGCTGAAACTGCACTGATGCTGGCCATGTGGCCAGCATCAGCACATTTTTTCCCCATTCGGTGAGCAGGACGGCACTGATCTGTGCTGAGCGCCCAGCATCCATGCAGTTCACTGCCAACCTGGTTGGAGAGCAGCCGGCTTCTCCAGTTGTCCTCCGAGTGGAGTGGGAACACACGTAAGCAGATTGCCACCGGCTACTCTCTGAGCACCAATGCTGGTGGTGCAGCATGGTTCCGTCTCTCTGGCAGTTGGGAAGGGGTGGGCAGAAGGGGAAGGTTTCTGCAGTAGCTGAATTGAGCCACTGCTGGTTGTTTTTTTCCGCTGCCCACTCTCTCTTGCGTTTTTAAAGTAGGCAGCCCCAGGAGTGGGGGGGGGCACAAGGCTGGCACGCCAAACGGGAAAGCTATTTCTCTGACCCTGCTTGGCACCTGGGGAATTTGCCCCCCCTGGCCCCCCTAGGTACGCTACTGGCAATGTGAAAAGGAGCAATAGGAGTTGGCTTGGTGGAAAGAGCTCCAGTGTGCACTTTCACATACTCGAAATGCCATCCCGTCCACCCTGAGCCTCTAACCTGTGTTTGTCTGACCTCCCAATCCGGACGCAATTAGCGATAATTGCCTGATACTTCTGGTGGAACTTCCAATAAGTGGACCGTGTAAAGTGGTACAGCAGGGGACAAACATTGAGAAACCCTGAGTTAGAATGTTGTAGCACTATGGCTAAGATGGAAAAGCTCCTCAACCCCATTTGAGGGCGTAATCCTAACCTGGCATTAGACCGGCACAGTTAGGCCAGCAAAGTTTGGCTGGCACAAGGGACACCGTAAAGTATGTTTGGACCATTCTTGGAGTAAGAGGCCAACATACAGACATGTGCCATCCTTTCTGAGTCCAAGAGTGGTCCAAATGCACTTTATGGTGGCCCTGGCCTTGTGCCAGTCAAACTTTGTTGGCCTAACTGTGCCGGCCTAATTCCTGATTAGGATTGTGCCCTAAATCTCTTTAAACAGGCTGTGGAGACCCCACAAAACCCAATCCTGGACATGATTGTGTAACTTCTGAGTGACTCAACCAGGTGACTACTAGAACTACTAATGAGTGTGGGTGATCCCCTCCCCTTTCCATGCAGGTCATGAAGTGACACAGCCACATTCTGTGGAATGTGGCACACTGCCAGGGGTCAGTGCTATCAGCTAACTAAGCAGTGACTTAGGATGCAGACCTCAGAGAGGCACAGTACTAATTTGAAGGGCACAGTTTTATACAGTACAATTAGTTTTTTTTAATCCATATAAAAATGCAACTCAGTCAGAGCCATCATGGGCTCTGACGATGTCTGGGATGGGCAATGTCATGACACGTCACCATGCCCCTAGCCCCGCCACACACCCCAGTGTTTGGAATCACTCAATTTAGGATGATTCTGAATTTAAGAGAGGGCAGGTGGCAGCCCTGACACCTCTCCACAAATGGTGCCCTAGGCAGTCGCCATGTGTTGCCCCACAAATGGTCCACCTCTGCATTCAGGGAGGGAGAGATGGAATGCTAAATGTGGCAGGAGTCTGAGCTACTGTGTAACGCAGCCCCTCCTTCTTACCTCCAGAGCCATTCGCGGCTCAGAGAACTGACCCAGATACTTTGCTCTTCAAGCTGCAAATGGCTCTGGAGGATGGCATTACACAGCAGCTCAAGCTCCTGCAAAACTTAGCATTTTGCCCCCCCTCTAGGAACGCCACTGCTGACATTCATTTTTTAAGATAAATACCACAACAGTGCTTTGGAATATAATTAATTATAAAGTCTTCTTTTTAAAAAGTGTGTGTGCACGCACTAAACAGCCTGGCACCGGCCCTGCTGAGCTACTTGTGCTCTTTCCTGCAGTTCCCGCCGTCTTTCTTGCGTTTTCCAGTACAGGAGCCATGAGACGGCAGGCGCCCCTCACCCTCGTCGAGGCTACTCTTATGGCTCCTGTGCACGGACTTGGGAGTGACGCCCACCGAGTTCGGCGGAACTGCCTTCCAAGCTTCGCTCGTGCCCTCGCTCTTCAGCGGGGCTTTCCTTAGCTGGGTGGGAGCGCCTCCGCCCCGTTCTTGCCTCAGGGGTCTGCAGAGGGAGCAGCCCCCATTCCCACCCGCCTTATGCTGGAGCCTGGCGGCCCGCAGCTGCCCCCTTCACTTCCCGCCCGTCCCTCTCGAGGACGAGGGGCGGCGTCACGAAGGCCGCCCAGCCAGCCAGCGAGGAGGCCCGTCCCCATCAGGTGACTGTGCAGGGGCGGGCCCAGCCGCGGGTGGCCTCATGTGACGACGACGCGTCCCAGACTCGCAGTGTTGGGGCAACCGACCGGCAGAAGTTTCTCTCTCTTTGGGAAGGCCCGGGGACGATGTTGCCTGTGGCGCTGCTTTTCGCCCTGGCCGCCGGCGCGGCGGTGCTGGCCGAGCCCGTCAAGTTCGTTGACTGCGGTGAGTAGCGCGTCGCCCTCTTGGCTTCTCCCGGCGCCCGCTCGCCTGCCCGGCCTGTGCCAAACAGCTGGGGGAGACCGCCAGGCCCTGCGGAGCTGCCGCTTGCGCCGCATTCCACCCACGCACCCCACGCGGTGCCTTGCAATTTGCTGAGTACTTTCGTCAGAGACGATTCGGGGCAGCGGTAGTGCATGTGAGACGGTGTCAACCGTATGGAACGGGTAGGAGCTCCATTCCTAGTCTGTGGAGCTGGGGAAAGGACTCCCTTGCGGTCCGCTGAAGCGAAGCAAGTGTAGAGCTGCTCAGTGCTCCCATGGGAGAGATCCTGGGGTGAAAGAAAGATGGGCTGTAAAATGGCATCAAAATATTTCCAGTAGGGGATCTGCCTCTAAACACCTACCTCATCATTTACCCACAGTTTCAGGGTGCAATCCTAACCTGGAGTTTGTCCGCCACAGTTAGGCCAGCTCAAGGGCCACCGTCAAGTGCATTTGGACCACTCTCATAGTAGTCAGAGAGGCCAATACACAGACATGCACCATCCTCCCTGACTCTGAGAGTAGTCCAAACGGACTTCACGGTGGTCCATGTGCCAGCCAAGGATTGCACTCTCATTCTGCTGACATAGGGGTCCATTCCACATGTGATCAAAAAGAGTTGCCTGCTCTTTTCATTCTTCCATGAAAAACTTCATGCGACTTCAACAGTGACTATGGGCTGCCAATGCAGCTCTAAGGGAAGGGAACAAATATTCCCTTATCTTGAGGAGGGCTCTGTGATGACCTCCCCGCCCCCCCCAAAAAACTGCAGGAATCAGCACATGCCCCATTGGCATAGCTATGTCAGTGCTGGAAAGTTGGTTAGGATTGCGCCCGCAATGTCAGTCCTGAGGATCCTAAGGGAAAGCCCTGTGCTGGTGGTTCCCATATGGTGCTGTGGGTGCCCAACAAGCTGACTGGCAGTGGCAGCAAAAGACTTTTCTCATTCTCCTTATTGATGAATGGTGGGCAGCAAGTCCTTTCCCACGCTTTGAGGGTAAGAGGAAGAGGGGCAGTCGTGCTCAGCCCCCGTTCACCAATGGACATGTTGGGGTGGAAGGGGAGAAGTAAGTTTTTCTTGCCTTCACTTTCCCCACCTGCCCCTAGGATTCTCCCATTGGTAGATATCATTGCACCTGGCATCCCTACAAAAGTCTCTTGACTGACTCGCATCACAGTGGCTGTTGGCCCTGGGAGTTTGGGAATCCAGCTGGATGGGTTCTCTGATGAACCCACAGCTGTTACCCAACCTGGCCATTTCCTGTTGCTGCCTTTGGGAGGGGTGCCATGGCCTGGCACCCCACATTCTATTCCTCTTGTTGCTCCTGCCCAATCTGGTTGCAGATTCCCTAGCTGGGAAGATTTGATACATTGCTATTGGCATATGGGAGCAGGGATGGGCCTTAGCAGTTGCGGGACCCAATGCAAAACATTTTTGTGAGGGCCTCCCGTTAAGAAAATTATTAATTTTTACAACTATTAATAATGGTTAAAGTTAAGTCATTTATAATATTTGTGATTATTAGTTATTTATTAAGAATTTTTAAATAATGATCATATAAATTGTTCATTATCTTTGCCTTACTGTCAAAAATGCATTGAACCAGGAAAGTGCTAAATAATAAGAGTATTATGTTCTCTAATGTACAAACACCTCATTTTTAAAGCAACATGTACACATATAAGCTACACACACAAATCATTGGCCACATTTTTAAAGTGGATTTTTTTAAGTCTGGGGCTCAGAGCACACTTGTCCATGGCTGCCTGGGGAAGCCAGCATGTACACAGCAGGCTGTGTATGTTTTTTAGGGACTGGTTGCTTATGTTATGATACAGATGAGAAAGAATTCACATTTAAACATTTAATATTAATCTGCAATCTGTTCATCAGAAAACATAAGTATTAGTAAGAAACTTAGAGGCAATCCTACTCATGTCTTCTCAGAAATAAGTCTCATTATGTTCAATAAGGCTTATTCCTAGGAACAGGTGCATAAGATTGCAGCCTTACTATTAACTTTAGAAAAAGCTTTCCTGGCTTTTTTTGTGAAAAATTTGGAACAAGAATGTACTTCAGTAGACCTACCCGGAGCCTAGCCTTTGCTGGCCCAGTGTTGCCACAAAAATAATACATTAAAATGAGAAGAAGGGGGAATAGATTTTGAAAAAAAGATTGGGTGGAGCAGAGAGCAAAACTGATTTGCACAGGAAGAAGCAGTGTGCTACAAAGCTTCCATATAAGTGATTGGAATGAGTGCTGTATAATTCTGTTCATAAACACAACATGGTTTACATTCACATGCATTCAGATCTTCAGATGGCACACTGGTTAGCAATATACTGCACGGCCCACTGCCTTCACTCAAATACCAACTCAGCATGAATGACTTGAGTAAATATGGAAACAACGTGGGCTGCAATCCTAAGTACCATAAAAGCCCCACCTGCATTTGGGTGAGGGCAACTTTTGAGTAAACACACACACACAAGGAGTTCTTCAGAGACCTGGTGCCCAGTGAAAGAAGGAAGGTAGATAGATATGCCTCAGGCAAGAAATGGGGAGGGATCTCAGACTTGTTTCAAGAGTCACCAGAAGAAACTTGATCTAACACACACCCCTTGGCACAGGGGAAGAGGGAAAAAAAAACACTTCCAACAAGAAAATACTTGTTGGCTAAAGACTTTCAGGCATCACACACACACACCACTAAAAATAAACAACACGACAACAACAGAGGGAGGGAGCAAGCATGGAGGGAGGTTGCTAGAGCTGTGCAGGGCTATGATCCTGCACAGACCTATGCAAGAGGAAAAACAACTTTCCACAGCAGTTTCTTCTGACTTACACAGGGGGGAGGCTAAAGACTTTAGGCAACACCCCTCCCCCCATTAAAATAAAGAACACAACAGCAATAGCAACAAAGGGAGGGAACAAGGAGAGGAGGATCACTAGAGCTGTGCTTATGGGAGAGAAGAGGATAGCTATCTGGATTGTGCAAGTTTTAAGCAGAAAATCAACAACAGCAATTCCCCCCAGAGAGAAAAGGGCTGCCCAGCCTCCAGAATGAATGTGTGAGTGCGAGCAAGCGAGCAATAGGTTTAAAGGAACCTGAAATGCACTTTTACAAATTAGCTGCAAATTAGGGAGAGGTTTCCAATCTGCATTACAGGTCTCTACCTTCCAGCTGCTCTGGATTTCTCTTTAAGGGGCCTTTGGAGGGAAGGGCTTGGCAACACATCTCAGGCAAGTGCTTTTTGCGCAGGGCCCCCTGAGGCACTGGGCACGATGTCATGATATCGCTCACATTGGCTTAAGGCTGGCCCTGTATGGGAGTGAAGCTGGGCCTTCCCTCACTCCACTTTTCAACTCAGTACTGCTTCTGTCTGCATAGTTTCCTCCTGACATGGGTTACTTCTAGTCATAAAGCCCAAACAGAAAGTCATAAAGAAAAACAGCTGCAAGGCCAGGATACATACTGCACTTCTCATTTATTCCCCCCCCCCGCGCACACACACACGCACACACCTTGTCTTGTAGGGAATGAATGGCAGTCTGATTCTGCACATAGGACTGCTGATGTCAGTCTGATTTGCCTCTCATGCAGTCTGGAATTGTTTGTTGTTGGCTAAGCTTTTATTTGTCTTCAAATAAGTACCTTCAGGCAAGTACATGTGATGTGAAATGTCCTCCTTGTGGCACCACAAGTCTTGCAATAGAAGTAACTGGATATGTAGACCAAAGCTCAGTTCTGCTTTCATGAAATCTTTGTGTTTTTTAACGTACCTGCCTGGGAGCTTTTGTGCGATCAGTTGGACGTTGTCATATAAAATAAAAAATGTGAGTAGTAGTACCGGAAAAGAAAGGGAAAGATGTCACGTCAGCCTGTGTTGCTTCCAGTACAGCATGCACTTATATTACATCTGCTTTGTGGAATGGGCAGGAGGTCTGAATGAGTGCCCAGTGGCTTGTAGGACTTTGTGCAAATATGTGCTCTGGCGCGTGCCCCTCCCAACACACACAAAAACTCGTGGTCCAAAATACCTTGATTTCTAACAGAAGTGTGTAGATTTCCCCTGTGAGATGCATGTTAAAGTATTGGCCATTAATATGCAAAATAGGCTCTTCCTTTAAGACAGACACATAATACAATTCATGTGTGTTCACTGATTAAGAACTGGAAATGCCAAGAAATTATATGTTCTGATTTTGCCAGGTTAGACTTGTGTAGCTTTCTTGTATGTCACCCCCACTGTTTTCGTGCACCCCCCCAGTTTTTAAAACAACAGAAAGTTGAACAAATGTCCTTTATTTCTTTTGATAGTGTTGCTCAATCTTATTGGAGCTAGTAACTTAAACTGGTCTGCTGTTGTCACTGTTGCTTGACACTCAACTCTCCTTTGAGTCAGATGGTAATGTACCTTAAATGTATCAGGGTGGAGAGAGGATGTAGGAAACTGCCTTCTATTGAGTCACTCCATCGGTCCATCTAGGTTAGTATTTTGTTTGCATGGCTTTGTAATGATTCGCCAGGTTTTCAGATGGGATCTTTCCCAGCCCTAGCTGGAGATGCCAGAGATTGAACCTAGGACCTTCTGTATGCAAAGTAAGTGCCACAGCTCAGTGGGAAGCTGAACTCCACTATTGGGTGGTAAGCAATTTGCAGTGAAGTCCCACCCAACAACAGACCACTATTCAAATGTCCTGTATAACCAACTTACATGGGGAGAAGGGGTAGACTCCTCTTCTTAGACGTGTGTTAATTGAATGAAGCCCCATGTACACACACATATATGCATATGTTGGAATACCATCCCCTTTACAAGGTTCCCAATTGCACAGACAGAACCCTCCATACTGAGGCATTCAGTTAATGTACAATTTAAACCACTTAAAAGGGCTATAATTAATGCAGAATCATTGTCTACGTAGGATAAACAGGCTGAAGATCATGAAGTAATTACTATGCATTCAATTCACTGAAGTTTTTCCAGTTCTGTGAAATGCTTTTGGGAATGTAGTTTCTTTAAAGATATGGAGATGTGTACTTAAGCCATTAGTTTTGAAAGTGCTGTTCCATAAATTGAAACACTGTCAGTCATAACTTCATGTTGCACTTATCAGCACAGGATCGTGTACAAGTGGCTTTACTCTGATATCACCGACAGCCTCTGTGCTAATTATCTATCTTATTATTTTGGTTGTAGAGCTGCTTTGAAACAAAGGCGGCAATCAGAAGTGCACATCCTTGAGAGTAAATCCCATTGAACCCATTGGTGCTTACTTTTGAATAAATATGCATAGGTTTAGATATTGGGACAGAAGCAGCACTATTTTGCTTTGCTCTAAGCCATTTAAATGAAACCAGCCATTTCATGAGAAAACGGTCTGAAAAATGTACAGTAAATGATATCTGTGGGGATAGAAGTCATGTGCAAGACATGACTGCAGAGTAAGTCAGTTTGCCATGGGTAAGCTTGAGTTTTTATAAATTTGGCACCTTACATGGGACTTTCATCCCATGTTATTTTTGACTCCCTTTTTTCTGTTCTTACTGCCAACCTTTAAATTGTAAGGCCCTTGGGGCAAAGACTTGCCTTTCACTGGTTTGTGCTGTAAAATACTAAAGGATCATGATGTATGAATTGAAAAGCTAGACATCCATCTACCCTAGTGTGACAAACTAATAAAACCCAGGATGAGATTCTGCAGTCAGGATGTGCATGGGGGGGTGTCTTTTGATGTTCTTTTCAGGGGTGGGGGGGTCTGTTTTTAGTTTCAGATTCATTCCTAATCCCATTTATTTGGGGGATTTTAAAAAAGGAGTGTTTTGTTATAGCTTTTGCCACTGTACTATCCTTGGCAGGAGCTGCAGTTTGCATCCTGGTGGATGCCATCTTAAATATACATTTCTGTCCCAGGATTGATCATGGTGCTGGGGAAGCATATGCTTTAAAAATGGTGCCAAGAAAAAGTGGCAGCAACCATACTGGAGCTGGTGTTCGTGTGTGTGTGTGTGTGTGTGTGTGTGTGTGTGTGTGTGTGT
>JAJKFI010000038.1:5819915-5852650 GCA_029204185.1 Lerista edwardsae
GTGTGTGTGTGTGTGTGTGTGTGTGTGTGTGTGTGTGTGTGTTGACAATATTACTTCCTCCCACTGCCCCATGACAAAGCTGAGTCTTGGGGACAGAATGGGCATTCATGGTGTCGCCAGCCAGTAGGCAACTGCTTTTCACAGTTCCTGCTGAGGACAACACAGGCAACAGTAGCAAAGACTACATTGAAAGTAAGATACTTACTTTCTTTTTAAAAAACCCAACCCTGACACAAATGGGCAAGATTACCTTGAAACAGCATTTCTCAAACTCGTCACTTAGCACTCTTTTTAAAGAAGTCAACAAGTTTAATGTAGTTCAGACCTAATTTCTCTGACATAGTTTTGGGCACGGAGAGATTCAAATCACTTATTAGAGGTGTGCCCCACTGAATACAAACAGTGATTTCATGCATTGTGGTAGACCTCAGAGGCTGTAGGGCTAGTTTTACTGATTTAATTCTTCACTGCATGATCTGCGCTGTAGTTGGCTTGCCATCCTCCCTGAGTCCAAGTGCGCTTTACAGTGGCTCTTGTATGAGCCAAACTTTGCTGGCCTCACTGTGCCGGCCTAACTCCAGGTTAGGATTGCAGCCTGAGAAATAACCCAATTTATTGATGCATTATCAGGAAAGCAGCAGGCTCTGGTGTCACAATGATGGCACTTCCAATAGTTACATCACTTCTGGTGTGTCCTGGACAGACTCATTTTATAAAGTGCTAAAAAGTTTGAGAACTTTTGCCTTAGGATGTCTAGGAGTTATACAAGGAAGGAAGATAATATATCCATCAGCATGCCATATCAGGGTATTCATTTCCTCTCTATGCAAATACACCTCTGGCTGATTTCACTGAATGAATTTGGTCTTTACACAACAATCTTAAATGCGTCACATATCACTTAATTCTACTGATTATAGTAAAGCTTATTTTCAAGTGGCATGCTGAGCACCAAGAATATATAATCTAATGCAGAATTTGATCAGGGTGTATACCCTGCACTACGGGGTTGAGCTGGCGCTGCGCGCTTAGTGTGCGCGATCGGGTGCCCCGCGTCGGCGCTAGAGCCACAGGGCTGTAGCACCTGCGCAGCGCCTCCCTTGTGTCGGCCAAAGCCGGCCGGAGCAAGGAAGGCGCGCTGACAGTGTGCCCCAGGGATTGGAGGGAGGCGGGGGCAGGACATGGACGAATCCTAGGCCCGTTCGAGAGGCTGTGCAGCCCCGTGCGCTCCCTTGCTGCGGGGAGCCCAGACCCAGCGTTGGATGTGGCACTGGCCGGCTGGCGTTGCCATTCCAGTGCTGGGTAGGATTCCGCTCTGAGTCTGTGTCATTGAATTCAATAAAACAGTGGTATTCAAACTGTGGTTGGGACCCACTTGGTGGGTCGCAACCTGCTTTCAGGTGGGTAGCGGAAAGCTGGGAGCAGCCATCGTGGAAACTGCAGACCTTACTCTTGCTATATTTCTCTGTGAGTGTTAACAGTTTGCATTTTCAAGTGAGGATTTTTTTAAATTTTGTTTTTAGTTCGGTGCTTTTACATCATATTGTGTCCTAATCTTGCTTTCTGTCACGGATGTTTCATGTTTGTACAAGTGCTGCAGTCCAAGAGTGCCAGTTTGCATTTCAGGAGTGTCGCTTCCAGGTTAATGACATCACTTCCAGTGGGTCCCAACACAAGTGCCGTTCTAAAAAGTGGGTCCTGATCTAAAAAGTTTGAATACCAGTGCAATAAAAAGTGGAGCAGACATTTCACAGTTTCCCATAGTAGCTGTCTGTGGACTTTCAAGACGTCATTGGCTATCTAGGGATACACCAGTTTCATTAAATTGGTCCCAGAGAAGTCTGTAGTCAGCATACTGAATAGGAACACCATCTCAAGTCAATAGGACTTGTACTCATATAGTACGTCTGAGCTCTGAGACAGTGTTCCTGTCATTGATATTGAAGATATTCTGTGATATCTACTTATTTCTGGTGCTACCTGATGCCTGCTATGGTTTTATTCCTTCTATGAAATGTTGAGGGTGAAATGCAGTAATATAAGTTTTATGAATGATTTGTCCCTTTGCAATGTGGAATGTATAACTTATTCTGCATTAATGTTCAATTGTGAATTGTTGCTGAGAAAATTGTGTTTAACAAGGGCTGAAAATGATTTTGTTTCCCTCCCTCCCAGGTTCAAAAGATGCAAGTATTATAGAAGTCAATGTCACGCCTTGTCCTACACAACCTTGTATTCTTCACAAAGGAGAATCCTACAGCGTAAATGTCACATTTTCTAGTAGTAAGTATAGTCAGTCTTCTTTATATGTTACCTCACTATCTGCAACCAGTCCCAACCATTCTTTGCTGTTTCAAACTTCAGAGGAAGACGGGTTCACCAATAGGTGGCAACTTGCTCACCATATTGAGTGTGGCGAAAGGCATCAGATAGAAGCTTCTCTGGAGTTTGTCTTCAACATATGAACTAAGGCGTTTCAAGTGTTCCAAGCTTCTTTCACAAAAATATTACCATGTAAATGTTACACTTCTATGAATTCTATATGTATTTTGTTACATGTAATGACTGCACACTTTTGCTGCTTGTGTACATGCTGGAGAGCTGCAGTAGGTTGTGGGCAGCGCAATCCTAACCTGCACTGGAGCAGGCAGGCTGGCTGGCTTGCGCTGTATCCAAAGCAGGTTTGTTGCCTCCAGAGCTCACCGTGGGGCAAGAGACGTTCATCCTTTTACCCCAGGGTAAGCCCCAGCCACCCCAATGGCCTGCTCAAATCTGTGCCTGTTGTTTGGCAGGCGCAAGTCCAGGCACGCCATGGCGGCCCGAATCAGGACCGTGCGGCCTGGGGACAGGGGTTTGGATGCTACCTAATGGCCACATCCAAGCTCCAACCCTTCCCCAGACGAGCCACCCCCTCCTGCCTTCCTTGGCCAAACTCAGCCAGCGCAGAAGCGGCTTACCAGACACCTGTCCGGCGCATCTGTGTCGAAGGAGGTGCTTGCTTCAGAACAGCGCGCTTTTCACTTTCACAACAGCATTGGGCCGACACAACACACATGAGTCAGCCAATGGGTGCTCTGGGATTGCATCCTGAGGAGGATAGCCTCTTCCCAGCTATAAAGTACATATGCTTTACAACAATTAGAGGCATGCAGGAGGGTAGACAATGCTTTGCAGTTTTTACACAGAACAGCAGGAGTACTTCCTTCTCTTTTACGCTGCCTTAGAAACTCCCATTCCTTGCCTCCAGTGAAAGCTCCGTGTTTCAGCTGGCACTGGTTCTTATTTTATTCATCTATTTCTTCTTCCAGAGACTGACAGCAAAAGCAGCCTGGCTAAGGTGTATGGAGATGTGTTCCATATGCCCATCCCATTCCCCCTGAACCAGACAGATGGGTGCAAATCTGGAATCAATTGTCCTATTCAGAAAGATCATTCTTATAGCTACCTGAACAAGCTACCAGTAAAGAACGAGTATCCAAGTGTAAGTGTCTTAACAGGCTTATATGACTTTGGCACTCCTTTACCTTGTCTGTGGAATCAGGTGTTCATGAGAAGTGGTTCAATTGTGCACTGTCTGGTTGAACCTGGCATGAACCTGGCAAACTGACTATACCATTTCAGACTGCAGGGCTCATATGAATGTTCTATCATGGGGAAAAATGCCCACATACAGAAAACCAGTATGTTTGGTAGATAGCTAGACTGGAGCCCTTTTTCCTGAAATCTAGTTTTCTGCATTCAGGGGATTGTTCCATGTGGAGAAAAATTCAATTATATGAGCCTGCATTTTCAAAACCAGATTTACCAAGCCACTTCCTGCTTTTGAGAACCAGTTCCTCCTAGTGAGAAATGTGCCCTTATTTCTATTTGGGGAGGAGTGTAGGAGGAAAGAAATGGTTAGGCACATCCTTTTTTTTTCTTTTTTGTACAGAGACATAGCAGTGATTCTTTGTTGGGAATGCTGGAAAAATATATACAGAATATGTTCTTTGAGATCTGTAGATTCCAGCATAAATGAGAATGGTTTCCATCCTAACCTGAGAATGATTCCTATGTCTGTTTCCTTTTCACAAAAGGTGGCTGAAAATAACTCGCTACTTTCTCTCTTTCAGATTAAACTAGTGGTGGAGTGGGAGCTGCTTGATGACCAAGACCAGATGTTGTTCTGTTGGAAGATTCCTGTTCAAATCACCGGTTAAAAGAAAAACTTGTATAGTCCTTTGGTTCTAGGAATGGGAAAGAGGGCCTGGATATGGAGAGAAATGCTTAGCTATGAACGACATTTCCTTGTTTCAGTTTCTGCAGCGTCTGTGCAACAATTACTGTCTTCCCCAGAGCCAAAGTGTAGGCAGGAGGGGGTCGGTGAACAGAACTAATTTACCCAAGAGAGACTGGGGGTTGGGAGCTGTCTTGCAGAAGCTCAGAGCAAATGTTCTTATAACCATTGACAGAAGTGGTTTCTGGAGGATTTTGAGTGCTTGAAATGGAACACTTATGAACAGACTTTTCTGTAAGGAAATAGAGCCAGCATACATCAGGGCCATTGCTGCGTGTCAACACTTCAGTGCCTCTCAGGTCAGATGCTGGCTTCAGGCTTCCATCTGCTTTTTTTCCTTGCTCTGTTATGACCTGGAATTTCCTTGAATCTGCCTTTCTCATCTAGAGCCAAAACAAGACTGAAAAGTGGTGCCTTCTTGCTACAGAGGAGGAAAGTTATCTTCTTCACAGAGGCCAAGCCAAAAAGCACTTGGTTTCTGTGTAGGAAACATATGTATTAACCAGTATTTGCACTATCTTGTAACTCAGTTGAAGTTGCTGGAGGAGGCGTTCCCCAAATTGTAGCTTCTTTTTGTAACTTTCTTTTAATAAACCCTTATAATTAAACTTCTGTTGATTTGGAGATAGATCATAGCTTGATGTACTATCAAATATTTAGAGAGACCAGAAAGCCCTTGAAACGTAACCCTAACCTTGGCACACGTCTGTGTGCTGGCCTCTCTGACTCCAAGAGTAGTCCAAATATACTTTACTGTGTCTCTTGTGCTGGCCAAACTTTGCTGGCCTAACTGTGCCAGCCTAACTCCAGGTTAGGATTGTGCCCTGACTGTACAAGCCTGCTTTCAGTGGTTGAAATGTGTGTGCTGGAAGGAATTTGCAAAGTTTTCTCTTTGCTGAGCCATTAATCATATGCTAGTCATATGCTTTTGAAACACAGAGAATGGCATATGTCCGATAGCAAAGGCAAGATTCAGGCACCACAGTGTCTGAACATGATGGGGAGGGGAAATGCTCTCATTCAATGAATCTGTAAGTCACCCTTTGCTGAGTAACAGTCCTCTTTCTCCTTCTCAAATGGTCTCACTTTCAGCTGCCTTCTCTCATCTGTGTAGTTTCCGGTCGCTAGCTTAGAACACAGAAGGGCAGTTATGACTAATCCCAAACATAAGGCACAATATAAAACCATTTATTTAACACCATGTTGTATGATTCCCCCCACAGAAAGCACCACCAAGAGCACTTTCCCATACTAAAGGGCTGCAATCCTTCCCACTTCCCAATTATTCCAACAGTCAGAGTAATTGCAGCAGTGGATGCACAGACTAAGCCCCCACAAAGGCCTGTAGAATCCAAGCTACAGTCAGATAAATAGAACCCATCTGCTGTGGGGGTAGCCACTCCTGTTCTGGACTCAGGTTTGAGAGATTGGCAGTGGGCAGGCACAGCAAGAAGACACTGCAATTTGTGAAATTTGCAGTAGACAGAAGGCATCCTATTTGTGTTGCTGATGAGATGGGGCCCATTTAACACAAAAAAGCTGGAAGAGTCCTGTCTTTCTACGTCACTTGACCAACTGTGACGGAGAGACTACAGTCCCAGGCTGTGTTCTGAGGAGGGCAGGGTAAAGTTCTGAGCAAAATCAGAACATGGTGATTCTGTGGAAGGACAAAGAGATCAAACATGTCATTGTGGGGAGGGAGGGAGCACAGTACATGGGATAAGGCCCTGTGGGAATATGATCATAGGATCTTGCCAGTTCGTGATATGAATTGAGGAAAAGAAGAAATGAGGTGGATAGGTGAACATACTGTTGGTCCCCGCAATGAGAGTAAGTAACTGGAGGACAATGACCTCTGATAAAAATGGGCTTGGCAAAGATGAAAGGGACGAGGCCCTGAGCATTATTCTGTGGCTGAAGCAGGCCGCTGAGCAGGGCAGTGCTGGAACTGTGGAGCTTCCCAATGGCTTTTGTCCTGGTGAGTTTAGGCCAGTGAAACCTGTGGAGTTTTTGTACTTTGGGAAACAAAGGGGGTTAAAGCTGCTCGTGTCCCGGCACACTTTCCCAGCTGGACAGGGCTCCAGACTCCAAAGCCAGATGTCGGAAAAGGTTGCCTCTATTCCATCTGCGTCTTTGAAGTCATGCTGCCTCTGGCCTCTGAACAGTCTCCGGCACACAGCGGTGGGGCTCGGCTAAAGCCACATAGCCCGGCAAGCAGTTGCAGCGGTAGGAGCCCTCCGTGTTCTGGCAGGTGCTCCCCTCGCACAGGCTCCCGGGTGTACTTGCTTCCTCACACTCATTGACATCTGTTGGGGGAGAAAGAGAAAGCACGCCCTGGACTCAGCCGTCTCCCGCGTTCCTTCTAGCGAGCATCCTCCACAAGGCCAAATTTAAATGACACACATCCTGTCCTCAGGCTGGGTGCCACATTTTGTTTGCATCACACAGTTTTCTTAGGGCCATGCACTGTTGGACAATCACTGGTCAGAGAAGAGCCAGTGCAGGGAATAAATACTGCTTAAAACCCGAACTGCTTGATGTGTACCCAGCATATTGCCTAAACTAAACTTACGTGCATTATGACATTTAGCATGCACAGTATTTACTATTGTGCTTATGAAGTATCAGCATACCCTGTTTTCAACAGTTGTGTGTTAGGGAAATGCTGAGGATTGCTAGGGCCAATTGTGGCTTTATGCAGCATTTCTGTGGTCTACATTACGAAACAAGTACATGAAGCTGCCGCACAGCTCACAGAACAAACTGGGTACATGCTAAATTACGTTTGTGCCCATTTCTACGGTAGAACATATAATGGGTAAAGTATTTTCTTTTGGTCAGGCTCTAGGTCTGCCATCCTACACACAACTTACCTGGGAGTAGGCTCTATTGAACCTAGAGGGACCTACTACTGAGTAGACATGCCTAGGACTGGGCTGCAGGTTTCTTAAACATGCATCATTTTACTTTCCCCTGGCTGAGCTACTTGAAATATTTTCAACTCCACCTGAACCTGTCATTCTAACAGGTACTTACAGTGCCTCATTATGGGATTTTTGTCCCATAAATCCTCAGGGCAGGTCACACATACACATTTCTCATCATTCAGGTACTCAATGTCTTTTAGGGCACAATCCTAACCAAGCTTTCCAACACTGACATAGCTGTGCCAATGCAGCATGCCCTGCAATAGTCAAGAGAGACCTCCTCAAGGTAAGGGAATGTTTGTTCCCTTACCTTGGAGCGGCATTGCCCTTACCCTGGTGCTGGAAAGTTGGATAGGATTGTGCCCTCGGTTCCAATCCAGTTCGCTCTCCTTTTGCATGTGCTGAAATCTGGGACATCTCAGTGGCACAGCTGTTTATCTGCCATGTGAAGCCAGGTTTGCAGACCCAAACCCAAAACATGTATTCAAAAAGTAGTTTTAGCTATTTTTTCTACAGAAATAGATTTTCAAAATTAGAGACAACAGGCATACTAATTCTGCCCTGATTTGAAGCAACTGGGGCCTTATGTGGGTTTTCTAGATTTACATCTATGTGTAGAAAGACTCCTAACAGCCAATACTGGTGTTTTTTTTTCCTGGTTGGGATCCTGTAACAAATGCCTGACAGACAACCTTAGCAGTGAAACCGTTCCCATCATGAACTCCAAGCCAGGAAACGCTTCACCTGCTAAATTTCTGACTACCGGATAGCATCAAGGCCCTGTCAGACAAAACCCCCAGTTCCACAGGTATTTGTGGATGTAAGCAGCAGCAGGTGAGGTTCAGAGTTCTATATTTGTACTCCCAGAATCTCAAGGAAGTCTGTGGCATTGCAGAGTAAAGTCAGTCGCTCTGGAGATCAGAGCTTTGGCACCCAGTGACAAATCACCAAGGCTGCTTTCTATCTGCAAGATCTGACCTCCTTCCTTAACAGGAGTCACTTACCCACACAGGCCATGAGTATTAAGTCTAACTGGAAGCCATCAAAGCAGTCACAGGTGTAACCCTCCTGCACACGCACACAGCGTCCATTATCACAGCCGTTCAGAATTCCACACTCCTCTGCTTGCAGCCCTTCGAAGCTGCTGTAGTGCCCTGAAGAGACAAGAATAAGCTTGCAGTGAATAGTATTGAGATGGAATGTCTACCCAGAAGAAAAAGCCTCACTTAGGAAAGGGAAACATGAACAGGAATGATACTTTCAAAGGTCATTCTGGCAAACATTTTAAGCACACCTGTGTAAGTGAAAAACATTCATAAGTTATGTATTTTTCGCCTACTGTTTTTGTTACCACCCCCTATTTCAACTCCAATATCAATACAATAGCCTTATGTTTTTAAATTCTCAAGTGGAGACCCACACCAAATTTCACAATGGGAAAAACAAAGGGCCAACAGTGACAGATTTCCCTCCAAATGTTGGGGGGGCCCCTTAGTATTCATGAACCCACTCTTTGCCTCCTTGTGGGCCCATTTCAGCTCACAGTGGATACACATATGAGACACCCTTCTAATAATTGGGAAAGTAATGCTGATGAACATCAGCTTGAAAAATCTTGAGGACAAAAATGCCTGCCTACAGCCTGCACTAGTTTAGCTGTCCAGGTACCTATTAGTACAGCCATTTTCAACCACTGTGTGGTGCACATTGGTGTGCCATGAATGGTCCTCAGGTGTGCCACAAGAATTTGGGAGGGGGTCATTTATTAGCAGTGCCATTGGGGGATGTGAGCCCCCCGCTGGCAGCACAGTGTGCCTTGCCAATTGTCAAAAAACTGACTGTTTGACCAAACCAGTCATTTTAGTGACTTGCCAGTGTGCCATGAGATGAAAAAGGTTGGAAATCCCTGTATTACTACATCCTTGGATATAAGTTGAATGGGACACCCTGATTTTTATTTCCTCCAGTATTTACCAGCTTGGCCAGGCAGGTAGCGAGGTGGTGTCTGTGCTGGATGGAATTGTGTTTCTTGTAGGACTCGGCTGTCTCCAAATTCACTGTTTGGTACTCTGCTGGAGAGGCTGGTGTCAGATGCTCCATACTCGAGACCCAAGTGGTTGTAATAGGACTCTAAATCTGGGTTGTAGAGTCCATAATGGTGGTCTTCTTGATTTGCTCCATATTCATAGCCAGGCCTCTCTCTGAGTCCCTCACTCCTGGCAACATTGCACAGCTGAGCAAAGTCCTCTGAAAGTAGAGGCAGAAAAAAAGTGACAAATAAAACAGGAAGGCATAAAGACACTTGAATGCTGTACAAAGCAAACACAAAATTTCTGTTGAAGCTCTGGGAGGGAAAAATAAGTCTGAGAAGATGGTAAGGGGGAAGGGGAAGAGGGATGAGAGAGGGAGATACTATTGCTGGGAGAGCCCAATTATGACGTGGGCCACCCTTTCAGCAGCACTTCACAGAATACCTCTCAGCTGTTGAGCAGTGAAGTGATGTATTGGCAGAAGTGGTGCTGCTGAAAGGGCAGTTGGTGTGATAATTGGGCTCCCCCATACCTTGAATTTGCTAAGTTTCTCATCTGTCATTTGAAGCTAATGAGTGCCTATATGAGAACAAAGTGCTCATTTCTGGCCATTATCTGCTTAATGATGTCACTTCCAGCCCCGAGCAGGCATCATGAATGCTGTTCAGCCTGCTATATGAAATGTGACACTCCTGGTCTAGACATCTGCCATACAGTTGATGTTCTTTATTAGCGAGATCTAGCCTAACCACTGATGGTACCCACTCTTCTCCAAAGTCCTGCATTCTCACCAGAAGACCTGGGAGGACAGAGTGCACAGTCCTGACTCCAGGCCTCTCCAAAGCGGCAGCAGCATTCGGTGTATGTGGTCCGTTGCCCCAGAAGTGGCTCATTGCAAATGTAGTTGGAGACGCTCTGCCAGCAGATGTCCAAGTGGATTTCACTTTCATCAACATCATCTGTCAGTGAAACAAACAAGCTATGGGAGATAGTAGAGGAAAGCAAGATGACCAGAAGTTCTATATCAATTCGACTTTGCACCGGACTATGTATCACTCTTTGCCCAAATTTATTACCTTTATTTTCCTAACTTCACGTAGGCCTTATGGTTTTCTGCTTTGGGTCAATACTGAAACATGGGATAGAACTGGGAATCTTTGTTATAATACTCACCAGGGAAATGAAGGTTCAAAATATTGTGAAGCATTAGGACTTTTTGAGAGGGGGGGGGTCAAGGATTTCAGTCTGGGAACTTCTGGATACAATGCACACAGAGTTGCCTCTTGTCTTACACAATGGTTACATTCCAGAGTCAGCACAAAAACCTAAAAATGGCCAGGGGTTGAGCCTAATTATCTGTGGATTTGACATCCATGGATTTGAACGAATGAATACAGAATGAATACTGGGTGTGAGTTATGCGGAATGAATATGATCCACTCGTTGGTGAACCTGTGAACCTGCATGCAGACTACCTGTCTGAAGGATCATAGCTTAGTGTACAGTCACCCCTCATCTTAGGCACAGCTGACTTGTACAAATTCAACTTCACAAAGTTGGCAACCTTCTCCCCCAAAACACAAACAGCAGTTTAAATGCATACCAACAGTAACCTTTTTTGGCCAAAACCATTTTTTGGCCTCAGCGGGCCTCAGAAAATCCTCTGGAAGTTCAGAGATTTCAGGTTGAGCCTAATCTGGCTCAGCACAGGTCCAGGGATCCACACTGAGCCAAATCCATTGATGTCAAATTCACAGATAATTAGGCTCAACCTGTGCCCAATTATAGTTTTTTTGCACTGACTCTGTGACAAGAGGCAACTGTATGTGCATTGTATCCAGAAGTCCCCAGACTGAAATCCTTGACACTTCTAGTCAAGTGATCTCAGGTATCTGAGAGCTAGGAAATTCCTCTGCTTGGGACGCTAAAGAACTTCTGTTACCCAGAATAATCCATACGAGGTTGGATAAACCACTGATATAATCCAACATAAATCCTGTTCCTTTTCAACTTAGGGAAACTGCATGCATATTTCACATTTTTCTCTGCAGTCAAGCAGGCCTTTTTAATAAAATGATATCTTACATTCCCAGGGTTCTACCAGAGGAGTTGTTATTTTGCTTTTTGAAAACCTGCATAGCTCACCTGCACTGTTGGTGACGTTGATGCAGTGGTTGCGGATTGCATCCAGTATCAGAGGAAGGCTACAGAAGCAATGATAGGAGCCAGCTGTGTTGAGACACTTGCCATTTGCACAGGCGTCTTCATTCTCACACTCATCCAGATCTGCAGTCATAGGATTTTAGCAAGAAGTTGACATCAGAAAATGACCTTCAACCCCCCTCAAGCTCCTTGCAAATAGGCATGCACAGGATTTCAGGTGGCCCCTTGCCTGCTTCAAGCGTTTTTAAATAAAAGCATCACGCCCTACCAATGGTGCGGGCTGTCTCTACCAAAAAACAGAATGCATATTAAGCGGCCAGTAACAGCTTTCTCACCAACACACTCAAGTCTTCCAGGATCATAGATATAACCGGTGCGGCAGAAGCATGTGTACCCTGGCACTGTGTTCACACAGTGTCCATTACGACAGACTTCAGGACCAAACATCTCGCACTCATCTGCATCTGTGGGATGAGAGATAAAGAGATTTTATCAGACACTTGGGCAAGCTTCTAGGTTCAAAAGGCAACTTGCTCCATTTTTCCTGAGGGCTGCGAATGTTACATCATCTACCCTTTCCACCTCAACTTATTTGTCAAGTAACTCCTGTATATTTGCCATGGAGCCTTTGAATATTTCACCTATTTGTAGTGAATTGCACTACATTGTAGTGAATTTCCCCATTGTAGTGAATTGCAACTTCAGGAGTGCAATTTAACTTCAGGAAATTTGGGGAGGGGCAGACTTTAATACCCTTGCCCAAGTGCCCAGCCAGATTGCCTCACCCCATCTGCAGCTGCTTGTAACTAAAGAAAAAGAGGTTGGGAAATCTAATCATGCATCTTCCAAATCACATTTAGGGCGCAATCCTACCCAGCGCTGGAATGGCAAGGCCAGCCAGCCAGGGCCATATCCGAAGCTGGGTTGGGAAGACTAGAGCCTCCCTATGGCAAGGGAACATTTGTTCCCTTACTGTAGTGTAGGGGAGGCTCCAGCCTCCCCTATGCGCTCCTTGGATCTGCGCCCGCTAAAGAGTGGGCGCAGACCCAAGGAGACCGCGCGGCCCAATTCAGGGCTGTGTGGCCTCTCCAATGGGCCTAGGATTCGGCCTTATGGCTGAATCCAAGGCCTGCCCATTTCCCACCCTCGTCCCGCCCACATTCTGCCCTCCTCCCGCCAATTCCCGAGGTGCGCTGTCATGGCACCTCCCTTGCGCCGGCCGGCTTCAGCCAATGCAAGGGAGGTGCTGCGCGGGCGCTACAGGGCTGGTGCTACCAGCAGCACCGGTCCTGTGGCCTTAGTGCTGACGCAATGATGTTGCGTCAGCGCTAAGTGCCAGATAGGATGACGCTGCCCATTTGGCACTCAGATATTTGGGAGTAATCATAGACAAAAAGAAAAGAATACCTGTATAAGATGTTTGTCCGAAGATCAGCATCCCTTCTACAGGGATATAGCCCTTCCCACTGGGGCAGATGTCAATGTATTCCACTGGCAACAGGTAGGATGGGAAGAGAAAGAACAGAAAAAGGCAGAGAAAAAACAGAAGCATATTATTACAGTACACCACTGGAACAGGCCAAGTAGGAACATTTCCTCTTCTTGTCTGGATCTGCTTGAGAAGAAATCACTTGACTATACGGAAAATGTCTTACCTGAACCAATGACGGGGCAGGGGTGTGTCTCACAATTGTCTCCCCAGGCTGCCCCTTCAGTGCAACAGCATTCCTCCTTAGTGGTGTTGTTGGCCAAGACACTGTCACACAGTGGAACATCACTGATATGATAGTAGCACTCCTTCTTCTCTGAGCTGCCAGGGTGCAAAGATGCAGGTCTTCCAAGTTCCCCTGAGATTTTACCGAAAAGAAAAAAAAAAGGCATGGAAGCATCTACTGATAGCACTCTGCTGATCAATGTCAGGGGTACAATTTAACTTCAGGAAATTTGGGGATGGGACTTTGAATTTCTACAAAGGTTCCTATGGGTTTCATTGATGGACAGTTACCCCCAAATGATAGCTATGAGGACTCCCACGCAGCTTATGGTTGCACAATGGCCCTGGGATCCTACTGGTTACTGTCTCACACCTGATGCTATTTGCAAGTGGAGTTTGTTTTTTGTTTTTTTAACAGGGTTCGCTGAGAACTCTTGAGCTTTGGATAAGCACACGCAGCTCTGAAAGCAGTTTTTTAAATAAATAAAATTATGGGTGACAGGGCTGGCCTAAGAGCTCCTTACATGAGGCAGCATGCTAAATGCTGCCTCTTAACCTATGGTGTGCCAACCTTCTGCTCCTCCTGCTAGCTCAGCACTCTCTTCTTCTTCATATTTCCTCTTCCTCTCTTTCCCCCAATTTCCTTTCCAATCCAGGGAGTAGAAAGAGAAGGAGAAGCCATGTAAACAAGTAGGCAGACAGAGAGGGGCACCTCCCACCAAAGGTGCTTGACGTGATCCTTTCAGTTGGCCTCATGGGTGACCCTGATGGGTGACAAGCAACAAAATCCCCTGATCTATGGCATTTTGTGAACTTCATTTTTTAAATATTGTTTTACAGTATTTATTTTTTGGGGGTTGCTAGGACAGGGACTGAATTTCACACATTTATTTGAGTTACCAGCCAATTCTTGGCTGAAGGATTCTAATATAAAATGTAAGACACAGAAAAGACACTGTTATTTTACAAAGCATTCACACAGCAAGAAATGAATCAAGTGCCATCATACCATTTTTAAATGTCTTCAATGATGACATGCTCCTCTATACTATACTCCTGATACTAGAATAGTGAGCCAGCTGGGGTATAGATCAGCAAGACTCCTCCTCTTCAATGCCCTATTTAGCCTCCTTAGAAACCTAAAATTTAACTTCTTGTTTCACTCTAAAAAACTGTCTTCCTGCGTGTTTCCCCAGTGTGCAAAGCTCCATGATGCAAACAGTGTCATGGACATCAACATTCTGCATCAAGACTATCCCACGCTCACAATCCATTACGTGGCAATGTGATATCACGCTACTGGCACCAGATCAGGAATTGCAGGAATCTTTACCAAGACTAAAATGCAGTTGGGGCATATACCTAGAGGTCATGCAAAACAAAAAAAAAACCACCAAAGACACAAATTCTCAAGAGATCTGAAGTCATGCCTTCAACTCATTCTTGTCAGCCTTTCCTCTCTTGACGATGATGACTGGTTGAGTACACAACATCCATATGACTTTAGGCAGAAGTGGGTCATGTGTCCAAAAAAGTTTTCATATGACTCAGCTAGACCAAAAGACGCAATGAATTTGTCTGATCAGCAGATTGCACTGTCAACAGGGCTAATGCCGACAATCTAAATGTTAGCAACCTAGGACACCGCTCCATTTTACAACCCCCTTAAGAGGAACGTGTGGCTTTTCTTGCAGGAACAATGTTTTGAATTCTGTCATGCATTGTGTTTCTCAGTGAACTCTCACCCATGCCTGCTCGGGGTCGACACTCTCCAGCTTTGGTATCATACTCCTCATGGTCACTGGGACACAGGCATAGGAAGGCTCCTTCTACATTCTCACAGAGTGCAGTCCCACAAACTGCAACCATCAGCTCACATTCATTCACATCTGCAAGATACAGAATCAGGGACACTGAAATATATTTAAGCCATATTTCCCAGATATACAAGATATCTGTATATTTTGCCAGTATTTTTCTGCCTTACGAACACTTTATATCTCATTCATAAGCACTATATATTTCACTTAAGGAGCTAGACTCTCAAACTTCCATGTTCCAAGAACTATTTATCAGAATGTTAATTTCTTAGGAGCAAAAGCAACAGACTTTTGTTTTAGAGTGGTGAGATCTGAAACCCTTCCCCAGTTTGTACTTTTCATTCCAAAATACCTTCCCAATTGGTTTTCTCCTGGTTGGGATTTAGAACAGATAAAAGAAATACTTTTTTTACCAGCAGGTAATTAATCTCTGGAACTTCTTGCCACAGGGAATGGTGATGGCGTCTGGTCTAGGTGCCTTCAAAAGGGGACTGGAGGAAAAGTCCATCACAGACTAAAGGCAATGATGGGTAGTGGTCTCCATACTTTAGAAGTAAGCTACCTCAGAATGCCAGATGCAGGGGAGTGGCAATGAGATGCAAGTATCTAGTTGTATGCTCCCTGAGGTATCTGGTGGGCCACTGTGAGATACAGGAAGCTGGACTAGATGGGCCCTTGACCTGATCCAGTGGGGCTCTTCTTTATGTTCTTAAGATCAAGTCAGCCTCACTGTGAGAGGAAAAACAGTTGGGGGAGGAGGAGAGTATGCCAAAATCCTGGATGGGGGAAGGATTCAGCACCCCTTCCCACCTGCCCCCCTTCAAATAAAATCACCCTGTGCTCCTGACATTTAACTACTGAACATATCCTGAATTCTAATGCACAGATTGTGCAGCTATCTAGTTAAAGACCTTTGGAAAGGAGGTCTTGGAGTGTGATTTTTGCTTTCAGTCCTACATCAATGGCATAAAGGACTATTCACCAAATGTTTTGTTACTTGGGATTATGAAGGACTGAACTAAAGATTAAGACAGATGACTGGTTAGGAATGGGGCCATAACTAGTGGTAGAGTTTTATACGCCAAAAGTTTCTGGTTCAGTTCCTGACACTGCCAGACAGGAGTGGGGAAAACCCCTGTCAAAACTCTGGTGATCTCTTGTCGTTCACTGTATATAATACTGAAGCAGCTGCACCAAAAATCTGACCCTGTATAACACAGTTTCATATGATCAGCTTTTATGGGAAGGGAATAAAAATCAGAATAGAAATATGCACACATTCCAGGAAGCGCAAATGGTTCTTGCCCGCATGTTGGAAAGTTGTTGGCACCCGGGGCAAGGACGCTATGCGGAACTATGGATACTGAGTGACTCTTACCAACACAATCATGGCCTAAAGGTGAATTTTCATAGCCGCGGTCACACAGGCAACGAAAGGAGCCTTCTGTATTGTCGCAGAAGGCATGGCTTCCACAAACTGTCTCGTTGGCACATTCATCGATATCTGCAGAGAAGATGAGCTGATGTCAGTGCAGGATCCTTTTTGCAGCAAACCAAATGCTCCATCACAACCATACAAGAGTCATTTTTGCTCATTGCTATTATATTCATATGGACACATCTAGTTCTTAAAGGGGTCAGGATACAGAAAATAACAGGGAAGAATTCCATGTACTTGTTTTAAATAAACACAACCTCTTGTCCTCATCTGAGATTCAACAATCAAAGCACAACAATGAAAAACAAGATAACAGGAAAATTAAGACGACAAGGGACTAGATGAATTTGGAAGAGGAGATACACTATGTAAAAAAAAAAATGAATAAGCGGCACAGAGTACAGTATTGGGAATACAAACTGAAACAGAAAAGCAAATAATGTGACACTATACATTATTATTAATCCCCTGCTAACTGGGCCCTTTTTCAAGTGATGTTCCTCTTATATTTAGCAGGGAGAGAGTAATTGTTCCTCTTCACCCTTGCGCAGTGTCTTTTCTAGTGGCTGTTGCTGGTGGTGTTCTGCATTTTTTTTTATTGTGAGCCCTTTTGGGCAGGGCACCGTTAAACTTTATTATTACTATTTGTCTTTAAACTGCTTTGTGAACTTTGTGTTGAAAAGCGGTATATAAATACTATTTGATTGCTGGATGGATGGATGGATTATTTAGATTATATGTTTATTATTTCTGTTATGGGGAGATGTGCAGAGAGTAATGTTTTAATGATGCTCGGGATGGACAAGTGAGAATAGGGCAAAAATGTTTATCTTCTTCAGCAAAGTTTCTGCATCGTGTACTTTCAGACTATGCCCTCGTTCTCTGTGGGTAATGTTACTTCCTTCTCAGCTCGTTCTTCCCCATTTAATTTGTAACTTCTGCAGAACAGGAATCCATCACCTGTGCTGCTCCCATGCCCTGTGACTATATTTAAAGTTCTTCCTATTCCGGAGTCGGAATCATCTGATGACTCTTCAGCAGCAACAGAGTCACCCAATAATTCCAGTGAGTTGCTATCTATCGAAGGCTTTAGTACTGTAGCACCAACTTATGCATGGAACGTGTCTCTCCTCAATAATTTCCTAACTGGAAATATTTTTCCTAACAGGAAAACAGAACAGGGCAGATTTCTGAGAGAAATCTAGACCAGTGCAGTACATGGCCAAGCAAAAATATCAATGTGTGCTTGGAGAAGACTGCCAACTCTCATCAGCTGGAGTCTTTCTTTACAACCATACTTTGTTGTTGTTGTTGTTTGTCTTTTGCATGTCCCAGAGATTCTCACCAATGCATTCTCCAAATGGTGTGCGATGGAAGCCAGGTGGACATCCCATGATGCAGTGGTATGAGCCCAAGGTGTTCTGGCATTGCCAAGAGCCACACACAGCATCCCCGTATTCTTCACATTCATCCACATCTGTTATCCAAGATAACACATTTTAAATGAAAAAGATAAAAAAGACAAAAAAAACCAGCCAACCAACCGCAGGGTCTGAGAGATTAAAGAAACTTGGGAAAATAAACGCAACCACAACCCATCAAATAGTATCCGGGCAACATGGTGGCCCATTTCTACCATGTTTAATGCGCACCAGCTACATTTCTAACACAAGCAGCAATGCCCCCCCCCACAAGCCATAGCCAGAACAATGAACTAAGAAGCGTGGGTTCAGCAGGAAAAACTGAGTGCCCATAAGATTGGGCCTTCAGTTTTGCACTCCATCAGCGCCAGGTGTATTCTGGTAGTATGAGAGCCAGACCACTGTTATGCGCTTTCAGGCTGCTGTCACAAAATGTGAGAGGCATGGCATGCATGGCAGTAGATCTGGGAGGCTCTACATGTCCCGGTAAGTTTGCAGTGGGTACAGGGAGGGGGAGATTCAGGGATGTTCCAACGTGGGGAGGACAGTGAGCAGGCTGGAGAGGGGAGGATCTCAGTGGAAATCACATATGCTGGGATGTATTTCCCATTTTTTTTGGCCAGTGCTACCCAGCCCCCATTCTTTCTTAGGATTTACATCAGCTATATTGCTGGCATGGGTCTGAGGAGACCCATAGGCCAATAGGGGCTTACATTGAGGTAATTAAAAAAACTAATTCTTGTAAGAAGGAAAAGCATTTAAAAAAACACTGGGGTAAGTTAAAACATGCAGAAGTTAAAAATATTTTGACTTACCTCTGTAAGGCCTCTCCCTCCCCCCATGAATGCAGCACTTACTCTACCAGAGTGGCTTCATCAGCATCAATGGTGGGGGATGGGATTGGGCAGTTAGAATAATATCATCCCTACATCAGATCATTAATTTTTATAAGAACATAGGAACAGCCCTGCTGGATTAGGCTGGATGCTCAACAAGTCTAGCTTCCTGTACCTCACGGTGGCCCATGAGATGCCTCAAAGAGCACACAAGACTGCCAGATACCTGTGTCCTGTTGCCACTCCCTTATATGATTGGGACAAGGGCTCTGGGTCATGGAGCAAGAATAACAGTGGCATTTCCCAGATGCTGGCAGCAGAGGCACTCTCCCTGGATTGCTGCTTACACATTGATATGCAGTCTTTCTTCTTTCTGCAGAGATCAGCTCTTACCTATGCAGTCATCAGTTTCCTGGGAATGCTTGAAGCCTGTTTGACACAAGCATCGGTAGGATCCTTCAGTATTGAGGCACTGGCCATGCAAACAGCGGGACTGGTCTGCACACTCATCCACATCTGGAGGGGTAAATAAAATGTAAAGGCACAAGATGAAATGTAGTAACTTCTTCAGAATGACCACTTGATGATCAAGAAGTGGAAAGGCAGAAAATGAACAGAAGCTGGGTTGACAAGGAGTGATGGATGAGCTTTGTGAGATCCAAATAACTTTGAGCCTATTTTGGAGTGAACCTGAATTAAGTCATTTAATTCAGACTTGGGTCATGTAATCTCAAAATCACACCCCTCTCCACTTTCAGGCACCTCACCCCAAACTTACCTTTGCAAATGGGGTTCCTAGCTAGGTTTGCCAACTCTGATGGAAGTTATGCTTGGAGATTTTTTTCCTCCCAATATTTCCTCCCGTAACTAAACCAAGAGCTCAAAGAACAGCAGCATATGAATGCTGGACTAACTGTACCAGCCTAACTCCAGGTTAGGATTGCGCTCTGATTCCATCAGCTCAGCTAACATAAAGAACACCCTGTTAATATTTCCAGTACTGCTTTCAGTAGTCACTTGGAGACTGATGCTGATTCCAAGCCAATCCTAGAGAGTTGGCAACTCTGCCACTGGTGGGGAGGCTTCATGGCAGCAGGAGCCTCCATTTACCTTGGGAAGCATTGAGACTTAAATTTACCATATCATTCAGAAGAAAAACCAAAGAGGACAGACACAAATCTGCTCCAGCTTAGAAGACCTCACCTTGGCAGCTGACTCCACCAGCAGCATTTGAGAAGCCAAGGGCACAAATGCAAAAATAGGATCCATGGCTGTTCAGGCACTCGCCATTGGGGCTGCAGATCTCATTGTTCAGGCACTCATTCACATCTATAAGAAGGCAAAGATAGCGATAGCCAAATTGCTCAGACCAGGTTCTACTAATTCCTGTATTCTCATCTTTGTTGGTCCTTGCATATCACCTTAAAACATCAACTATCCTCAACTATACTATCATGCAGCAACAAGGTTTCCCATCTACTTCCACCAACCCACTCAATTTTGTCTGGGATATTATACTATAGGAGCATGCAAGAAGACAAAGGTAGCTGGGCCATGTTCTGCATAATGTGTGAAAATGCCTTTACTCTTTCAAGGGCTCTTTCAAGCATCTTTTGTATAGTCAGCTCATCCAGGCTAGTCATTACGAGGCGTTTTGGGCCAGACAAATCACCAGATTTGTTCAAGTCTAGGAGCAAAAGTATTATTAATATTAAACAGTAGTAATAGTAGTATTTTGTTAAATTGTTATTGCTGCTGCAGTTGCCTGCTGAAGCTTGATGGAATCCAGCCAGAAAGATGATCACACAGTGAAGGTTAGATCTGGTGACAGAGAAGTGTGAATCACAGAATATGTAAAAGCCCCATAGAAAAATATACTAGCCTGCCCATGTAAACTGCCTTGAATGCTGTCTAAAAAATGGGTGGTATATAAATACCAACATAAATAAAATATTTCTTAAACACCTAACATTAACATTAACATTTAACACCTCTTAAATTCAGTATAAAAAAACTCTGACAACAGGCTTACAATTTAAACAGACATATGAAAAGGAAAGAGGAAGAGAGGCAATGGATTAAAATAGCTCAGATAGCTGGAGAAAAGCACTTCTTAAAGAGTGGAAGAGGGAGACCCCATTGTATGACTATCTGGGGCAGGCCCTAGTTAATCCACAAGGGACAATCTTCTTGCCCAAACTAATCATACAGTCTGCTGGGCCCATTACTCTAATTTTGAATTATATAGGCTCAAAAGCATATTTTGATAAACATTGCAACAAAATGGAATGAAGTTTAAACATGGAAAGTGTAGGAGCACTAAAACTAGAAAGGGCCAACTTCTGAGCACAAATTTGGAGCCCATTTTCCCTTTCACTACATAAGGCATAGGAATTTCTTCCTGGACACTGCTGTAGATAGAACAAATTGCTTACTACTGGTCCTGGTTTGCACTGGCTCCATATTTACAGAAATGGACAGCCTTGGGAGCGGGAGGTGTCCTGTGCTCTGTTTTTCTGAGTTAATAACGTGAGGTTCCTCCCCTCCAAAGCTCTATCCATCTGCAGTCGAAGAACTGGACAGTAAAGCAAGCCCTCTCCGTTGGCCTAGCTGGGACCAACTGTCTTATGAGAACTATGTCTATCTACAAGCATTCCACCTGATTGCAGCAGAGGGAGAATTGATTTTCGTAATTTTATGTGGGTCTTTTTGGTAAGCTGCCTTAAGTGCAGGGTAAGATAACTTAATATAGCATACCATCACATATAGTTCCATTGAAGAGCTCAAATCCAGGCTGGCAATGGCACATGTAGGATCCCAGTGTGTTTAAGCATTCGCCTCCCAGGCACTGAATGTTTGGGCCTTCACATTCATTAATATCTGCCAAGCAAAGGAGGGCATGATTAATGGGAGAGAATAGCGTGGACTTATGAAAAGCTGCAGCCCTTAAATAAGGCAGGGAAGTGCACGGCATTAGAAAAATTAGATCCACAGAGAAGTTGTGGAATCCTGAACTTTTAAAGATTGTAAACACTGCCAAGATGAGATCAATGCTGCATCAAGAGGGCTGATGTACAAGCTGTAGGCAGGCTAATTCGTGTTATCCCTGCCAGTTTTGCAAGCATATTGAACATTCTTTAAAATGTAATGAAGTACCTTCTCTTTTTGTCTACTGTTGCTTTTTATAGTCCTCTCTGACCTACATTCTCATGCGCTTTGCCCTTCTTATTTTAAGACACACCAAGTCCCATATTTCTCCCTCCCACATAAACAGGCTTGGATGACATATCATAGTGTATTGTATTTACACAAGCTATCTAAGTTCTTTTAGTGTAAACACAAAAACCTAGATAAAGATACCAGTCCAAAGAGAGACCATGACATTCTCCTGTAGGTCAATCCACCCTCAGAAGGCATCCATGTCTGATTATTACCTTCTCTTGCTGCTCTCTCATCCTGCTGTCCCAGCCTCAGGCCCAAATCCTAACCAACTTTCTAGCAACTTTCTAGCTGTGCCAGAAGGGCATGTGCTCCATCCTGCATTTGGGGGGGCAGTCATGGACACCTCCTCAAGGTAAGGGAATGTTTCAACCAGGGAATGTTTCAAAACAGTTTCAACCAGCAATCATATTAGTCATCCTCAAACAGAATAGAAAACACATTCCTTGAATATCAACGAAACAGATTTTCTTTTTGCTGCAGTGTGCACCAAGCAACTCAGAGCCTAATTAAAAGGGGGATACAAGGATAACTCAATTTCTTTTTTGGGGGGCCATTTCATGCATTAAACGGAAGCAATTTGAATTTGCCAATGAGTGTGCAGACAAGAGGCAGCTGTGGTCAATTTCAGCTCCCTAATGAGTGTTCCTATTTGGTAGACATGTTTGCAAGCACATTTATCATTTCATTCACAATTCACATTTTTGAGCGTACATCTTAGGCATGTGCCTAAAAATGCTCCCTAGGAACAATGACACCCAACAGGCTATCTTGTCAATGAACACTTGTGCAAAAGACTCCCATGTAATCAGCTCTAACATCAGAAAAGAAATGGCATCTTTTCTCCACCCATGTAGTTCTTCAGCAGCAACATTTTCCCTGAGGGCTTCTAATGGCCCCTTTTTGAAAGGCCATGCTTGCTCATGTAGCACTTGAGAGTATAGATGGCCACTGGGATATCACTGAAATGATATTGCAGATTTAGTATCCAAGGAACCTCCAGCCACAGTGTGCGGAAACTGCACATACGTATCTACTTTGGCACAGCGTAAGGATCACCAGGAATTACAAATAGTCTTATTTAGTGAATTCCAGAATTTATTAGCCCAGCATTAGTGCTCACAGAACACAAGGAACTCTGGCGGTACACAGTAAATGCACCAGGCATTCTTAATTGCAAACATTTCTGTGGTTGAATTCTGAAGAACTGGTGGTCTTTCTTTACCAAGAGAGATGGAACGGAGGACGTCAACTGGAAGGGCATGTGATGTGCCTGGAGCAACCCACGTGGGGTTCTGCCAGTTCTTGAAGTCAACATAAATGTATGTCAAGATTTTAAGTAAATTAAAAGCATAATTTGTACAATACAGATTAAAATCTAAAATCTGTAGTGTACAACGAGCATGCCCTTTGAAGCTCTCATACAGTATTATTTCTCCTACAGTTAAAAATAAAATCATAATCTAGGAATGGATAAATGGAACGGCAACAGCAGATCTTACTAACACTTTTCAGATTCCTTTTAAACCTCTGCTGCTGGATGTTTGCTTTTCTGTTTTCACTGAAGGCGCAATCCTAACTTGTGCTGGAGCGGGCAGGAGTCTCCATGGGGCACATTTGCACCCTTACACAGGGGTAGGCACCAGCCACCCTGATGGGCTTGCTTGGATCTTTGCCCAAGCTGCGTGGCCTGAATCGGGGCTGCATGGCGTGCAGATCGGGGTATGGATGTGGCCTACGGGCCGCATCCCAGCTCCACCCCCAACCTGGGCTGGCATGCTTCCTGGCCCTCCCACCCCCACCCAGCAACGCCCCTGCGCCAGCCAAACTCAGCTGGCCTAGGAGCGTGACGCCACCAGCTTTGGCCTGCACTGCTGGGCCGACACTGCTGCTAGAGTTGACCCAGCGGCGCAGGCACAAGGGTGCAGGTCGGCACGCTCATGCCAGTGCTGCTGCCGTTGGGCCAATGCTAGCAGCGAGCTTCGGCCCAATGTCGGGGTTTGGATGGGGCTGCCAATGTATATTTCAGGTCTGGTTTCAGCAAGTGACATCCTCAGGCAACTGTCAAGTCCCACCATCAAGGAAAGCACTATGGGAAGCCACTGAAACCTAGGACCAGTGGTGAAATTCAGCTAGTTCTCACCAGTTCTGCAGAACCGGTTGTTAATTTTAGGTTGGGAGAGGGAAGAAAGGCAGCGGCCGCCCTGAAGGACGTAGAACCGGTTGTTAATTTATTTGAATCCCACCACTGCTTAGGACCCCTACTTTCCTGTCAGAACACAAAGTTTTGCTTTGTTGGCCGCAGACACTGTGGGGAGGAGCCTCTGGGAGGATGGAGGAGCACTGTTCCAGCCTCCCAGAGTTCCAAGCTGCTTCCTTTTCCTCTCCTTCCAACTACAAGGAAATGGAGCAGCAGTAGACTGGAGTCATGGAGGTATTATAAACATGGAGATGAAATGACGTCATATTCTTGAAACTTCCGGTCTGGTCAAACAATATGGCCGACGCCATTGTCTGGTCCGTGGTCTGGTCACGTGGTCTGGTCAAACAATATGGCCGACGCAACTCCATGGGTCTAACAATATGGCTGACTAATTATGCGGAATTAAACCTTGGAATTGCATATTAACTCATAATTAGGTTACCAATGATGTTTCTCCGTGATCACACATTGTTATTTTGGTAAGTTTTTACTTCAGGAGTAAACGATTCAGTCCTAAACACTACGCGCAAAGCAATCTGAAATGCTTGGAATCAGCATTTTGAGTATACAAACATGGCCGCTAAGCCCGCCCCCTCTGGCCTCATTTCGTTCCCATCTAACTCCATGGCCAGGGCCACCCCCTGACTGGAGTATGTGTCCCTTGTCTCCTTTGTTGCAGACTGATGTTTTAAAAATAAGATACTGTAACACAGCAAAAATACCCTAAGAAATAAACCATCATAATCATAAATGGTTAAGTACATGAATCAGCATAACATTATACAAACATGATGACAGTTTCATTATGTTTTTAGTACTGTACTACATAAACAGGATTTCTAATCTTATTGTTCAACATGTCAGTCAAAAAATTGGCTACATTGGTGAGTACACTTCACCTTTTCAAAGTTTACAGAAAACAACCAAAATCCTGGAAAAAAAGTGTATATTTTTTCTCTTCCTTCAAATGGACGTGTTGCTGTCGACTCATGCATCAAGCAGTGAGACTGTTACTAGGGCTTGGACTTCCTCTAGAGGACAGGAAACTATTCACTACAGGCTTGAGGCTTCAAGTAGTTTCATAATGTTTGCTTTAGTTACAACTAGTTTAGATCATGATGTCGTATAAAAATATGTTATATTACAAATATATTATAAGTAAAAAAAAGGTAGAAATGGAAAAGTATTTATGCAAACTGTGGAAAAAAAAAGGATTTTTGATTAAGATATTGTTTTGCTGTAACCTTTTGTTTCTTTCCCTAAGTCTCCCCGTCCTTTGTTTCCCTTATTACCTATCCCTATGTCTTTATATTTGTAAACACTAATAAAAATAAAAAATAAAAAAATAAAAAAATAGATCATGGATAGCCTGCAAACATCAGCTACATGGGTGTTCTCAGCATGTTAGATGTCTGCTCTCCCTCGTGTCTGTCATTCCAGCCTCTCTCTCATCCAGCTCACCCTGCTCTTTCGTTCTTGCTAACTCAGAGAGGAAGGCAAGGTTTCTTCTTGATATCCAACCTATTTGCAGTTTGTACCTATTTGATCTAGTTCTACTTACAGAGGCAGTTGAAAAAAAAAGTTCTTTCCTCAGGTCTTCATGCATTTGAACAGCAAGATCCTATCTCCTCTCAGCCTTCTCTTCCCCAGGCTAAACATATCAACTTCCCTCAACCTTTCCTCGTAGGGCTTTATGTGAGTTTTTAATCATAAGCAGGTGCATTCTATTGACTTTACTGAAACTATGTCTTTCAGTTTGAATCATAGATACGATTTATTATTTACTTAGACAGGGCACAGGTTTTGTACTCAGTGCTTTTCATATGTGCCAGACATCTGCCTTCCCTTTCACATCTGCCTCCCTTATCAGATTGTATACCTCCAAAAATAAACAAAAAAATGCAATAGGAGCAGTTGGGAAAAGGGTGAAAGGGCCTGAGGCTTATCTAGGAATTTGTGTAATAGTTTTCACCTGCGAAGGCTAGTTGGGGCCCAATCCCATCCAAGTTTCTAATGCTGATGCAGCCGCAATACAGCTCTAAGGTAAGCAAACAAACATTCGCTTACCTTGAGGAGGCCTCCCCCTCCACCACAGAATGCAGCACACACCCCATTGGGACTGCTAGGATTTGGCTCTTAGCTGCAGTATACACAGGCCTTTTGGCACTCTCAAAGAACTCTAGAAGATTAGAATTCCTTCAAGGCCAGCAATTTTCAATCACTGTGTAGTGGCACATTGGTGTGCCACGAATGGTCTATTGGTGTTCTGCAGGAGTTTGTGGGAGGGTCATTTATTAGTAGGGCCATTGGGGGAACAAGCCCTCCGCCAGCAGTGTCTTATGCCTTGTCAATTGTCAAAAAACTGATGGTGTGTGCTGAACAATTCAGTGCCTTGTCAGAGTGCTATAATATGAAAAATGTTGAAAATCAGTGCTCTAGGTCTTTAGGAATTCCCACTAGGAATTGCCTTTTGCAGAAACCATGCTGATTCTCCTTCGGCAAGACCCATTCTTCTTTATGCTTAATAATGTTATTTTTAATTATGCTTTCCACCAGTTTACTTGGAATAGACGTTAAAGTGACCAACCTGTAATATCCTGCATTCCCCAGGATTCCTTTTTAAATATTGGTGTTATATGAGCTACTTGGCGTAGGTCCCTGGCACTGACACTGATTTAAAGTTACATATTTGCAGTAGAAGAGCAGCAATTTTAATTCGGAGTTAAGAACTCTTAGGTTGATGCCACCTGGACCCAGTGATGTGTTAATTTTCAATTGGTCAATTTGCACTAGAGCTTTGGCTCATCAGACTTCCCCTGTGAGGGAGGTGGTCGGCTAGTAAGAGATATCCTCTCAGCCCAACTCCTTTTGTCCACTATGGCAGCCACTTGCTCATTCTCTTGGCTGGATAAGAAAGTGAGCAAGCGGCTGACCAAGGCAGCAATCTGGGCTGAGATAACTTCCTCAGCCTCTTTATCCCACTTTTTATCTGCTGCAGCCAAGAGGGTAAGCCAAGTCCATACCTTCCTGTCAGCATATATATGCAGAGGAGTAGAGTGGCATCCACTCTAACTATGCTTCCCCATTTACTTTTCCTAATTTCTGTTTCATGAGTGAGGCTAAGATAGAGGAATAGAAAGTGAGGGGGATGTTGCAGGAGGGGGCATTTGGTCACTTTGAAAGAGGAAGGCTAGCTTGAGTCTCAAACCAGGCATTATGGAGCAAAATCCACCAGTTTTCAGAAACAAAAAACACTGGGTAGCTTCCCAGTCTGTTTCTCAGTCAGTGCTGGTGATGGTTTTAACCTTTAAAGTTCTAAATGACTTGGGATCAGGGTACCTCAAGACCTACCTTTATAGCCCAATCTTAACCAACTTTCCAGCAGTGATAACAGCTGCAATGCAGCCCCAAAGTAAGGGAACTTGAGGAGGCCTGTGTAACCACGCTCCATCCACAGTAGGATGCAGCACATGCTTTATTGGCCTGGAGGCATCGGCACTGGAAAGTTGCTTAGGATTGTGCTGCATTATTAACTATCCTTACCCATAATTTTTTTAAAAGTATTTTCCATACAGATTTTTCCAAAACAAGTTATTCAGTGCAATTAATAAGCAGGGCCTGCTTTAGGCCAATTTGGTCAAATTTGGCTCCTAAGAGGGCCCTGTGCTAAGCCAATGGATCATGGCACTTGCCTGAGTCTGAGAGATCACTAGCAGGTAGTGCTGTGTCAAGCTGGCGGAAGAAATACAGAAGAGAGTGAGCACTTGCAAAGCTTGCAAAGTACACATGTCCTGCCTGTCTCTAGAGCAGGGCCAGCCATAAAGCTATTTGACCAATTTGAGGGTACCCTGCACTGGGGCAGTGGGCAGACCTTCCACCATTGAGGAAGGTGCAGTGAGTGAAGCATTGCTGATGGACAGCGCTCCTGCCTGCCCCTGGGTCCGACTGGCTCGAAATTGCCCTGCCCGGAAGCAGTTGGCAGTGACATCATTATGTCACAGCCACTTACTTCTGGGTGTCAAGCTTTGCGCAGGGTGCCATCAGCCCAGGGCTTACTGCTGTCACTTGCTCTGATGCGTAGGGGGCCCACAGGGGGATGGGGGGCCTTGCAAAAATGTTTTGCATTGGTCCCACAGCTCCTAAGGCCGGCCCTGTTAATAAAAATAAAAGAAACGAATCTTCATTAGCGTTCTTACTGCACAACTCTACACATGTCAACATAGAAGTCCTATTGAGTTCAAGGGTACTTACTCCCAGATAAGTGTGTATAGGATTGCATCCTTAATTAATACTAAGAAAACAAATGGAAACTGATTTGGCCTATTTATCTACAGAACGTTTAGCTGAATTTGCAAGCATTGTTTTGAGTCAGAGAGAGACTCTTTTTCTAAGGGCGCAATCCTAACCTGGAGTTAGGCTGGCAAAATTAAACCAGCGAAGTTTGGCTGACGTAAGTGCTGACTGTAAAGTGCTTTAAAGCTCTCAGAGTCGGGAGGATGGTGCACGTCTATGTGCTGGCCTCTCTGACTCCGAGAATGGCCCAAACATACTTTATGATATCCCTTGTGCTGGCCAAACTTTGCTGGCCTAACTGTCCCAGCCTAACTCCACATTAGGATTGTGCTCTAAGTTCTCTAATTAATTGTTTTTCATTTTGGCTTTGTCTATTTTTAGGTTCATATATTTATATCTCTAAAACTTCTGCCTAGTTATTCTCCCTTGGATTTTTTTTCTTTTTACACTGAAAATGTAATATCCTTACCCTCCTCTAATCTGTGGCCTTGAAAGGCTAGGCAGGTTTGTCTCATTTAATCTCTCTGAAAAAATTATGCACTCGTTCTTTCATTCCCTTGATCCATTTTGTTTTTCTCCTCTGAATTGCCCTAATTTGAGCTAATGAAAATTAGCTGCAAAGCTGCAACCATCTCATTAATGAACATATACATCTCTGCCATAGCCCCAACCCAAAACACATTATGTTGTCAATGCCCACAAGTGCTGTAAACTGAAGTGTTGCCTGAGATGGAGAGTAAACAGGATCAGCGTACCATGAAACGTTGTCACAGGTGATGAACCATATTGGGAAAGAGAAGAATCAATACAGGTCATGAGCTCTGTTTGTCCAGCTATTAAATTACATACAGGTTTAATTAATGAAAAAGTCATTCAACCTGGCAGAGTCAAGTCCAATATCTTTACCTTGACAGGAGAGTCTATTGAATGAGAGTGCATAGCCAGTTTCACAGGCTTGACAGGTGAAGGAACCCTGTGTATTAGTGCAGATTCCCAGGGGGCAAGTTGTGGGAGAAGCACATTCATCAATATCTAGAGAAAGCACAAAGTATCATCTATGTAGGATAATGCATAAGATATCGTGCAAAACAAAACAAAAAAGTTCCACAAGTTCCCATTATGTTCTGCTCTGTTAACATACTCCCTAAACTAGACAATCTAAAGAAGGCCATTTTGCTATTACTCTTATCTCCATAAACTTAATTTCAGATTTTCAGAAGCTTATTTATGCTCATGCTTCAGCTCATTTCCAGAAGCTACCTTGAAACATTACTTGCTTTCCATTAAGCAATTTCCCTGCTCATGACACCTGGCCACAGAATATACCTTCACATGTTCTTCCATCCCTTGATGTAATATATCCAACACCACACGCTATGCAGGAGAAGGAGCCCTCAGAGTTGATACAGCGTCCTCTAGGGCAGGCATTATGGGTTGCACATTCATCAATATCTATGCAGAGAGAAAGGGAACAGAGGTTTGGTCTATGGGCTGCATACATTGAAGCTGACAGTTCAATGGTAAAAGAAGGCAAAAAGCTACATCTTAGTTGAATCACAGCAATTGCTTATACTAATCAAGAAACAATGCTAGAACCAGAAGGGTGCTATGCATTGGAATCTTTGAAAAGAATTGTAATCAAAAGGTAGGATTGCCATAGATTTCAATGAGAAGCAAATCAGCAAGATCTATTAAAAGCCAGCTACCCTGACCTTTGTCCTCACAGACAAAGTAACAGGAGCACATGATGTGCTCTTCTGGGAGCACCGGTTTCCAGAGCAAGACCCTCACTCTCATCTTGACACATATGCCAAGGATCAGAATTAGGAGACATTAGGAACTCCTAGAAGCACCAGATAATGCATGGCACAGTGAGGTCTGAAAAGGCAGGGGGTAGATGCAACTGAAAATCTGCCTGTGTCACCATGTCTCCTCAAAACCATGGTCCAAGGAGCAGTGATGTCAATAATTTTCATAAGCATTCCAGCTGCGTAGCATCAACTATCAGGCAAGTGGGAGATGACAGGAGGAAAACACTCCAAGAGACCTTACCTGTGTTGTTGACAGACAAGGGTGCAGAAGGTTAAGAAGGGCATGTTGATTTAAAATAGCCAGTCAAACCTTGTCTGCAGTTTGTAGTCCGGCTATTTTCAGTTCAGACGTTTGCCCTTTGCCTATTCAGTAAGCTAACAGATATTGCTGCTTAAGATTACTTTGATTTTTCCTTAAATTCTACTGGCTACATCTTCCTGGAATTGGGTACTTTCGTCTGCCTTACCAGTGCTGATTCCCCGTTTATTTATTTATTTAAAAGATTTATATGCTGCCTTTCCTATGCTCAAGGCGGTAAACAACTTTAGAATAAAAACACAACCGATAAAAACATGGGAATAAAAATCATTAAGAACAGCTTAAAACTATACAGGAGCCAATTAAAATATAAAAACAGGAACAACATAAAAGCTATTACATAAAAACAGCAGCAGAAAAGGGGTCCTAAGAAGGTCACTCTTCCATTCTCAAATGCCAAGCAAAATAAATAACAGCGCAATCCTATACTGTGCTGGAATGGCGAGGCTGACGGGCCTGTGCCATATCCAGCACAGTATAGGAGAGGCTGGAGCCTCCCCAACACAATGACACATTTGTGCCCTTGCATGAGAGGAGGCGTCAGCTCCCCAATGTGCTCCTCGGATCTGCACCTACTAAATAGCAGGAGCAGATCCGAAGAGGCTGAACAGCCCAAATCAGGGCCTTGTTGCCCCATGAACGGGTCTAGGATATGGCCTTATGGCCAAATCCTGGGCCCGCCCCCTGCCGGGGCCCCCCCCCCCCCAAACCCCCCCCAAACCCCCCCCCCCCCCCCCCTTCCTCCCTCCTGCCTGTCCTGTTTTGCCCCTGCGCTGGCTGGCTTCGACTGACTCAGGGGCAGCGCAGCGTGGGAGCACCAAGGCCGGCACTGCCTGTAGTGGCGGTCTCAGTGCATTAGTGCCGACAAGGGGGTGCCGCTCAGCGCCCCTGCTCTGGCACTAATCACGTAGCGTCGATGCAACTATGTTGCATTGATGCTACATCTGGGACAGGATTGCGCTATAAATTTTGAATCACTGCTGGAAACCATATATAGAGGGGGCTGTCATTGGATGTTCCAGTAATTGATTCCAGAAAAGTGGTGCCACAACAGAAAAGGCCCTGTACCTTGCTGCCACCCCCTTGACTTCAGGTGGCAGCAGATTCTTAAGCAGCACACTATCTGATGCTCATAGGGGATGTGCAGCCTTGTATGGGGGAAGGCAGTCCATGGGGTATCCTAGTTCTGGCCATAAAGGTCATCGCCAACACCTTAAATTGGTTTTGGAATGAAATGGGCAGCTAGTGTAACTACTAGAGCAACAGCATGGCAGGCTCAGCTCACCAAGCTGCTGGGGGCCAACCATGCTCCCACATTCTGCACTATTTTCAGTTTCTGAACAATGTTCTAGGGTAGCCCCACCTATAGTGTGTTACATTAGTCTAAACGAGAGATGTCACAGGGCACAGACCACCGTAACTAGATCCTCCTGACTCAGATATGGTCTCCAGCTGTTGTACCAGCCAAAGCTTTAAAAAAGGAAGGAGAGGGGACCCGGGAAACTACAGGCCAGTCAGCCTAATGTCTGTTCCAGGTAAGATGGTAGAAAGTCTCATCCAAGATAAAATGCTAAAACACAGAAGAGCAAACGTAACTGAGGGAGAGTCAGCATGCCTTCTGTAAGGGTAAGTCTTGCCTCACTAACCTTTTAGAATTATTTGAAAAGGTAAATATGCATGTGGATGCGGGTGAACCTGTGGATATCATACAGCCAGAAGGGATGTCATTAAGCAGGAAATAAAGTCACTGTTGTTGTTTTTAAAAATCATACTTTTTGAAAGGTCACTGAGGCAACAAGCTACTTGCAACAAGCTACTTGCATCTCCTCCTCTGCATCTGGCAGTCAGAGGTAGCCTACTCTTAAAATAAGGAGCGTGCACCACCTATGATGGCCTGCAGGCTGTGATATTTTCTTCCAGGAATCCATCCAGCTTCCTGTATCACACAGTGGCCCACCAGATGCCACAATTCCCAATAAATGCGAATAAAGGCTTCACATCGGCGTGAGATAATGAGATCCCCCGGTGTAAAATTCCTGTGGGACTGAGCTGTTGCTCAGCTAAATATGGGAAGGCAACAAATGCATGATGTGTCTGGATGATAACTTCCTCCTCTGGAAGGTGGAAAAAGGAACAAGGTAAGGGACCATCTTAGACTTGATCCTAATCTATTATTATTATTATTATTATTATTATTATTATTATTATTATTATTATTATTTAATTTAATTTAATTTAATTTAATTTAATTTAATTTAATTTAAT
>JAJKFI010000038.1:5852660-5869781 GCA_029204185.1 Lerista edwardsae
ATTTAATTTAATTTAATTTAATTTAATTTAATTTAATTTAATTTAATTTAATTTATATCCCTCCTTTCTGCCCCATGGGCACCCAAGGCGGCTTACAATAATAAAATACAATTAAATCACAATTTACAATTAAAAACAATAATTAAAAACAACCTTAAAGTAATTAAAATTTAAAACAATGCTTCCCTAATCTATAGGGAAGCATTTGTCAACAAAATTAAAATAGTAGGAATTTTGGGGGGAAATTATCATGAAATGTTATAATTCTCAATCTTAGGCGAAGTTAAAGCAGGTATAGTGAAACAAGTAATCTTAGATTTCAGAAAGGCTGATTTTAATAAACAGAGAAATGTCAGGTAGGATTTTGAGGGTAGATGAACTACGGGGAAAAGGATTCCATGATAGACGGATGGGCAGTTACTACAGGCATTACTGGAAACAATTCTGATAAGAAAGAGAAGAGACATTTCAGTATGGCTGCACAAAAAACTCAGTACAGTAAGCTAAAAAAGAATGTATAGGAAATGGAAGATGGGAGAGATAATCAAAGATGAGTATAGCTGAGTAACCCAGACTTGTAGGAGATGGCCTGAATTATTCAAGCTGATGAGCTGTCTTGCTTGGGGTGCAAAGAACAACAAAAAGTGCTTTTGTGGACATGTTTATCAGAAGGGAAAGAGGAACAAAGTAGAAAACCTGCTCAGTAAAGATGATGAATATGGTCTGGTGTCAAAGAGAAAACAGAATTGCTCAGCTTTTGTGTTTGTCTTCTCCTAAAAGGGATATTGTGTAAATGTTTATATTGGCCCTTTGGCAGAGTGGAGGGGGGGTGTTAACGTGTGCAGCCCCACAGGATTAGTTAAATGTTAAAGGACAGGTCTGCGATAAGAATTGACAAAGACTGGTTAAGAACTATCTAAACAAGCTCAACAGCCCAATCCTATCCTCCACCAGTCCATAGCATGCAGCACTGCCAATGGAGTCTGCACTGCATGCTTTGGTGGGAGGGCAGTCAGCGAAAGTTTAATAAGCTCTGAGTTTATTAATAGTATTTTTACTTACCTCCCAGTGGGCTACCTAGTCACTTATGGGCCTCCTCAGACATATATCAGTTATGTTACTGATGTAAGTCTGTGTAGAGGAAGAGGGTGGTCAGGCCCAGGAAAGGGGGATAGGACCCACCATGGATGACTGCTATCAAGATCCACTCCCTTCCAGCCTCGAACTGCCTGTCCCTGGTTTGGCATTCCCTCCCCCTGAATCCTTCCCGGAATCTTCCCCTCCACTTCCTTAACTGCACTGGCAGAGCATTCGGTGTGCACGTCTGGTGTGCTCACAGAGCTTCTGACCATTTCCACTGCCAAAACCATAATGTTTAATAGTGGTGTGACTTGTGCCATTGTGCCATTGCAAGGTGGCTTATACCAGTGTATCACTAGATACAGTGTTTTAAGTGGCCATAGGATTGTGCCACAAGCTACTAAGACCGGATGGGCTGAATCCTAGAATATTAAACAAATTTACTGATGTAATCTCAGAACCTCCATCCATTATCTCTGAGAAACCCTGAACAGGGGCGATTCTAGTCAAGGGTGCCCATGGCGCCCAATCAGAACGCGCCCCATGGGGGGCACGCAACGTCATGGCGTCACGACATCATGACGTCATGACGTGGCACTGCGCGACGCCCCACCCCCCGCTCTAAGAGGTGGGAGGGGGCACCAGGCGGCAGCACCTTCTCCTCATTTCGTCTGGCTCTTTAAGGCCAGCCGGAGCGAGGAGAACAGGGCGCCGCGCAGCGCCGCGTTCTCCTAGCCCCCGCTGGCCTTAAACAGCCAGCGAGAGCTAGGAGAAGGGGGCGCCGGGCAGCAGCGCCTTCTCCTCGCTACGGCTGGCTCTTTAAGGCCACCTGGAGCGAGGAGAATGCGGCGCAGGGCCTGGGCGGGGGCAGGGCAGGCCGCGGGCGCCATTTTGGGGGCGTGGCGCACCATGGGTACAGCGCCCATTCCCAAGATGGCACCCATGGCTCGTGCCCTCCCTAGCACCCCCTAGATCTGCGACTGATCCTGAAGACAAGAGAAGTGCCACAAGACTAGAGATTGTTAATGTTCCAATCTTTAAAAGGGGGAAAATGGAGGACCCAATAAATTGAAAAGATACTGAAACAAACTACAAAAATCAGTCTGCACACATCTTGATATCAGTCCACTGATTACTAGAAGCCTACATGGATTTGTCAAAAATAAACACTGCCAGACAAATCTCATCTCTCATTCTCTCTCTCTTTTCTTTTCTTTTCTTTGTTTTGATTAGGTTATTACCTTATTGGATAGTGTCAATGCTGTGTGGAGGTAATTCAACTTGATTTAACTAAAGCACAAATTCCCAAACTGTGGGTTGCAACCCAGTTTCTGGTGGACTGTGGCTAGCACCAGCTGTGGTGCTACAAGGTAGTCGGGGGTGCTCCCTGGAAGATGCAAGGCATTCTGGGGCACAACCCGGCTGCTGCTACCTCCAAGGTTTCTTGAAACTTAAACATTCGATGAATCTATGATTCATTCCCTCCCTATTCAGATACCTTGCCCACTTGTACACATCATTACAAAACCAAACTACATTTTGATGTAGCTGCCAATCCAGCTTCTAAAAGAGGACTAGTAGCAACAGAATCCAAAGGCAAGAACATTTTTGTATTTCCTTTCTTTCCCAGGAGAGGGCAGCCTCTGTCCAGTGCAAAGCTGTAACCAGAGGAGATGAAAGGGATATAACAACTTGGACTGTTATACAGAATTCTCCGGTCTTCCAGCCGACATGAAGCATCTGTTTCAAAAGACGTATATTCTTTTGAGGATGAAGAGTTTAAGCTAGTAAAAAAGAAAAACCTAATCCAACAGAATATACAAGAAAATATACAAGGGTGTTGAAATACAATTTAGCACAGAACTAGGCAAGAATGGTTCAAGTCAGCATGAAAAGGGAGCTCTTTGTAAAGGCAGGGGCTGTTTGCACACTTACCTTCACACTGTTCTTGGTGACCCATGATGTAGCCCACTTTACACTCACAGTGATAAGAGCCAGGGGTGTTGATACATTGTCCTCCATGGCACACATTAGGTTGGCTGCACTCATTTAAATCTAGTAATACACAAGAATGTGATACTTCAATAAAAGCACCAGATCCAAAGAGCTGAAACTTAGCTGGGTTGTGCAGTCACATTCTCCTCCTCGGTTACCCATGCACTACCATTCCAGACTATTAACCCGGTCTCAGCTACAGTAACAGGGACATGCATTATGAAGGTGAATGCAAGCATAAATTCCTTGTATTACTGTTGCCTTTCCATGATTAATATAAATTCCATAATAAATTCCATAAATATAAATTCCATAATATTACTGTTGCCTTTCCATGATTTCACTTTCACCCTTAGTACTGAATATCACTCTCTTTATACAGTATGACCAGGTGGAAAAGCAAAAATCCAAAACTAAAGGTGAACTAACAGAACAACAAAACAGTAACAGAGAAGCAGAAGGATGATGTCCAACACGTTGTGATACTTTCCTCCTTAAAGAGGAAGAAAAAGGTATTATCAGAGGGTATTCTCTCAAACACAGAGAAAACAGCAATTCCAGGGAAGCTGGAAACAAGCTCCAGCCTGAAGAAAGACACATTTTTTTCTTCCCCTGTAAATATGTGTCAGGAAACCCTACTGTGTAACTTGCTTTCTCTCTCTTTGAGGATAATATGGCATTGGAAGGCAGTGGGTGTCTCACAGCCTTACCTTGACAAGTTTGTGTATTCTGTGAGGTGAGAAGGATATACCCAGGGAAACAGAGACAGGAGTAGGATCCCTCACTATTGATGCAGTGGCCTTTCCCAGCACATGGATTCGTCTTACATTCATCAACATCTGAAGCAGGAGGTGAAAGTCAAGGTCAATTTCACACTTACTCTCTCTACAGGCGTCCATAAAGCCACAGAATTGTAGTCTCAACTTCTTATGTTCTTAAGATCACCCATGAAGCTTCTAGTTTTGTCTGACATTCTCCTCTGAGATCAGTTTAGGCTTTCCACTTCCCAAACTCTCCTCCTATGGGCTTTCCCCCCTGTATTTTTGAGTATAGTGGCTCCCCAAGGTTTGGACCTCCAAATTAGGGATGGCAGCATTGGCGCTTTCACGCAGGAACAGGATGCCCTTCAGTTGTGCTTTGCACAGGTGTGATCGTGCTGGGCCAGCAAGAACTGGATGTTTCAAGTACATTCCAATATAGCTACCCACCCCTGGAACATAACCTAGGTGGAGGACTAAGGCTGTAATCCTATCCAGGGCTTATGGTGATGGATCTTGTGATCTGCCACTGTAAGTCCTGGTCTGATGGTGCAAAAGCTGTGCCAATGTCATGTGTGCTGGGACCATCAGCACAAACAGCTGGAGACCTCACACATGTGATAGCAGCTCTCGGACACCCTACCAGCACAGGTAAGGTGATTACAGGGGTGATTCAGAGGAGGAGTGGGTCAGGGAGTGGGCCAGGTAGGGAGTGGTCCAAGAGCATGAGGAAAAGGATCTCAATGGCAGCTACACACATGGAGATCCTTTCCCCTTTCCCTAGTCTGATATGCTCTTTGGACTTACACCAGCTAAATAGTTGGTGTAGATCGAAGGAGACCAAGTTACCTGTCCCCAGTTGCCTGATTGCTGCCCCACCACCACAGCATGCAGCATATGCTCCGGCAGCATTGTTGCATGCTATGACTAATGTAGTCTTTTAGTCGGTTGAGACAGTCTTTTAGGGCGCCATCCTAAGGTGCCCGTCACGCTGACGCTACGTCACAGAGGGAGGCTCCGTGTCCAAGCGGACACAGGATTGGCGGGGGGGGAGGTTGGTTGGGGGGGGACGTGGGTGGGCTCCGGATTCAGCCATAAGGCCAAATCCTAAGCCCATCTGGGAGGCTGCGATTTGGGCCGCGCGGTCTCCTCAGATCTGCACCTGCTGTTTAGCTGAAGCCTCCTCAACGGTAGGGGCGTGAATGTGCCCTTGCCGCAGGAAGGCTCCAGCCTCCCCTACCCAGCATAGGATATGGCGTTGGCCAGCCGGCCTCACCAGTCTGATGCTGGGTAGGATTGCGCTGTTAGTCAGTGTCTCCCTGCCCCCCACCAAAATACATGCTGCTCAACAAACCAAAGCAAACCAAAATGATAAAATACCAATGCAGTAGCTGTGACTGGGATGCTGCTGGTAGCCAGGATAACACAAACAGGCATATCCTCCTGGTAGGCTTACACAGGCGCCTGGGCCGCAGATATTGGGTGAAAAGGAGCATGGACTCATTTCTGAGGATGAAGAAAGAGTATTGTTAGGAGCTGCCCCTGCTTTCCTTCATGCAGCACAGTATGCACATGGTTCAAAACCCAGGACTTGCCCCTCCTCCTGGAGTGCCTTAGGAATCTTGCTCTAATCCACCAGGACCTTCCTTATGCTCTTAATTCATGGAATTCACAGCCCAAAACCTGAGTGCTAGTATTATGAGGGAGAAAAATTTATCTCCACCCAATTTATCTACAACATGCATTCTTTTATAAACCTCTATCATGTTGATTTGAAGTTACTTCTTGGTTAGACTGCTGTACCATGCTCTTTGTGGAAACTTCAACTGGTACAGAATGCAGTGGCAGTGGTTTTGATGGGGCAAGGCTTGATGACTGTGCTTTGCCTCCGTTATACCAGCTGCACTGGTTGCCGATCTGTTCCTAGGCACAACTCAAAGTGTCAGTTATTACGTTTAAAGCCCTAACTAGCATCCGACCAAGGCGTCTGAAGAGCTATCCTTTCACACAGGAATCTGCCCATCCTGAAAGATCTTTCAGGGAGGGTCTCTGGCAGGTTCCACCATCCTAGGGAGTTTGACTATGAGAGGGCTTCTTGGTGATAATACTCTTCCCCTGGGGATGTGACTGGCCCCTTCTCTGTCTTCTATCAGTAGCTGACAACCTGGCCCCTTTCCCAATTCCTTATAATTTTGCCTCTTTTAAAACGTTCTGCCTTGCTTGGACTGTTTTTATTGCTGTTCTTTTGTTATGTTTGGTTATTCTGTACTAGTTTTAAAATTATTTTGTAAGCCACACTTAGGGTGCAATCCTAACCAACTTTCCAGGACTGAGGTAAGGGCAATGCAGCTCCGAGGTAAGGGAACAAACATTCCCTTTCCTTGAGGATACCTCCGTGATTACTGCTCCTCTGCAGAAAGCAAAACATGCTCCATTGACACAGCTATGTCAGTGCTAGAAAATTGGTTAACTAGTGGGGCTAAACTAAAGACAAATAGGTGCTTCAGGTTATGTAGAAGTCCTACCCTACTCTTTTTTATCTTTTTTCCAATACTTACGATTGGCATTGTTAACGTATTTTTGAGGTTTCCCATCCACAAAGGCAGAAAATGGCGACATTTGGAAAATGGTGAGAACTTAAATGAGCAGGATTGTAGACTTCCTGAATCTTTGCCTCAAACCAGACTCAGTGCTGCCCATTCCAAATGCAGAGCAGGGTTTTCTATTACACAGGCTTCTGTGTGAGGCCTTGTCAGTGTACAAATTCCATGCACTGATTTGTCTTCCTGCTGCTTCCACTCTGGATTGCACCAATTCATTGTCAAACTCATTGGCAACAACCCAGCAACAGAGGAAAAAAAGGGTTGAAAGACACCCACACCTCGCAACAGTCTTAGACAATCCCGTCATCCAAGCTACTCACAAACAAACCAACGCAGACAAAAGGCTATTGAGACGTCTGCCAGGAGTTCTTTCCAAGAACGTTTTAGTCCAAAGCACAAGGCAGGGACAGTACTCCCAAACATTTAGGCATTCTGAAACAACACAGCTGCCATTATTGAAGCAGTAAACATGCCCCCGCCGAGGTCATACTACTTCCCACTCCACCAGAAAATCTCCATGACTCAGCTCTGTGACATAGACCAAATCACAGGATACACTGCAGATTCCCTTGCCCTGCCTACCCCACCCTACAGGTCCTGCATCTTCTGAGCTTACCACTCCATTATCGGGCAGTCCAGAGGTGGGGAGGGGTGTTTCTGGGTGGGGGGAGGGCGAAGCAGGGGGCAGACCAGCCTGGGAGGGGGCAGGGATGGCAGAACAGGCCTTTGCCGCATCCTAACCCCTGTCCCACACTTGCCAGTGTGACATGAGGCTCCCTGGTCCTGTGCCAGCTAAATAACTGGCACAGATTCAAGTAGCCCCATTGAGCAGACTGGGGCACCACACAGGGTACAGGAACAAATGTTTCGTTACCCCAAGGAGACCTTCTGCCTCCAATGCATATAGCATGGGCCTAGCAGCAATACTGCACCAACACTTCATAGGATTGGACTGTAAAAAATCTTGCACTTCTCTTACTGCTTGTGGTTTTGTTATACGAGTGAATTGTCACATCATTCATCTGCTTGTTACAAGTTATGATTATGGATTGTGAGACTTGACAATGTCCTGTGGGGTGGCATACCTGTAAACAGTGTTGCTTCATCTGTTGGGGCAGCATCCTCCCCTACAGCTCCTGGAAAAGGCTGGGCCGGAGAATGTGGAAAAATCTCCAGCACTTCCACTGCAAACAATAAACAAGACGTGAACACCAACTATAAACCAGTGTCAGATAAAGAACAGGAATAAGTTGGGCTCCATCCAAGAACATTAACAGTACAATCCTATGCCTGTCTACTCAGAATCAGTCCCACTGTGTTCAGTAGGGCTTACTCCCAGGGAAGTGTGTATAGAATTGCAGCCTAAGACTTCAATTCTACACACTGAACTCAGGGTAACACATCTGAGCAAACATGCAGAGGATCAGGCTCACAATGAATTTCACAACTGTAAACCCCAGAATTCAAAGACGACCATGGGGAAAAAGGCTGTGTCACAAGGGCCACAAGGGGGGTCACAAGGGCCACAGCTCAGAGGCCCAGCCTTTCGACTAAGTAAATTAAATCAGGAACATCGTAATTATATCTTTAACGACTTCCTAGTTAGCTGATTCATTGTGATAAAGATCAGAACAGCATAACACTGAAGCTAGCCTGTTGCTACAGGCTGGGTTTATACAACAGCTATTACGGAACAACCATATCATATAGAATGATATGGTGCGCTTCCATATCATATAGAAAAACACCAAAATCAGTCACAATGATATCAATATTATTGTAAAAACACATGAATATTATTAAATTCAGTACACTATCGTCGATGGAATGCAGTGAGAAAACATGGCGATTCACATAAAATACTCATAATTGCCCAATGTGCCATTTACAAGTTTAGTAGTGGTGTCATTTACAACCATTCAGTCTTTTCAACTACTTCATTTTAACAAAAATGTATAATTACATCTAACAACATAAATAGCATGTTCATGTTTGCTATCTACCAGTAAAAATTATATTATACTTTTTTCTGTATGTTTGTGTGCATGCATGCATGCGTGCGTGCGTGCGTGCGTGCGTGTGTGCGTGCGTGCGTGCGTGCGTGCGTGCGTGTGTGTGTGTAAAACATGTCAAATGTATATCACTGAGCATTTTCTTATGGTATAATGCCAGTGAATGTATATTGGAAGTTTAACTTCAAATGTTTTGTCAATAAGAGAAATAACCTTTATGGCACAACAAAAGGAGAAGGCGCACAGTGACTAAAACCAACAGTGTAAGAACCCTTGCAACAATTAGACCAATATTCAGCAACCTTAACTCTCATATGTATTGTATTTGGTATTATTTATATGTCTAACTATCAATAACCTTTTATTTATAATCATTTTTAGGAGATCCCTTTGCATTTTTGTAAAAAAAAAAAAAAAACAACCCACAATAACTTGGGATAATTGTTTTCCCCTATTCATTGTTTGACTCTTCTAAATTATAGAAAATTAAGAGAAAGAATATATGCAACAGGCTTCAAAGCTGACTTCTGCAATTCAACAAATGGGTAACTGTTAACTTTTGCAGAAGAACTTTTTGTGAATGATGCAACATTACCCAGATCCTTCCCATGCAACTGACTCAACTCTTCTGCCCAATAACCCCCATGCAATAAAACAGTGATGGGTCTTTAGAAAATTCCTGCAAAATGGAAATGTGTCTCCCCACCCCACCCCATAATAGCAGTACGATTATCAGCACTGCCTAGCAGCACCTTCTCATGCTTCTTTCTTTTCCCCATTCACCGTAGATACCAGATTCACCAATTTACCTTGGCTACTATCAGGTTCTTGGGTAATATCATCAGTATCCTGTGAATAAACAGAATGATTGGTTGTACACACCGATCAGGAAGGATTAACACAGCTGTAAGAAAGTTTCTCTGTATCTTTATCTTTCAACAATTTTTCAACAATTCCTTGTCATATTATAGCGACAAGAGGGTGATGTTGAAGTGTAACTCCCAGAACTAAGAGCTGTGTCAGAGGTTGACCGAATTAGGCAGTGACTACGGACCCACAAGTTACACAGGGTCAGCCCAGCTGATCCCTAAAACCTCCCCAACTTTGGACCCGTCTTTAGCAGAGCACCATGCTAAGCTAAGCATGTTTTGCCGTTGCAGCTGTTTTCTGGCTTATTTACTGTTCAGGAAACTTGGTCCCTGTAGAGTAGATCCAATTGGATGGTGAGAACAGGGGAAGGCAGGAGGAGCAGCACAAATTTTGTCTGGTCTTGCCTCCTTCCTCCACACTCTTACTAACTGTATTAGCTAGGAGGATAGGGGAAAGCAGGAGAACCTTCAAGAGTCTGACTCAGACATGATCAAGAAAATGAGGAGGACATCTGAATGCAAGAGGGGAGATCCAAGTTGGCACACTTGGGAGAGTGTGAAAAAAGGGCGTTGTGACCATGGCGAGTTTGGGAACTGCTGGATTAGAATAACAGAAATGTTGTATCTGAATTGACCTTCTAGCTACTAATAACAGAGTTACGTGAATATTCTTCAGCATTCTTCAACTAGATCTGGTTCAGCAGTTCCCAAATTGGTCACAAGGGTCACAGCTTAGATGCCCAGCCTTTCGACTAAGTAAATTACATCAGGAACATCATAATTATATCTTTATAATTATAGCATTTTTATATCATAATTATATCGACTAAGTAAATTACATCAGGAACATCATAATTATATCTTCCCCTGTTCTCCCTATCAAATTGGGCTCTGCAAGCCTCAGGGTATTTACAAATAGTGATCAAGATCCATTTCTGGTTTCACAATCGCAACCCCTCCCCCCTAGAGGCAGGTGCTGCTCCTGGTAAGTAAAAAAAAAACCCTTTTGTCCATAGTGTTTGTGGGGAAGGAGAGAGGTTGTAATGGCCGGTGCCAGCCCCCAAAATCATTTGGGTGTCTCCTGGTCTGGTGGAGCTTTTTTAGAAGTAAAAAAAACCCCTTTTGTCCCTGGCAGTGGCACAATCCTAGCAACTGCATCACTACCTTGCCTCTCCAACCCGCAAAGACACAAGTTGTTCCCAACTTTAATGTAGAAGTTTGGAAAATACTGATCTGGTTAATGATGACTCACCTCTAGCAGGTGTCTTAGAATAGGAACTAGAGAGGCAGAACAAGCAATGTGGGATCGAACAGTGGCAAAACATTTTTCAGGAAAAACCCCAGCTATGTATGAGGACAGGATATTCCCAATGTATTTCTATACATAGCCCACCTGCATTATCTACAGGTTCGGCATTGGATTTCATTACACACAGGTGCCAAAAACTCCAGAAAACCGCAAGTCACCTTTAAACAGCTCCGGATGGCATTCTAAGGCCTGCAGAGGCCGTGTGCAGCACCTGCAGGCCTCAGAAAGCTCTCCGGACCCGGCTGGAGCACAGCTCTGATCGGGTTAGAGTGGCCAAAAACTATGGATTTGAACATCCGTGGTTTTCCTTAGCCACGGGGGTTCCAGGAACAGAACCTCTATGGACAACAAGGGCCTGCTGTACTGTCTCTCTCAAGAGGTCTTTACAATTAAATAAATAGAACTACTCACCCTATTAATATAGATGGCAAGAAAGCTTCCTCTATTAAATGCTTGTTAAAAGGAAAGAATGAGGTGCTAACATCCACTTAAAATGCTTTCTGATTACCGATACTCAAAAGAGTAGCCATAGCCAACCGCCTTTACTGTGAAGGCCACTTACTTTGAGAAAGAGACCTAACAATGCCTGAAATACTGTCTTTGCCTGCACAGCAGCTGCTATTCTTTTCTTATACTACAGGGCACAGATTAATCTTTGGCACAGATTGCCTTAAAGACATGTTAATGTGGAATGTGACTTTCCCTGGTCTACTAGAGATGCTTTGAAAAGTCTTAGGAATGTTTGCTGCCAGCAATGCAAAAGAATCTTGTATTCATTAGTAATGGAATTATATAAGGAGCTTTAAAAACACAATTAAATCCTTCACCCATTAACACCTGTACTTCTGTGGAAAGAAAACACTCCCTTTTCTCTCATTCTGCAGTTGACAAAAAATCTTCCAAGTTCAGCCAGGAATTATACAGGTGATCTCAACAATACAGAAAATCAGGCACCAGCGAATCTCAAACATAAACTGCCAGTAGCAAATACTTTACTCACCTGATTTTCTGGAGATTCCCCTGTAAAATGACAGTGGACATAATTAATTTAGAAAATATTGAATTCTTATTTTGCATTTGTAAAAAGAGACAGAAGCAACAATACCAGCATTTATGCCCCTAGTACCAAATTGGACTCCCACTCCTGTGCTTGAAATTCACCCATCCTGTTGTATTGGAATTCACTCCCAAGGCTTCTGCTTGAGCTACACAAATGCCACCTTACACATTCCTACTCTCAATTCCTGGGAGTTAATTGTGAATTTGTTAGGTGTTAACATGCAGTTTGGCCCTGTGTATTATTTTTTTCCATGCAAACCTAGGAAGGGAATCAAGACTTAGGATAAGAACTTTGGAACGTCCTCCCTTGGGATGCTCATGTATCTACCTTCTTTCCATAATCTTTTTGGAAGCGAGTAAGACTTTTTTTTCCACTGTACCTTTGGGGTGGTATTGCCTTTTGAAAAGTTTTCTACTGGAGTCCTATTTTGTAGTTGCTATATTTAGTTTTAAATTTTAACTGTTTTATTATGTTATTAGTTTAGTGCCATAATGTAAAGCACTTTAGAAATATGTGCTGAAAGGCGGTCTAGAAATATGGTAAAATGACTTAAAATGAAATAAAAATGCCCAGTGAACCATGACACCACATTTGATTAAGCAGTATAAAATAAGGCAGTAACCCCCATCAGATAATTCTCCTGCATACAGCAAACATATCAGAGAACAGACGAATTGTGCCCTCTGGCCACAGCTACTGAGCATCTGCACATTCAATGTCAGAGGAACCTTCCTCACATTCAGCACTGCCCTTTGTAGAAAAAACCGAACACACAGACACTGAGAGCACAATCCTAACCTGGAGTTAGGCCGGCATAGTAAGGCCAGCAAAGTTTGGCCAGTTCAAGGGCCACCATAAAGCACGTTTGGACCACTCTCAGTGTCAGGGAGAATGATGCATGTCTGTGCGCTAGGCTCTCTGAGTGGTCCAAACATACTTTACAGTGTCCCTTGTGCCAGCCAAACTTTGCTGGCCTAACTCCAGGTTAGGACTGTGCCCTGAGGGGGATAGATAGCAGGTGTGATTTTGCTGGCCTCCTCCTATTGCACTGAGGTTGGTGGGAGAAGCAACCTCATGCATTGAGGTTAACCACCTCTTTGAAGTTAGTGGGAGGAAGATTGTTGGAAAAGGCCTAGTCTTTATGTGGTTTGGGGTTCATGGGATATTAAACTCCTGAATCCTGAACATGCTGACGTGCTTGGAATTCATCAAATCCAGTTGGATTCATGGTAATGTTAACGTTACCCTTTTCTGCTGAGATGTCAGTCTTGGGGAGTGTGTCAGTGACATCACTCCTCAAGACTTCCTGCAGTTGCTGCCTTCTTATTGTCCAGTCAGGAACTCTGTCACCATCTTCCCTTTTTTCCTCTGAGCTCTGCGGGAGCTCATCCTCTTCAGCTTTTCTCATAGACATCCGAATGTCAGAACTGGAATAGGTGTAGCCATGCCCTGCAGGGCAAATCTCCTTAAAGGCTTCTGCAAAGAAGGTAAAGGGCAAGATACAAATTCAATGATGCATCACAAAGAGAAAAAGAAACCGCTAAGGGCACATACACATATCTGGCAATCTAACTCTGCTGCAGGATGTACTGTGTTTCTTTGCTACACAGGGAAGAAATGTTGGGACATGTTTACCCTTCTTTAACCTATTTAAGTCTACCACAATTAAGATCTCATTCTATCATGGGTAGAACATGTTTAGACTACACCCATTTTGAACCAGAACTGAAGATTGGAAGTTTCCAGTTTTCTAAAAAAAAGTTTGCAGGGCTGGTTGTGTTGTTAGTAGATGAAACTAATCTACTATTAGTTTAGTATACTATACTACTACTATAGTAGCCTAATGATAGCCAGTGCTGGAAACGATGCCTGTCCTTTAACGTGGAGCTCACAATAAAATATAACAAACACCTGTTCTGACTACAGACATTTATTCCGTTATCAAAGAAAACCAGTAATAAGAAGGAATCTCTTGCTTGTTAAAATTGCCTAAGAGTCAAAGGCCAAACAAATAGTCACAATGCTGCAACCTTTTAGTTCTTTGGCACTGTGGATTTTGGACATAGCTGAAAGGGTCAACTACAAAGTTCATTTACTGCCCAGTCTTATGTGTGTTCCCTGCTGCCGAATCCAGTGTTCTGGTGGTAGAATGCACACTCCGGCTGTCGCAAACGGTGGGGCAAAGAATGTCCACCAATGACAGTGAGCCAGTAGCATGGACAGAATGGGGTGGTGTGGAACTGTGGAACAAGGGGAAATTGGGAGGAATGCCAGAGGCTGGAAGAGGTTGCACCTGGAATGAGCTGCCATGCACGCTTTGTCAAATCTGACTTGAGCCAGTGAAAGAGCTGGTACAGATTCAAGGAGTCACGGGGCTTACAGGAATAAGGGGAAATAATTACCCTTCCGCTCCCAAGCCTCCTGATCGGACCCCCACCATAGAGCACAGTGCAGCCCATTTTGGCACAGTTGCATGCAAGGCCCTTAGTCACATGTGAATGTGAGGTTGAAATTGTTGTTTTTCCTCCCTTTTATAATAGAACAAGAAATGCTCAAACTGATATATAATTGGTGTGCCTTCAATTCTTGATGGCTGCTATTGCAGAATAGATGAAGCCCTCTAGTAAAAGAAAGAGCACAGAGAAGGATGAAATCATGTGCTAGGACAGTGTGGTATGAAGACTGTGTCTATTTGCTGTGAAGTCATACTTCTTTTCCAATTCTCTTTGTTGATTGTGCTAGCCTTATAGCCCAATCCTTTGGACTCTGGCTGGCAGCAGAATGTGTGTTCTGCTATTGGAGACGGGTGCTGGAAGCTGGATCCTAGCCCCCTTTTTCACTGACTCCCCACCCCTTTCTCTCCTCGAAACTGTACTAGCAAAATCACTAGTGCAGGTCTGGCTCTGAGGAGACTCATTGCAGAGTGGGAGGCTCCGGAGTAAGGTAAAGGTTTCCCCATGACCGAATGGTCTAGTGACCGACTGCAGTGGGCGGTGCTCATCTCCGTTTCTAAGCTGAAGAACCGGTGTTTGTCCTAGGACAAGCTTCCGTGGTCATGTGGCCAGCATGACTATATGCCAAGGCACACAGAACACCTTCCCACCGAAGTGGTACCTATTTATCTACTCACATTTTTACATGCTTTCGAACTACTTGGTTGGCAGAAGCTAGGACAAGCAACGGGAGCTCACTCTGTTGCATGGTCTTGAACTGTCAACCTTCTGGTCAACAGCTCCGTGGTTTAACCCCCAGCGCCACCACGTCCCTACAGGCTCAGGAGCAGGGGATTTAAATCCCTTTCCCTGCTGATGCCTCCCAATCTGTGCTCGACACAGTGCACCCATTTTTGGCATGGCTGGCACCAGGGGCCGGAGGGAAGGATTGAATTGGGCTCTTAGGGCTCTTCTAGGCCTCCAAAGCTTCTGGCCCCTTGTGTCTATGCATCTATGCTCTCTTACGGAAAGTACATAGTTCTAGTCAGGACTCGTTACTTTCTGCAACACATTTCTCCACGTTCAAGTTTCTTAAATCCAGTTGCTGGCAGAGAATGTAAGGGTTTGTGTTGATTGTTTGTTAATGAACCAGAAGAATTAACACAGTCATGCGATTAACATAATTGAGCAAAATGGAAAAACAAGGTCTAAAAGAGCAAGCAGGGTTTCTTACCAGAGCCAGGCAATGGACATTTCTCACAATTCTGTCCCCATCCTTTGCCAACACGACTGCAGCAGCAGATCTGTTTGGTGATGTGCTGATTGAGTGGCAGGGCACAGATTCCTCCTATTGCTGATCGATAGCACAATCCCTGTTCTGTAGACACTGCTTTGTCCGCTGAAACACAAATGGAGGATTAACCTATTGGAAGTACATGTCAAAGGTTGAAAATCCAGAAGATTTAGACTCTTCCTATTGAACTTGACATCCCTACTCCTTGACTCAACTATCTCACTAGTAATAAAAGTATAAGCAGGAAAAGCAGGGCAGATATTTAATACTAGCATTCATTCAATGTAAAAACACATTTAGGATGCGTCTTATGTTTTTGAATGAACAGTTTTCTGGCCTAATCTAATATAAAATGAACAGTTTTCTGGCTTTCTAATCTAATTCTAAATCTAGGCAAAGAAACTAGGCAGGAGTTATAATAATAATAAACCCAAACATGATAAACCAATCCAATAAACCAATCATGATTTAATTAGGAAAGATGTGCCAAATCAAAGAGCTAGATAGTTCATCTAGTCAATAACCTTGTAAGATTTCGGATTTCATTTTCAAAGTGCAAGAGAAAGGAAGGTAGCCTTAAAAATTAGGGCTGCTTTTGCCCTCAATGGAAGAGTTGGCAATCAATCAATCAATCAACCAACAGTATTTATATACCGCTTTTCAACCCAAGGTTCATAAAGAGCTTAACCAGCAAATAGTAATAATAAAGTTAAAGGGCTCCCTGTCCCAAAAGGGCTCACAATAAAAAAAAATGTAGAACACCGCCAGCAACAGCCACTAGAAAAGACAATTACTCTCCCCTTGCTGAATATAAGAGAAACACCACTTGAAAAAAGTGCCTCTTGCCCAGTTAGCAGGGGTTGGCAGAAGAAGGCAAGTCTCTTCTAATGCTCATGGATGGTCTTATGGCCACTTCTCTGGTGAGATCACTAAAGGGAAATAATCTATCTTGACCTTTAGCAATAATCTCCTTGCTACCTCTGATACATGCAATACATAATTGCCCAGGACTACACTTTCTGGCCACTGACTGTTCTTCCAATTTCTCCCTGTGACCTAACTTTGGCACAATAAACATAGGTATCTACAGAAAGGGGCACAAGGAAAGAGAGATTGTTATTGGCTATATGTTAACACTTACAAATACAGTGACTGCGGGATGGATCCAACATGGTGCCATGTTTACAAGTACACAGGAAGCTGCCCCGGGTGTTCACACATTCTGCACCTTTACATATGCCAAGTATTAGACACTCATTGATATCTACAAGGTGAACAAAGAGAATGGGAGTAGCTTAGATCAGTTGTCCCCACTAATGTCACTGCAAGGAGGAGATGCAGCAATGAAGCCAATAAGTACAAATGTGCCAGAGCAGAGTAATGTCTATGTCATGATGAAATAATGATGATGAGATCATGGGTTGAGGAAGTCACATAAAACAAAGATAGAAATAGCCGGAAGGGATAAGAAAATGACATTCCCCAATTGCTGCCTGGATACTAGTGAAATAAGGAAACAGTTGCAAGGAAAACTTTTTTTCCTAATATGAACCTTGTACAAAGACATTCTTCTATTAAATACATATATTTATGTATCATATTTTTGTATTGTAATGCCGCCTTGGGTGCCTTCGGGCAGAAAGGCGGGATAGAAATCCAATAAATAATAATAATAATAATAATAATAATAATAATAATAATAATAATAA
>JAJKFI010000038.1:5869791-5888783 GCA_029204185.1 Lerista edwardsae
AATAATAATAATAATAATAATAATAATAATAATAATAATAATAATAATAATATTTGAGGGAGCAACATCACAGGTAGCTTTTCCATGATGTGGGTATAGGCTTTTCTGCTGTGGTTTCTGCTTTACTTGCCTTCACTTGTGTACTGACGCATGTACATAGCTTGATTCCAACATGGGTTTTTGCCCTGCCCTTATTTGGTGTCAAATTGTGTTAGGGCATGGGGCTAGCAGTGACTGGATCCAGGACCCTTGGCATGTGAAAGCATTCACACACACACCTGGTCCAGCATCTCTTCTCCCATAGACCTCATTTCTGCTCAGTTTCTCTTTCTCTCATTCCAGTCCAGCTTCTCTTTCTTGTCCACTCTCTTCCACCTTTCATCTGGCTTCTCTTCTGCTCCCCAACCAGTTTGCCAGGCAGGTGGACATGCAGCTCCTCCTGCTACCTGGTCATAGGTGGCTGGTGGGAAGGAGGAAATGCCCACACTTCTTCCTCCCACCACTTGCCATTGATCAATTTGGTTTGCTCTCAGAGTTCTGCTCTGCATTTTTATTTTTAAAGATTGCAAGGGGAAGAGCTTTTTGGTTGCCAGAAGGACCAGCCAAGAAGGACTCTACACAGCTGCTTTCTCCTGGAAACAGGAAGAAACAATTGCATCTAGGCTTGCACATCTTCCTAAAAGAGGTGACTATGAATCCATAGGAGGCTCACTATTCAAGGAATGTGCATGTGTGTATGAGCTTTATCTTCCAACCCATGTCCTTTCATTCAGTTATTGAACTGTGAGCCTTTACAACAGAATTCATGTTTTATTCCTTGACTGTCATGACTGCTACAAATAGGTATTAGAGCTGTACTTGAAAATCCATGCCATGTATAATTATAACAAATTATATATGTTAAGAAAAATTAATCCACAAAGTGCTACAGAAAAAAGTGCACAGGTCCTACAGAGGGCTAATGAAAGTGTGTGCTTCTTTTATTGTGCATTTTCCAGACATCAGCAGTGAATTTGTAATTTGTTATCCTGCAGAACTTGAGCAGCCTCAATCAAGGATTAAGAGTAGTGAGAAGCAGGTGGGTGCAATAATTTGCTTTGCTTTAGATTTTTTTCCCAAAAACCAAGACTTTCTAACATTTTCTTTGTCCTCCACAGCCAGACTCCTGGCCTGCTTGTCTCCTGGCCATATTTCTTTACAATTGCTTTCATTCCTTGAAGAAGCAACCCAGCTGCACAGAATGGTGTGTTGCAGTATAGCATTCAGTGTCACGGTACCCAAATTCTGGCAGCACAGCATGCCCAGTAGATTGGGCTGTAAGGCTGCAATCCTATACACACTTTCCTGGGAGTAAGCCCAAGTGAATACAATGGTACTTACTTCTGAGTAGACATGCATAGGCTTCTGCTGTGAAACAGTTAACTGACAGCACAACCATATGCATGTATACTCAGAAGTAAATCTCATTGAGTCCAAAGGCGCTTACTCCCAGGAAAGTGTGCATAGGATTGAAGCCTGGCTATGAGCAGATCATACTACGCTTTTCTCTGGTATCCTTGGTGCCACATTGCCTTATGCCTCTGAGCAACTCTTGTTTATTTACTTTTTGTGGTGTCTTTTCCTTTCTGATCACCAGGATACCAGTTCTACCTAGCACAGTTGAACTGGATCCCATTCTGTTAGTTACTTTAGAGGACAGTGAGGCAAAAATAAAATTCTATTTGTTGCTAAACACAACATGTCTGCATTTCAACCAAGATCACCCCTGTTCCTCTGCCGAGCTGTCAAGGACTTGGCAGGGATTTCCAATAAAGAGCTAGCTAACAAGAACAGTTATTATTACTGTTATAATTATGGAAAGTATTAGAAAGAAATATTACCATATCAAGGGCATGTCCTTCTCAGGATTTTTAAGGACATTTTCATATGAGTCTTAAATTGCCTCTTTTCCACATACTAATATCTGATTATACAAAAAAGAAAACGTAGGACAGGCATTTGTGAATAAGCATTCTGGCCCATGTAGGTTTTATATCTGTGTTGCAACAGAAGATTGAAACAAGAGCTGCTTACAGAGAAGCTTGAAGGGCCTTTGCTTCTGGTTTGTAATGTGAATATAAAATGTACATTGGCCAGAATGCTTATCGGCATGGCTTTCCTCTGCATGAACAACTATCAGATGATCAGGCATTAACATAAACAGCAGGAGCTCAAAGGCAATTTTAGCCACATGTGTGAAAATACACAAATGAACATTTCTTTGTTCATTCCTTTGCATGAGCAGGTGGGGGCACTGTCTGTCTGTGATCCATTATCCAGGTTATCCATGATCCATTATCCAGGTAGGGGAATTAAAATTCTCTACAGTCATGGGAATGATTTGCACGATAATGTACAAGAACAGATGGGGGAGAAGGCGTCAGATAGTAGGAGGATGTCCAAAGATGCTAAATTGCTTTGCACCAACTTATAACGTTATCTATGGAAAGTGCATTCCACTTGCAATGCCATCAAGACCACTGAGATGATTATCCCTATGACCTCTGGTCCTGGGCTCCCGCCCCAGACTATAAAGGATCAGGTGATGTTTGTTAATCATTGTGAATCTTTCAGAAGTGGCAGGTGCCTGTAAAGAACTATTGTCAAGAACACCCCAGGAAGGAAGAGGGAATAGTTGCTTCTGGCTCCACTGCTCAGAAGAGTCACCCATATAAAAGGGCCAAATATTTTGTTCAGTGTCCAACTGTGATACACGGAATGGTTCCAGCAGACAAAAGAGAAGAGCCTCTCACATCAGTGGCAGGTTTCCAAGAGACCCTCACTTTCCAAAAAGTTTGGGAGAGAGTTATTTCCATGATGGCCAGATGGAATGAGAAATACAAAACAGGCAAAGTGATAGTTGTTATTGGACTGGGTAGAGAGGATTCTAATCACAGAACAATATTCTAAACAATTGATTGAATAGATCACTCAACTTCCTTGTCATTCAAATCCTTCTTCCTGAATACATTTTAAACAACACTTTGATGTATTAGTGCATATTTTATGATCAGAATTAAGGGAACTAAACCTTGATTTATTGCTAGGAACTTGCAATTTCACCATTTCACCGCTGAAGATTACAAAAGTTGTGCAAGTGAAAGACAACTTTTCAGTTTTCTTATTCATTTTTCCTGAGGATGATTACAGTAGAGGTGTGAGCATTTTCAGCTTACAGCTTGAAGTTTGCCATAGGGAGGGCTGGGGTGTTACTCGGGCTAAGGGGAAAAATATTGCCTTACCCTGAGGAGACCTCCAGCCTGCTCCAAAGCTGAGCTGGATATAGCAGATGTCCTGCCGCCCCGCTGCACCAGCGCAGAGAATTGGGCTGTACATTGTTTCATTTGTATTATTGCTGCTACTTATTTATCCTATCTTAAATCATGGTGGCCGTGTACAACCTCTGAGTTTTAGAGGTAGCCTTTCTCTGAATGCCAGATGCAAGGGACTGACAAGAAGATACAGGTATCTTGTTGTCTTGTGTGCTCCCAGAGGCATCTGGTAGGTTATGAAATACAGGAAGCTGGACCAGATGGGCTCTTGGCCTGATCCAGCAGGGCTCTTCTGATGCTTTTCTTTAATTTGTTTTATTAGTGAATTTTATAATGTTTAATTGTTGTTAGCAGCCCTGAGGCTTTTGAAGGCATGCGGTAGGATATAAATTGAAAAGTAAGTAAATAAGTTAATAAATACAAGATTTTCCACATCTGTTTACTTTTACTTTCAGACCTTTCTCTCAACAGCTCCCTACACAAAGAAAAAAATTTCCTACAGCTAAATTTGCTTAAGGCTACAGAAAACAAACTTTGCTCAAAAGACATATGAGAAAAACATTAGACCCGGAGCACACCCTGCAATTAAATTATTAAATACAACCACATCCGAGGCAAAAAAGTACTGTATATACATTATACATTTCTCTACAAGTTGGAGGAAGTTGCATCGCTTGTAGAGCAGAGATACAGCAGCGATGGGATTCACAGATTGACAAAGGGAACGCTAGGCGGGACTAACACGGGGCTTCCGCATGATTGGCTGCCCGTCCGCAGCGTTCCGCAGCTGTCCTGGCCTCGGGGGGGCTGCCCCTTGTTAGCGCGCCCCACTGCTGCTTGCCCAGGCACCCAGCGCAACCTTCACCTGTCCCCTACGGCAAGCGGGATCCCCCCCCCGAGGCCAGGACAGCTGTGGAACGCCGCGGACGGGCTGCCACTCAAGCAGAAGTCCCGCCTAAGTCCTGCCCAGCGTTCCCCTTGTCAATTTGTGAATCCCATCGCTGAGATACAGTATATTTATTGATGGACTAAGAGAGCAATCCTAACCAACTTTCCTGCACCAGGGTAAGGGCAATGCAGCTCTGAAGTAAGGGAACAAACATTTCCTTATCTTGAGGAGATCTCTGGGACACCCCACTTCCAATTGCAGGATGCAGCACATGCCCCATTGGCACAGCTAGGTTAGTACTGAAAAATTGTTTAGGATTACACTGTAAGGCATTTTTCATGCACTGACACTGAATAACTGAACGTAGGACGATTCAAGGGTATGAGATACCAATTAAAACACACAGTAATGTAATGAAATATTTCCATACTTTGCAAGTATGGCCATATCCTTTGTGGCTATACACAGCTGAATGAAAGTGTGCGAGAAAGTTTTATGCTTACCTTGGCAGTGGCTCCGATTCAATCTCTTGTATCCCCGCAGACATTCAACTTGTCCATTTTCAATCACTGGGTGAGCTAGGCAGGGAGTAAAAAAAGCCAGACTTCAGGATGTATCAGAATGGAAGGCTCCTTTGCTTTTCTCTTATTTCTGCCTGGCACATAGCTTCCTCAATCTGTAACTTTATAGACTCAGCTAACATTGTTACTCGGGTCAGTTTTTAATGTAAATCAGGATGCGCTTAGTTTTTAACACAAAATCATGCCCATGACCGACTTCTCTCCATACATTTGTAGCACATAACATGATACGATTGTCTTTAACATGTACCAAGTTTTGCAACCAACTGTAGAAAATAATAATAGCTTTTGTCAAAAGATGTAATTACTGCCTAAGGCCCACAGAAATGAATGGTTGCTTAGGAACACACCCTAAGTCAGTGTCAGCAACCTTTTTTCACTTATATTAAGAGTTCCTTTTTGAGGTTGCTCAACAGCCTCAGAGAGGGGGGGGCAGCAGAGGCAAAGAAGGCCACCGAAGCTACTCACCACTCTAGAACTTTCCTCGACTGAAGCGTTGCACACACCTCCTCCCTCTCTCCAGAGGCACCAGAACGCTTCTAACATGTCATCCACTTCCCTTTTTGGATCCCTGGACCAGATTCAGACTATGGGATGTGGGTTGCCAACCCCTGCCCTAAATCTTGGGACACTTCTAGAGTTTTTACCCTACAAATGACCATTTGTATTCATTTGTTGCTAAGGTTCCAGGCAGCTTCCCTCTAGTCAGAAACTCTGTTACATTGATATCACATTTTCTTATCATTCAACTTGTTCCATTATGTCATTTGGAAAATGTTGTCTCTCCTGGTGCCTTTGTACCAGCAACTATGTCAATTGTTAAAGGTGTAGATACAGTGTAAGAACTTGGTTGTGTGAGTATCTGAGAGATTTACTGGATAACAATAGTTGTTCATTTGTTACAGGGCCAGATCAAACAGAGCTGGGGGATCAAACAGAGCTGGGGGATCTTAACCTCTGCTAGCTGGGCAAGAGGCACTTTTTCAAGTGGTGTCCTCTTATATTTAGCAGGGGGAGAACAATTGTCCCTCTTCACCCCAGCACAGTGTCTTTCTCGTGGCTGTTGCTGGTGGTGTTCTCCATTCTTTTAGATTGTGAGCCCTTTTGGGACAGGGAACCATTTAGCTTTATTATTATTTGCCTGTAAACCGCTTTGTGAACTTTGTGTTGAAAAGCGGTATATAAATATTAGTGATTGATTGATTGATTGATTGATTGATTGATTGATTGATTGATCTCAATGAATGGAAGATGGTGGTATCAGAATGGGTTCCGGATTTGTTAGGCACTGGAGAACATTTTGGGACAAGTTGAATCTGTGCAAAAGGTACATGCTTTACTTATACTGTGAACTAAACGATGATGTTTAACACCAAAAAGGTTGCAGAACAGCTTTTAAACTGACTCATGAGAGAAAGCTAAAAGGAGCAGAGCAACATCCAGTTCAGGCCAAAGTATCATTGAGAGTGTAAATGCATCCTGAAGGACAAAGTGTACCATTTGAAACTGAGTGAATAGCTGGTCAAAGAGAGTAAAAGGCTGCAAGGGAAAAGAAACACGCAGACATAATTTGACAAATGCCACAACATATAAGGGGTTAATTTGCAAGTGCCAGAAACCCCCAAGTCAGAACAGGGGAGTTAGAGTGCTTGGTTGCAAGGCAAACACTGATGAAGGCTGCAATCCTAGCCACACTTTCTTGGGAATAAGACCCACTGAATTTAATGGGACTTATTTCTAAGTAGGCATGCATAAGATTGACAGTCAGCATAATGGACACCTGGCTGAATGGCAAGGACCAGTGGGATATGGTTATTCCAGGATACAAATTCAATAGAAAGGATAGAAAGCGGTGCAATGTGGGAGGTGTAGCGCTGCATGTCAAAAAATGTATAGACTCAAACAAACTAGAACACATATACAGTAGTCATCAGACTTCTCTACAGAATCATTGTGGGTGGAAATATTTTAGTACTAGGTGCACATTATCACCTTTCTGGTAAAATGCTGAGGGTGAATTCGACATGGAGAAAGAAGCCAGGGAGACATCCAAAGTAATTTTGTAATGGAAGATTCCAATTACAGTCACATAGAGTGAATAAGTTCATGTTCAGGCCATGACAAGTAGAAGAAATTTCTAGATACATGGGCAGTCCAATCCTATGCCTCAGAAATGCCATTCCAAGCAATAGAGGATATTGAGTATGCTCTTGTACAGTGCTGCAACAGCAGCTTTGCCAATGGTGACAGTCCCACCATCATTTCCTCCATTCCACCAGTGGATGCACCATGCACACCGCAGCAATGCTATGCCAATGTACCATCAAGGCTGGTGCAACTACATTGGGTGCAATACCCAAAACAGGCTGAAGAAGTAGGAGATATATGGACAAAACAGGTAGGAGTCAACTTGAGCCATACTGAAAACCCCCTCCAGATGACAGACATGTTCCAAATGCCAGTGCAGTGTTATGTCACTGTGAGAAACGGCGTAGGAATTTAAAAAAAACCATGGACTTGCGCCGGCCTTACTCCAAGTTAGGATTGTGCCCTAAAATGTATACCACTAAGGAGGAAAGGCATCACCAGATCACATGGCTTACAAGAAGCTATAAAAAGCAAGAAGTCTTCCTTTAGAAAATGTCTTGCCCAAATGAGGAGAACAAAAAGAAGTGCAAACTCTGGGAAAAGAAATACCAGCGGACAAGAAGAGAGGCAAAGAAGAAAAAGAACATGAGGATTGCGTGGCTAAAAACAGCAAGGCAAACAATAAACATTTCTTTAAATATATCAAAAACAGAGCAGTTACACTGTTAGCTGATGAGGGAATAAAAGGAAAGCTTACAGATGATGTGGATACGGTTGAGAAACTGAATTAATTCTCTGCATTTGTTTTCACTTCAGAAGACATCGGGCAGATATCTGTGCCTGAGCTGACCTTCTTTGGGAGAGAATTCAAAGAATTGAATCACACAAAAGTGAGAAGGGCAGGGCTGGCTCCAGGAGTGGTGGGGCTCAATGTGGGGCTTTCCTGCAGGCTCCCCACTCACCCAAAAGCACTTGTGGTGCCATGTGCAAAGCATGGCAATAGTTGGTGATGACATGATGACATCACTGCCATCTGCTTCCGAGGGGCCCATTTTGGGCTATTCAGAGGCAGGGACAGATGGGAGAACCCAAGATAAAGCTGCTCTGCTCGCCCCACTGACTAACAGCCCATAAAGTTCCCGGCAGAGGCAGCAGCTGATATGCTCGCTAGGCTGATGCGGGGGCCCCTGCAGTGTGGGGCCCAATGAGATGACATTGGTCACATTGGCTTAAGGCCGGCCCTGGATAAGGGGTGAGGTTCCAGAGCATGCTGACCAATAAAAAAAATCACTGGATCCAGACAGCACATTCCCAAGAATTCTTAAGGCACCCAGATATGTAATTGCTGAGCTTCTAACAAAAATATGTAAGTTTTCCATTAGCCAGTATGCCAGAGGACTGGAAGGCAGTCAATATATCTATATATATAAAGAAGAGCGTGGGTATGTATGTATGTTTCGCATAGGCTCCACAACACCTGGAGCGATCGGCACGAAATTTGGCACACGTACACCTTGCGGCCTGGCGACAAACACTGCAGGGGTCAGACCCCCCTGACGCCCCCGGGGGTGGGGGTATGCGGGGGTCCCCGCGTGAAAACGGTCAAAAACGGCCGAAATCGGTGTCACATCCACAGTTTCCGGGGTCGCCGAGATGAGCGGCGATGCTCCCAACACCGTTGGACTCCGGGTTTAGCCCCCCCTCGACGTGGGGGGCTAGAAGGGGTGCGAAACAAAACATCCGCCATGCCCCGCTGTGACGCCTGGACCAATTGGCACCAAACTCGGCATGTGGAAGCCTAGCGGCCTGGCCACAAACACTGCGGGTGTCAGGGCCCCCTAGCACCCCCGGGGGCAGGGGTGCGCAGGGGCCCCCATGTGAAGACGGCCAAAAACGGCCGAAAACGGTGTCGAGTCCATAGTTTCCGGGGTCACCAAGACGACCAGCAACACTCTCGACACTGGTGGAGTCCGGGTTCGGGCCGCCCTCGGCACAGAGGGCCAGAAGGGATGCGAAACAAAACATCCGCCATGCCATGCTGGAACGCCTCGACCGATCGACGCGAAACTTGGCATGCATACACCTTGCGGCCTGGTGACAAACACTGCGGGGGTCAGACCCCCCTAGCGCCCCCGGGGGTGGGGGTATGCAGGGGTCCCCATGTGAAAATGGTCAAAAACGGCCGAAATCAGTGTCGAATCCACAGTTTTCAGGGTCGCCGGGGCGAGCGGCGATGCTCCCGACACCATCGGAGTCCGGATTTGCCCCCGCTTGGTGTGGGGGGCAAGAAGGGGTGCAAAACAAAACGTCCGCCATGCCCTGCTGGAACGCCTGGAGTGACGCACACCAAACCCAGCATGCATGTGCCTTGCGGCCTGGCAACAAACACTCTGGGGGTCAGGCCCCCCTGGTGCCCCCGGGGGTGGGGGTGCCCCGGGGCCCCGCGTGAAAACAGTTGAAAATGGACGAAATCGTCGTTGGTTCTGTAGTTTCTGGGGTCGCCGAGGCGAGTGGCGATGCTCCCAAAGCTGTGGGAGTTTGGGTTCGCCCCCCCTCAACGTGGGGGGTGGGAAGGGGTGCGAAACGAGATGTCCGCCATGCCCCACTGTGACGCCTGGAGCAATTTGTGCCAAACTCGGCATGCGTATGCCTTGCGGCCTGGTGACAAACACTGTGGGGGTCATGCCCCCCAGCGCCTCCGGGGTGGGAGTGCGCAGGGGGCCCCATGTGAAAATGGTCGAAAACGGCTGAAATCGGCATAGAGTCCATAGTTTCCAGGGTCGCCGAGACGAGCGGCGATGCTCCCGATGCTGGTGGAGTCCGGGTTCGGGGCCCCCTCAGCATGGGGGGCCAGAAGGGGTGCGAAACAAAACATCCACCATGCCGTACTGGAACGCCTGGAGCAACGCGCACCAAACCCGGCACATGCGTGCCTTGCGGCCTGGCAACAAACACTGCGGGGGTCAGCCCCCACCAGCGTCCCCAGGGGTGGGGGTGTGCAGGGGGCCCCATGTGAAGATGGCAGAAAATGGCCAAAATCGGCGTCGAGTCCATAGTTTTCAGGGTCGCCGAGATGAGCGGCGACTCTCCTGAAACAGTTGGAAGTCTGGGTTCGAGCTCCCCTCGGCATGGGGGGTGAGAAGGGGTACAAAACAAAAGGTCCGCCATGCCGTGCTGGAACGCCTGGAGGGATGCACACCAAACCCAGCAAGCGTGTGCCTTGCGGCCTGGTGACAAACACTGCAGGGTCAGGCCCTCCTAGCGCCCGCAGGGGTGGGGGTGCACAGGGGCCCCCGCATGAGAATGGTCAAAAATGGAGGAAATCGGCGTTGGATCCATAGTTTACGGTGTCGCCGAGGTGAGCGGCGACATTCCCAACGCCGTGGGAATTCGGGTTCAGCCCCCCCCTCAACATGAGGGGTGGGAAGGGGTGCGAAACAAGACGTCCACCATGCCCCGCTGTGATGCCTGGAGCGACTGGTGCCAGACTCGGCACACACATGCCTTGCGGCCTGGCGACAAACACTGCGAGGGTCAGGCCCCCCCCAGCGCCCCCGGGGGTGGGGGTGTGCAGGGGGCCCCACATGAAGACATCCGAAATCGGCATAGAGTCCGTAGTTTCCGGGGGCGCCGAGCGCTCCCAACACGGTTGGAGTCCAGGTTCGGCCCCCGTAAGCATGGGGGGTGAGAAGGGGTGCAAAACTCAAACTCTGGAAGATCATTTTGTTACCCGGGCAACGCCAGGTAACAAAAAGCTAGTCACTAATATTTAAAACGGGATCCAAGAAGGATCAGGGAAATTAAAGGCTGGCCAGCCTATCATCTGTTCAAGGTAAACTTGTGGAATGTATAATTTAAGATTGTTATTAATGTTGTAGAAGAAAGAGCATTGCTAAAGGAGAATCAGCATGGTTTCTGCAAAGATAAGTCTTTCCTCACTAACCTTCTAGAATCCTTTGAGAACTTCAATAGGCATGTGAACAAGAGCCGATCTAGTTGACACTTATCCTTGGACTTTCAAACAGCCTTTGCCAAAGTCCCTCGCTAAAGCTTTTGATTACACTTTAGCAGTTATGGGATAAGAGGACAGGTCTTTTTATGGATTGGTAACTGGTTAGAGAACAGGAAAGAAAGAATAGAAATGGGAAATTTCACAGTAGAGTAGGAATCTGTATTGGGACCAGTAGAGCTGTTCCTAGCTTGCAGCGTGCCCTGGGGTGGGGTGATGTCACTGCGCCCTGCCGTGCAGCCGCCCCTCCCCCTTGCATCACCAGGCAATGCCTCTCTGCACTAAGAATTGCTCCATCAAGGAGCAATCTGAGCACGAGGGAGGGCAGGGGGGCCAAAAAGCATGGGGGGGGGGGTTTCCACGCTGCTGCGCCTCGCCACTGCTGGCGTCCATCGCACTTGCCACTCCCCAAAGCACCCTCACTATGCCTCTGGGGACCAGTGCTTTAAACTTGTTTACAAAGGATCTGGAGCTCAGGCTAAACAATGAGGTGGCTATGGCTGCAGATGAAACCACATTTATTCAGAATGGAAAAACCAAAGCAGATTGTCAACAACTCAAAAAGGAGCTCCTCAGACTGAGTGAATGGGCAGCAAACATGGCAAATAGGTACAAAGTGATCTGCTCTGGAATTAAAAAATGACAATTTCACTTAAACACTGGTGGGGTGTCTGGGTCGAACCAGGAAAGCGATCTTGATTGTGGTAGATAGCTCCCTGAAAATATTGACCCTGTATGCGGCAACTGTGAAGAAGGTAAATTCTTAGGAAAGAGAGTAAGTCTGCTAATATCATGATCATATTTGAATACTCTGCGCAATTCTGGCAAAATACACAAGCAAAATAGCCCCTCCCCCTTTCCAGTGTCCCTCTTCCCAAATTTTCAAATGGTTGCACTAGGTGCTATGCTACCCACCTGAAATTATCTCACACCCACAGTTTCAGAAACACCAGCTTATAACCCTTGGGGTTTTTTAGCTTGGATAAAAGGCAATTAAGTGGGAGAGGGGAGGACACATAACATTAGGTACGGTGTGGAGTGAGAGACATATTTCTCTGATACTATGGTGATACAATGAAACTGATTGGCTACAGATCTTGGATAGACAAAAGGAGCGAATTCATATAGCAAATAATTAGTCAACAGGAATATACGGCTCCAGAGGATCAAATGCATGAGCCGAAGATACTACAGTATTCTTGCCCATATCATATCTGAGTTATCATTAAGAGCAGGAACAACCATTACTGTCACCCAAGCATTGGTTTTATGGCTGAGAGTAAAACAACAAAACTATTTACTCTATTGGAAATGACTATGCTTAAATTTGACCTTGATGTACATTATTTTAGAACAGTTAACTTTGTCCTTTGGATGACCAGCATATATTTGCTCCATGGGCCCTAATATGGATTTCATGGAAGGTATTTCTATTTATGAATTTAATAATACAGCAAAAACGGGGGTGGGGATTGACATTACTAATCAAGAGGATATGAGACAGCTGGCTTTTTCCCTGCTTAAAGAACTATAAATCCATTTTTAAAGTATAAACCATAATTAAAGCAAGGACAATTAACATTTTAACATTAGTACGTCTGTACTTTTAACGCATGTAAATTAGGGAATGTTGGCAGGTGCAGCGCGCCAAGTCACCGTGCTGCAGGGGCTGGAATCCTGCATCTGCCAAAATTCTCCCAGATGTGCAGCAAAGACACAGGAGCCCAACTTTAATGGTTGATTGGCCCTGAATCAACCAAAGTTTTGGTAATATACTTAAATGTTTGCATCAATGAAAGCTTCCCTGATGGGGCTAGGAGCAAATTTGGGGGCACAATTGTCATTGGGCCTATGGCACATGGGAAGGGTGTGTGTGTGTGTGTGTGTGTGTGTGTGTGTGTGCGCGTGTGTGTGTGTGTGTGTGTTTGCTATTTAACAAAAACAAACCAACCAACACAGGGCTAATGACGCATTTTGGATAATGTGTAGTTTGGGTCAAAGGAGATGAAATGACATTCTTATAGCAGAAAATTCTCTTCCACACACAATCACATATACAATTGCATTCATCAATACTCTTTTCTGAAGTGATCTTTAAATCACAAACCAATAATAGACTGGATACTTTCTTCTATATTCCTGATATTTTGTTTTTTCTTCGGGTAATTCATTAGAAATGTTCTTTTCCACCCTGTAGAAAGCTAGCAGAGGCTTGCTACAGATTATTCATTAAAAATGGGAAAAATTGGCAAGCTCTGAAATACATCTGCTTCTTTACTGCTGAGTAGCAATGGAAATACCTATTCCAAAATTAGATTGATGATTCTAGTTACATTGTGCTTTGAATACAAATAGCTGCAGTTCTAACATTTTGTAGATATTGTAAAACAAACAAAAGCATTTCTTACTGAGAGCGCAGTCCTAATCTGGAGTTAGACTGGCACAGTTAGGACAAGTTTGGCTGGCACAAGGCCCACCATAAAGCACATTTGGACCATTCTCGGAGTCAGGGAGGATGGTGCATGTCTGTGTGCTGGCCTCTCTGACTCCGAGAATGGTCCAAACATACTTTACAGTGCCAACCCTTGTGCCAACTGGGACGCAGCAGAGGAACGATTTAATTTTGAAAAATCAAGTATGCAGGCCCCTTCAAGTGATAGACATGTCTAGTTTGGCACTTAGAATACTCTAAAGGTAAAGGTAAAGGTTTCCCCACGACCGAATGGTCTAGTCGTGACCGACTGTAGGGGGCGGTGCTCATCTCCGTTTCAAAGCCTGTAGAGCCAGCGTTTTTTTGTCCTATCATGTGGCCAGCATGACTCTACGCCGTAGCGCACGGAACGCCGTTACCTTCCCACTGAAGTGGTCCCTATTTATCTACTTGCATTTTTTTAGGTGCTTTCGAACTGCTAGGTTGGCAGGAGCTGGGACAAGCAACGGGAGCTCACTGTCACGCAGTCTCAAACTCCCAACCTTGGGGTTGAAAGCCCAGCAACAGCAGATTAACTCGCTGCGCCACCACATCCCACTCTAGATCAGTATTATTCAAACTGTGGATTCTGAACCACTTGGTGGGTCGCAACCTAATGTCAGGTGGGTTACGGAAAACTGGGAGCAGCCATCCTGGAAACTGCATACCTTACTCTTGTTATATACCTTTTGAGAGTGTTAACAGTTTGAATTTTCAAGTGAGGGTTTTTAAAAATTTTGCTTTTAGTTCAATGTCTTTACATCATACTTTGTCCTAATCTTGCTTTCTGTCAGGGATGTTTCATGATTGTACAATTGCTGCAGACTAAGAATGCCAATTTGCATTTTAGGAATGTTATTTGGTTATGTTACAATGACAGCACTTCCAGGTTAATGATGTCACTTCCTCCCACAACATCACTTCCAGGTTAATGACATCACCTCCAGTGGGTCCTGACACAAGTGCCATTCTAAAGTGCGTCCCCTTCAAAAAGGTTTGAATACCGCTACTGTAGATCAGTACAGATTTCCCCTTAAGGGGAGTGGCCCAGCTATGGTGTCTGACAGCACCACTTAATCACAGTGCCACGGGAACCCAGAGGCTGTAGCACTTACCTGGTTTCATGTGACATTAGAAAATTCTTTGTCGCCAAAAATGGGACATTCTTCTGCATTGCAGATGCCTGCAGAAGAGGCTGTGGGCCTCCCAGACCCCCTGAGACAGCAGTGTAACCTCCAGGTAAGCGCTACACCCAGCGCTACAGCCCCTGGGCGTCCAATGGAGAAGTGGCAGCATCGGGACACCCCTGCAGCCCCAGGCCCCGCCAGCACTCAGCACTTTTCCATTGTCCGAGTAGGACTTTGCGAACTGCTGCTCTAGCTATTAAGATTCTGCCCTTCTTGACTTTTAGTCTCATTTCACAGTTTCCATAGAATGCGCTGCCAAAAAAAGAAAACAAAAAGGTAAAGGGAAAAAAGCATGGTGAGGACAGCACAGAGTAACTCCACCGTTAACCTAGTTTCCTCCATGCTGAGTTTCCAAGTATTTTGGAACACTTCATCTGCTAATCAATCAGATATGTTAACCATTTCAAACATCTTCAGAACCCAAGAGAAACAATTCATTCTATTTCCCCCTCAACCATAAATTTCCTATGATAACTCATTTAGCATTCCTGTGCTTGTCACTATTGTGTGCTAAATTGGAATGTTGCCATGTCTGTACTATGGAGAATTGCTATCTGTGTTAAGATGGTTAGCGATAACTGTCATCATGATTTTCAAACCATTTCCCCCACAGTAATATTATTACATTACTACTAAATGACCTTCAAAACAGACAAGATAATACTAGGAATTGATGTGACCTCCATCACAAAAGCCATAACTTTCTAGGACTTTTTGTCACAAGTTCCCATCCTTTCTTAACACAGCTATTTCAAAACTGAACCTTACTGAACTGACTGAGCACTGTGAGTTTGTTCATATGGTTTTAAACCCTGATTAAATATTATTAAAAAGTTTTAAACTTTTTATTGTAAAAGAAAGAATCATTATGTGACTATCCCATAATTTCTCATGGCAAGTGTTTTTAATATTAATTTAAATGCTCCGGGGTCATGACTGCTATTAGAAAAAATTATTACTTTTCCCAGGATAAATATGGTCTTGGCTTCCAGCCGCCTGAATAACATATGTCTCCTTTTTTCACTGATGTCATATGCAGAAGCATGATGATTTGCAGGAGCATATAATCTGCTTCATACATACACTTATTTTGTACAATGCGGATAGCTGGCACCTGCTGCATCCTAAAAACACATGCAAAACTGCCCCCTGGCAAAAAAACTGTTCACTGAAGGATTAGCACTCAGGGATAAGGCAATATGCATCCTGAACCCATGGCAAAACCAGGCAAGCTCAAGATTGCAAACCTATGCACACTTTCCTGAAAGTCAGCCCCACTAAAGACAATAGAACTTACTTCTGAGTAGAGAAATTTAGGCTTGTGCTCTAGATGGGGCTAACTTTGCAAAAAATGTCAGCCTTAAAAACAAGACCAAAAAAAAGCAAGGAAATGAAAAATTACATTACTCTTGCTATCAAATAGCCTTAACTATGCATTATAATGTATGGTATAAGATAGCATTAAAAAAATAAGCAAACCAAAAAATAAGTGAGCCAGGCAAACCAAACCTAACCTGTGCTGGAATAAGCAGGCCAACTTAACCTGTGCTGGAATAAGCAGGCCAACTGGCCTGTGCCATATCCATGCCAGATTAGGAGGTGGCTGCCGTGCAACAAGGAGTAAGGGGATATATTTCCCCTTACCATGTTGTCCGGGTCCCAGTCCGGGCCCCAGATTCTTGAGAGACTGACCGGGGAAGATCAGGCTGCTCTGCACGGTGCGTTGAGGTGCCCCATCCTGATGCCACTTGCTCGGCCAAGGATCTGGGTCCAACGGGCAGGGGCGCCACAATCGGGCTTCAAGTGGTGACCCAGGTGCCCTTGCCTCTGCCCACCACCACGTTCACTCGCAGCTTGACCGGCAGATCGCAAGTGGACGCAGACGTGGTGCCCGCCAGGGTGCCTCGGCTGCCACAAGCACTGCCCAGCGATAGCCAACAGCCCAGCAGGGCATGTATGCAGGTCCGACAGCCGCAGACACGGCTGCCGGGAGAAACAAGAGCAGGAGCCCCAAGCCCAGGAGATTGGCAGGATCGGAGCCCCACTGGGTCACGAGGGTTGTGTAGCTTTAAGCCGAGCAGGGCAAGCCAAGGGATGGAGCTGTCTGAGGACGATATAAGGGCCTGCCGATGATGAGGCAGGCAGTCTGACGGAGCAACCGGTAGCTGTGCATCTGCTGGTTACAGTGCTTGTCTCTGCCAGAGGTGAGGGAGAAGGACTAGAGTGACTTAACGCCCTTCCCTTTGCCCCACCATGAAGAAGCAACAGGCCTGAGGAAGGAAGGCTGCCTGACAGGGAACCTCGGACAGCGGACCCCAAGTCACCAGAGACCCCCCTTTCTGGCAGGGAGATGGACAACCTATACCGATGGGCTGGGGCCCTGGACCCCGGTAACCCACACCTGTATAGCGCAGCAGCCACCCCTATGGGGATACCTGGACCTGCACCACCACCAAAATAGCTGGTGCAGATCTTAGCAGCCCAGTGTAACACTGGGCTAGCCGGGGGGGGAGGATTTATCACTCAGGTCGATCCCACTCCCCTCCTGGGCCTAGTCCACTCACCTGTTCACCCTATACCCGCCCACTCCAAGCCCCTGTGCTGGTTGCCCTCAGCTGATTCAAACTTACCTTTTCCCATCACTGCAGAAGCTGGATTTTGCCTCCATGAACCAGCGCACATCCGTATGATGGCTCAGCCAACTCTCAAGGAGGCATGAACATGCTTTACAGCACATTAGCAACACTCCTGAGACTGTGCAAGGGACTTATGCCAGCCTATCTGCTTCTTAAGATTGCGCCCATAGTTTGCAACTAAGGTTGAGTCAGAAAAATAGGAAATTGGATGCTCAAATTAGCTAGAATTTTCCCATTTTCCCAGATGGGAGATAAAAATAAGGTTTTCTTGTTTAAAAGAAAGTGTGATAAGAGGGTTGTCTTGACTAATGAGATGGCTTAGGACTGAGGGTTTTTTAGACTCATCATATTGTGAATCTAGTACTTACCAGTTTGCGTGATTTCTTATTGTGTGCTCAGTCTGTAGATAGATACACATATTATTTTCTACTCCACAAGATCTAGTGATGGCCACTAGTTGGATGGCTTTAAATTGGACTGAACAAATTCATGGAGGACAGATCTATCAGTGGCTACTATCATAATAGCTATGCACTGTCTTCATGTTCAGTGGCGGTACATCTTTGAGTACCAATTGCAGGTAAGACACGAGGGAGATATATATGTCTTTTTCTCCTTTTCTGGGCAGCTCAGAAAGCAGCTGGTGGGATACTGTGGGAAACAGGATACTGGACTGAATGGGTCTTATGCCCCAAGTATCCAACGCTCTCCCTTCCAAAGGAAACCTACCCTGTAAAAACTGCTGTGAGCTTTCCACCACTAGCTTATGACAGTTTTGTACATGAAGCAAAAAATATTCAAGTCATATCATCTCATACCAGATATAATGACATACTTCATCTAATATGAAGATTAGAAGAAAAACCAGAGCTCCCTCTGGAACCCGTTACCCACATTCTTTATAGCCCTGCCTACCTCCCTAGAGAATGGGAAGCAAAAGCACATTCAATTGCAACTGTATATCTTCTCTTAATAAATAAACAATCACCTCTACTAAATGATGAATTGTCCCTATATAAATACTAAATTGTCCCTATTCACCCCTGTGCAGGGTCTTTTCTAGTGGCTGTATTTTGTTTTTGTTTTTTGTTTTTTAGATTGTGAGTCCTTTTGGGACAGGGAGCCATTTAACTTTATTATTATTATTTGCCTGTAAATTGCTTTGTGAACTTTGTGTTGAAAAGCGGTATATAAATACTGTTTGATGATGACCTGTGATAAATCTGGGGTATAACTAGGAACCAGAAAAAGGGAAATTCCCATCCACAAAAGTGACAAAATGCTATGAAAGAATGTGGTTTCCAGCAGGTAAGACTCACCGATGTACTGCTGAAAGAACTTAGGGCTCAATCTAAACTTCTCTAGCACCTAGTGCTACAGTGGTGCCAAAATGGGATCCTATGGGGCGAGGGAAGCAGTCGCAGGTCTCCCTTACCCCATGTTGATCTACAGTGGCCCCAATGGGTCTACTCAGATCTGCATCCACCTTGGACACATAACAGATCTCCTGGTTCGGGAGAGAGCATAGGAGTCTGCCACTGTCTCCACCCCTCCTTCCGAGCCTGGTCTAACTCATGGTCCTTCCTCCCACCACCCTGTCCTGCCCCCTCCCCACCTTTCCCCCACCCTGAAAAGGCTCACAGCCAGTGTAATGTATGGCACTTTTTACGACACTGGAGCACGAAGTAAGTCCAGAGTACACAAGGGCTGCCTGACACCTACATTATTCTTTTAAAAAAATCCACATTGCCAGCTGGGAAATACAGGTACTAGTCCAGCGCACTTACCATATCAAATCAAAAGAATTCAAACGAAAGCCCT
>JAJKFI010000038.1:5889183-5905328 GCA_029204185.1 Lerista edwardsae
AGGGCTTTCGTTTGAATTCTTTTGATTTGATATGGTAAGTGCGCTGGTAAGGAACTGGACTATACAGCCAGTCATTGAAGTTACACCCCCTGCACGCATGCACGCACGCACGTACACACACACACACACACCTGAGAGTGCCATTCCCCCATTTTCCTAATATCCTAAGTGTTCTGCTTATATGGTATTGCCCCCCCCCATGGCACATGATAAGGGAAATGAAAGTGGAAGGAATGACACAGGCTCCTGATTAGGTGCTGGAGTAAGAGCCCAGGGCTCATTTATTACCTTCCCCCTGCTTTTTACAAGGTTCTCACAGCCCTGGCTACACATGGTTTCCTGACTCACTGTAGAGAATTTTAAATAGTTGCTTAAAATAGCTCTATGGATTTTTAAATGACTGGCAACATGCACAATTAAACCTTTCAAAACCTTTTTATAGATACGTATAAGCAAGCCAATAAATTCCAGGAAAAAAAACTCCAATGCCACATTTTGGAGTGAACTAAAGTAATTTCTGAAGGAAACGTCGGACTATTGCATGACTGAAGACGAGATGGTTAATTGATGGACTGAAGAAAGCTGGAGTTGAATCAAGTTAGGGCCCAATCCTACCCAACTTTCTGGTGCCAATGCAGCCACAATGGAGCCCTGAGGTAAGGGAACAAACATTACTGCCCAGCCACTCACCCACCCACCCGTCAGACACAGCACACACCCTGTTGGCATGGCTTCATCAGTGTTGAAAGGTTGGATAGAACTGGGCCTTTATTTATTTACATATATATCAAATTGGATATTAGGGTAAGGTATAGATCTGGCAATGTAAGAAATAAAAAGTCTTTTCTTTCTGCATTCTTCACACACTCCACAACCTATATCCTCTATCTGGATATTTATCAAATTGCAAGAGGATGAATCTCCACAAAACGAATAACTCACCCATCTTTCACCATTTATACACAGGTATATGAATCAATCATGAAGTGTGATATTGGAAGTACTGGATTAAGGCTGCACTCTTTGATAGGAAGAAAGAGAATTAAAGTTGTAGGAGAATGGAAACCAGGAGTAGTCAACCTTTTGGGCAAGCAATAACTAAAAGTATGTGATTATGCTACTCTAGTGCACACTATAGTACCCATGCATCTCCTATATCTTTGAGTGATTTTGCTTTAGGGTGCAATCCTAACCTGGAGTTAGGCCAGCACAGTTAGGCCAGCCCAAGGGACATCGTAAAGTATGTTTGGGCCACTCTTGGAGTCGGAGAGGATAGCACACAGACGTGCACCATCCTCCCTGACTCCAAGAGTGGTCCACATACGCTTTACGGTGGCCCTGGTGCAAGCCAAACTTTGCTGGCCTAACTCCAGGTTAGGATTGCGCTCTTAGTCTACTACAGTGATTTCCAACTCGTCAAAAGCTGGGACACACTTCAACCCTAACCTGCAACATGGGACTCATATTCAAGAGCAGGCTATGAGAAGGATGGGCAAACCAGCAGCGACACTGCTATGCACGTCTGGCTCATCCATGAGGCTAACTGAGGCAGGCAGCAAATTGATGGAAGCATCCACCTGTGCCTGCGCATTTGCCTGCACTGCTGCTACTCCTCTTCCCACTCCCTGGATTAGCAAAGGAATGCTCAAGCCCAAAACTCTCCTCCACACTGCCTCTTCCACTCACTTCCCCTCTTCCTTTTCCAGTTGAGGGAGTAGGAGGAGCCAAGGCTGGTGCAGCACATGGAGGTAGCATGTAGCACACTGCCGCATGTCCCAGGAGATCTTGGCAATTCTGCTACTATGGTTATTCTTCCTTTTCCTGCTCAGCACTGGCCAATTGCATGGCGATGGGCCTCCTGTACCTGCCTATTGGACACAATGTGCTTTTCTGCAGATCCTGTTGCACTGTTTTATTCCTAGTGACATTGCTAAGTTGATTCTGCAGAACCCTGATTGTTTTTGTTATATAGCACATTTTAGGTTTTTTATATATATTTTATGTTTTGTACATGTGTGTTTCTATGTATATGTTTATATATTTAAGGTATTTTAATAAATATTTTGTGAGCTGCCTTGGGCATTAGCCTTGATCAAGGGAAAGGTGGGATATAATTTTTAAAAAAAATAGAATAAATTGGTGTGGAGTACTGCTCCGCCTGCCCGCCTGCCTGCCTGCCTGTCCGCCCGTCATGGGAGGAGAGACAGGGCAAAGAGGAGCATAGCAACAGTGTGCACTTACATTAAAGATGGTGTGAGACAAAGAGCTAAGAAGTACGGAAGGGCAGGAGGAGCACCGTGGGTGGTTAGAGGAAGGACCTGGGGGTGCTGACCAAAGCACCCCCTCTAAAGCAAAAGCCTCATCGAGGACACAGCCTTGGCTACTGCTCAAATTTTGCAGGCCTGAGTCCCAAAATAAAATGACAGTAGCTGCACTGCCAAGACTCACTGAAGTCAGGACCCACTTCTGGGCCCTGACCTACCAGCTGGAGACCTTTTGTCTACTAACTAAACCAAGGAGCAAGCAGCAGCACAGTGCTGGAGACCCAATGCCACAGCCATGCCCACAGGCTTTCCTGTTCTTGCCCAGAAATGCAATAAATTCCTGCTGACTGCGCCTTTCTACCGCAGTTACCATAGATTAGCCACCCACTAGAGACAGCATTCAAGCTTGGCCATAGGGAAATATTAATAAGGCACTTCCACAACCATGGTCCGGAAACAATCAGAGCCATTAAAACTAGGTCTGAAGGAGAACTGCAGCTGACCTTATCATTCCCTTCATTCCAAGTTGTCTGATCCTGTGGCCCTGGAGTCCTGCACTTGGAAGTTATTCTAGATGTGCATAAAGAAGGAGAACTTGAAGTCATTTGAAGAGAACAGATCAGATCCTCTGACTAAGCACAGCCGGTGACTGGGTCTACAGAGGCAGCCAGAAGGGATTATGGCTTCTCACTCTGTGTGTGTCTGTTTATAATTCTCTCCAGAAAGAGGAAATGTGGCTTAGACTAACAGGCAGCTGAGAGATCCTTCCTTGGGATATTAGGCTTGCCCAAGGACTTGGCTAAAGGTTAAAATGATGTAACCTTTGAGCCTTGCTTTATTGCTGGATTTGCAAACAGTAGGCTTTGTTTTTAAGAGTGACTTCTTTGCAGGTGGCCAGAGACAAGGAGTCCACCTACATTTTCTGGAAAGTAACCTGTTTTTCCCCATCCCCAGTGTCCGTTCAGTGCCATATTAAGTCTCAATTATGTCTGCAAGCAAATAGCAATCGAAAAGCAGGGCTGCCTCACACAAAGAGAATGGGAAAGATTTGTCATTTTATGGGATATCGAAACCCTAGAGAAAAAGGAAGACTCTTAAGCCTGAAAGCCCCAAAGCTGAGACTCATGTCTTCTCAGTTATTAAAATATGTAAGCTTTTATGACCATGGAAGCTTGTCCTTGGACAAAACACTGGCTCTTCAGCTTAAAAACGGAGATGAGCAAACGCCCCCTACAGTCGGTCACGGCTAGGCCATTCGGTCGTGGGGAAACCTTTACCTTTACCTTTCAGCTTTTATGAAAATATTTTCTAAAATATGAGAAAAGAATCTATAGAAAGAAGGTAATTCATGGGACAGTTTCTGTCATCCTGGGGAAAAATGTGTTACTGTCCAGAAAATGTAGGTGGAGTCCTTGTCTCTGGCCACCTGCAGAGAAGTGACTCTTAAAAAGATTTCATATATCATTAAATAACAGAAAGCAACTTCTATCATCATGAAAAAAAAGGTAATGCAAGGATTAGCAACCTGCTCTTGACCATTGCCAACAAAGAGCCAAGCTATTATTGTTTTGCATCTTCAGCATTGCTTTTAAATACAACAGTTGGCCTTTTCTTGTACTGTCTATTCAGTCCAGCTACCTTCTGGTAGAAGGTCTTTATGATAGCAGTCATGGTTAAAATCAAGGATACAGTCCTCCATCTTGATTGATTTTGGTTGCTTTTTAATTAAAAAGCCAACAAAACCAAAATCTTGATTATTTCATATAACTAATGATCCAGTATCTTCCAGTAACAATATGTTCTTTTTCATCCTCATATTTTGCATCGCAGGAGCAAATGCATTGAAAGCTGTGGAATCAATCCAGGGACCTTCAATAAGTTATATATGAATCAATTTCAGAGCGGACAAAAAAAATCAAACCCCAGCAGACAAATGAAAGAACATCATACAAAGGTGCAAAGGAGATCTGTAACTCAGGGCACATCTTAACATCTCCTAAGTCTGTAACTTAGGGCACATCTTGGGACCGACAGATTGGGTTGCCTACGCAGTATCCAGTGCAAGGTAAGTGCCAGCTGGAAGGCAACTCAGACTGAGTATTTTCCCCTTACTCTATGTCGCACCCCAGTCACCCCATGGCACTACTCAAATTTGCACTCATGATTTCACAGGCACAAATCCAAACAGCCTGTGTAATGCTGCTCAGGCCAGGGACGGGGGTTGGGATTCAGCCTGTACCCATAGCCAGTCCCAGCCCCTCCTGGACCTTTTCCACCTCCTGGCCTGCCTTCCCCCATTGAAAAACACCCGCCCCCACCTCCAGTCCATCCTCCCACCACCCGCTTCCATCTCCTGCACTGGCCTGCCTCGGCTGGCAGAAACCTACTGGTGCAGGGTCTAGATCTGGCGTCTGCGAAGGCCCCGCTGATTCCCAAGGTGACACTAACATGGTTTACAGCTCTTTTGTAATAACCAGAAGCCGGCGCAAGGGGCGTAAGTGCCAGTTTGGATTGCTCTGCCCAGCAGTGCCACACTGTAGGTCTTTAGCATTATTTGATTTCTGAGTCTGAACTCAGATTCCTAAGCAATGAAATTCTCTGCTTTCCAAGTTGGGCGACATAAGGCAATCTTCTGGATTACAAATTAAAATAACTTGAAGAGATTTGGAGAGATTCAGGCAGACTATTAATAAAACCAGAGTTAGATTTATATGACACAGTGGAATAAACAAATGTGGAAAGGAAAAGGAAAAAATAATTTCTGTGCAGCCTCCGAACTGAATGTGTAGATTCTATCCTAGCCAATTTCCAGGGAATTTAGGATGCTGCATACGTATGTGCATGCCACTCCTCAAAAGTCCTCAGGATGCCAAGGTCTCAGTTAGAATAGCTTATTGATATGCATATTTGATATCCAGTACTTGCCACACACTTTGATGAACATTCTCCTAGGCTACATGTCTGCTGCAGCACCCCAGGCACCTTACATCAGTGAAGGCAGCTGCATATGAAAGAGATAGGCCTAAGGGCTAAAAGAAGCCAGAACAAAGGCACTGGTATGAATGATGAGTAACTGCAAACATCACAGCTGACTTCATGAGCAGTGCATTGAACTAACTCCATAGAAATAAGTTTTAGCAGTCAAACGAAATCGCTGTAGGGGGGGCGACTGTGGCTGCTGTGGGTGTTGTGAGCCACTGCTGACAGCAAGGAGACAGAGCTGAGGCAGGCAGCTTAGACAGCAAATGGTTAAATTGCCTGTATGACAGGAGGCCTCTTTATAGAATGAAGGCAAGTTCCAACAAGAGGGAAAGATACTATTCCATGGAATAGGGAATAGAAGATAATCAAGTTGCTCAATGAGAATGTGCAGCAGTGGGTAAGAAAGTACAGTAGTGAGGTTAATTATCAAATGAATTAATTAATTCATGGCCCACTGGAGGGCAGAGAATAGGCTAATGCTTTGACCAAGTAAAATATTCACTGGCCACTGAGATAGATGGCACTTCAGCATCTAGCCTAGTTTAGTATAATACAGATTAATATTATTGTCTCTGAAGAGGTACAGTAATATGGGCATTTTCAGAAAAGGTTCTGTTTCTCTTTTATACTTCTTAGCTTAGCTTAAACATCTGTCCCTATAATGGGAATGGAGACGGTAGACTTGATGTGTGTTCCACAGTCACTGCGCTCTGGCTGGTTGCAGAGTCCAACATAGAACTGGGCTGTAAGGCTATAATCTTCAATGCAATCATTAGCCAGTAAGTCCCATTGAAATTAATGGGACTTGCATCTGAGTAAAGAGGCATACAATTGCATTTCACAAAGGTGGGAGACTTTTTTATATAAGGCTGGTGAGTTTGGTGTTTGACTGGAAGAGTCACTTGGGCTGCAATTGTAAAAGAAAAAAAACACAAGAAACTTTAGCTGAAAACAAAGGATATTATTTTTTCCATTTTTAAAATGGCATGCAGGGAGTGCAATTTGGATCAAAACAATGACGGGAGCAAACTATTAGCCCTCCAGATGAACACCTAGAGTGAAGACTGCTGAGCCCAAGTGAACTGCATTCTTTCTTAATAAGCTGCAGCTTTAAATTCGCAGCAGGCCAACAATCACTTGGATGCCCATGGGCTTCGAAAAGAGTAATTGTGCAGAAGTTTGGGCGAAGGAGAGGTTTGGAATTGATGTCCTTTTGGGCCCTCCTGACAATATGATTTTATAATCATATATAGATTTCTGATCACATAAATTCAAGAGTTCTTTGAAAACAGTCTTAATGTCTGGGGTGAATTTCTATTCATGCCATTCCAATGAATCCGTTTAAGTAATTAAAATTGTTTGGTTATGCTTCTATGCACTGTAGAACAATCAGAGCAGTACTTCCAGCTGCACTCCACTAGCAAAGAGGCTGTGAGCTAACGGAAAATTGACGAATTCAGTGTGACAATTCATTGGCCCTTTTAAAGGACATTCTCTTCCAAATCTGTGGGGACCACTCCAGATAGTGTGTGACTCGTTCCTAAATCATCCTGAAATTTCACAGGATGAAAAGACTCACATAAATGCACTCTTAATGAAAAGCACAACATGAATTCCATTTTTATGGAATCAGCTCTTCCACTTCAAATTACCCCAAAGCATATGCAGTACAAAACCGAGCAACCTCTGGGGCACTGCTAATCCACTTCATTAGAGAAGTTCCTTCATAAGCTGTTTGCAGTGTTTTCTCTGAGTCATCTTTATCATTATCCCAGTGAGGATGGGCAAGCACTTGGTTTTCACAATGTGTTCCATTCTAACATAGAAAATGGTGTGAACATCATTCAGCATTACTCAATACTCTGGCTTAATGTGGCCATCCTGCCACTTGATTGCCAGCTTTGGCTGACTATGTGGGAGGACCATTTCGGGAATGCACCAAACTCATCACTAGAACTTCCAACTTTCCAACACACACACACACACACACACACACACACACACACACACACACTTTTCTCTCTCTAAGACAAACACTTATAAAGGGAGAGATATTTATAAGCGGTTTGAGGCTCTTGTGTGTGCTAAATTAAGCAACACCATCCAATGGGAGCTTGAGAAGGGAGGGATCTGTAAAACAACAGCAGGGGAGGTGAGTCTGAGGAACTTTTTGCTATAGTTTCCTTCATGCACATTGTTTTGATATGGAAAGCACACACGCACACAAAATGGAAGAGTTTTTTTAAATTATTAAAATAATACAGGGCAGGCATGATCTGGACCAAAATCAATATGGGACAAATAATTGAACCCGTCTTGCCCCTGCCATGGTTTGACCTAGTTTTATGCCCACCTCCATTTTAATAAAACTGAAAGACTGGAAGAATAGGGTAGAGGAGCAAGAATGGGAAATAATTTATTTTAATCTATATCCTGCCCTTCCTCCAAAGAGCTCAGGGTAGTGTAGGTGGTTGCTCTTGCCCACCTATGTTTTTCTTCACAACAACTCTGGAAGGGAAGTTAGGGGTAGTGATTGGTCCAAAGCCAGTCAGTTAGCTTCATGACTGAATGTAATGGGGATTTGAAACTAGGTCTATCCTATCTAACCATGACACCACATTGGGAAGGCTGTGGCATAGTATGAGTGCCCAATTGGATTAGAAATCGATAGGGCTGCCCTGACAGGGATGGCTTCCATCCAGCTTCCAAACTGCTTTTGGAGCAATATGGAATTAAAGCTATAACTGTGATTCCAGTAGGCTGCAGAAGTCTCAGCAGTGTCTCAGCAATTTGGGGGAAGGACCCAGATCAAGCCAATTAGGGGAGGGGCTATGGCTTCCTTGGTGCAATATCTGGCATCTCCAAGTAAGACCAAGAAAAAAATCTTGCCTGAAAGCTTGGAGAGTTACTGCCAATCAGTGTTGAAAATACTGTGACAGGATTTGGCAGCTTTCTGGCTAAAGCCATTTCACTTTCATCTCGCAACCAGTTACTTGAAGGAAAAAGGGGAGGACCCAAAGTGTTGGATAAAAACCTTTTTTATTAACAAGGGACTCCAAAATGATACAATCTCAATAACCTGGAGCAACTTGTTACTAATAAAACAAGATTTTTCAGCATCTGGAGACCAGCCCTTTTTTTCCCCGCAGGCATGGCAAAAGTGCTGCCCTCCCTTCTGCTCCTTAGCACATGCAGGCTTCGTGAGTTAATGTTATGGTCACCCCAGGAATCAGCATCCTTGCAGTCAGTTTTTTACTTGCATGTAATCTTTTAAGAGCATTCACCAATTAAACCTGGACAGAATTCTCGCTATGACGTAGTGAACCCAACACTCCCACCCTCCACTCCTCATTATTAGAGAGCACTGATAGGTATGGGAAAATACATTTTGTGAAAAACTGGGAGTGGTGTTTGTTGTAAAACTCACCATGGGGTGCCAATCAAACTATTAATGGAAGTGGTTGTTGTTAGGTGGTATCTATTGTTATCACTTGATAAACACAGCAATGTGAACTGGAGATGTTGAAATACGTGTCAGCAAGATGAGGCAGAGTAGCTGGCCTGAGAAATGTTGAATTCTGCTCCCTTTCACTTCACTGGGTGGAATGATGTCTTCCCATGCACTCCCAAGAATAAGATCAGGAAACTACCATGCTCCATTCAAAACAGCTGAATTATCTGCTTCAATTGTGCTGCATCAGTGCCTTTGCTACTAGGAAAAGGAAATCCAGAGCTGGATTTCTATGCCCCTGGAATGGACTCAGATTCAATCCTGCCAATTGTTTGATGTAGTGTTATTTCCAGAATCTCTGCCAAGCCATCATCTAAAGCAGGCCCGTAACTCTATAAGCTGAGTGTGCAACCTCACCAGCCAATCTTCAGCCGCACCTCCTAAAGCTGCTGTTTTCCAGTTTTCTCTTACTTAATGTCTCTGAGATGGAACAAACATCAGACTGCCTGGGGTTTTATAGAGGTAGCTTGCAGGGAGACTGCAAGGCTCTGAGCCAGCAACCAACAATTCCTGCTGGCACCTGAGCCAACACTATGGCCAAGTAAGCATCATTGAAATTACTCTATTACACTTTTTTTTCCTCCTGTGCACAACCACTCAGTTAAGGCATCCATATTCAAGAGGAAATCATGTTCCTGAAATGTGCAGCTGTGACTTGTGCCCAAATGAAGATGTGGCTTTCCTAATTCAAACTGATCTTCTTCATCAGGCCCTCATCTGTGATCAGTCGCACGTACTATTTCATAAGACAACAGGCATGTGGATGTGGGCAAATCTGTGGCTATTATATATCTGGATTTTGAGAAGGTGTTTGACATGGTCCCTCACCAAAGGCTGCTGAGAATATGCCTCAGTCAGGGAATAAGAGGGCAGGTCCTCTCATCGGCGGCCAGTAGGCTACCTCAGACTGCCATGTGCAAGGGAGTAGCAACAGGAAGCAGGTATCTTATTGTCCTGTGTGCTCCCTAAGGTATCTGGTGGGTCACTGCGAGATTCAGGATGCTGGACTAGATGGACCTTAGCCCTGATCCAGCAGGGTTCTTAAGACAAAGAAGAGCAGAGGCTTTTCCCTTGGATAGCACACTTACCTGGTTTCACTGGACATGGGATGCACCTGCTAACCCCCCCAAAAGGCTCCCACACTGCCACAACAATCCTCATACTTGGTCAAACCAGGCAATGGCTCAGCACACTAGAAAAGAAAGGAAAAAGAGAGCATCAGAAGTCTGTACATCTAGTAAAGGAAAATGATCATTGCCTGCATTGAGCAGAGCTCTTCTTTGAGCAGAGCTCTTCTTTGAGCATTGAGCAGATCTCTGCAAGATCTCTTCTTACTCAAACAATCTATGATTCTATGATCATGCCAAACTGTGTGCCCAGACCCTCATTCCTTCTCTTCAGGGACAGCATATTCTTCAACAAAGACAATGGGGAGAGGAAGGAGAAGTACCGGCATCGGCGGCCTGTCTATTGATGAAGGGGACTTGACAACACAGATGTGCCTGCTTTAGACTTGCAGCCCAAACCAATGCATGTCTATTCAGAAGTAAGTACCATCATAGCCAATGGGGCTTACTCCCAGGTAAGTGTGGATTGGATTGCAGCCTGAGTCACTGACGGAGCAATCCTAAACTGTGTTAGGACAGCATAAACTAAGCCAGCAAAGTTTGGCCAGCACAAGGAACACCGTAAAGTATGTTTGGACCACTCTCAGAGGCAGAGAGGCCAGCACAAAGACACATACCATCTTCCCTGACTCCGAGAGTAATCCAAAAACGTTTTATGGTGGCCCTTGTGCTGGCCAAATGTTGCTGGCTTAATTTATGCCTGCCTAACTCCAGTTTAGGATTGCACTCTAAGACATCATAGGCAGCAAAGCTTCCCCCATAGTCAGCATTGTACAAATAGGAAAATGAGAGTTTGTGACTTCGGCCATTATAAAACTTGGGTATTAATATTTGGTACTACTGGTACATAGGTACTACTGCTAGGTTTAAGTAGGGAGTATGATCTAGAAATGATATCACTAAGCAAAGCTTTGGATCCAACTCATGGCTGTTCTCAAACTCACATGGACACACAGTTCCAGATCTTGTGGGGACATTTGAGTTGAGCTATCACAGTCCACAGACCAAATCTGACACTTAACGGTCCCCAAAATGGCTATGTGCCCAGTGCTCACATTCCAGTACACTGGCTTCTGCCTGGAACAGAAGACACAGATGCTCTCTGCCTGGGCTTCTAGTCATCTAATCACCCAGTCTGCTCAGCTGCAAGCCCTGTTCTGAATGAGCAAAGCAAAAACAAGGCCACACTCACTGTACAGCTTTTCCTGCAACATCCTGTAGACGGCATAAGACTTAAATGTGCTACCGTCTAATCAGTCAGTCACCCAAGAAGTGTGGCTCCATTGCTCTCATATTATAGAATTGGGTTTTCTTCATCCTACTATCTTAGGTGAAATGTTTCAGATCAAATCCCTTATTTTCAGAATCTGCCTAAAATTGTTCAGCTGAGAAATATAAATGTGGAAAGTTGAGATGCAACTGACCTTAACTAATGTCAGAATTCATTGCTTTAGAGCAGTGGTTCCCAAACTGTGAGCCTTGGCTCCCCAGGGAAGTGTGGGAGCCAGCCAAGGAAGCCGTGGAATCCTCGCAAAAAAACCACCACCCTGTACAATGCATAGGGTTGTGGCGATAACAGGGAGCCATGGCCAATAGCCCAGTAGGTCACAGGAACTGCCAGTCAAAAAAGTTTTGGAACTACTGCTCTAGGTCAGGGGACTCTAAACTCCAGCCAGCCGGCCAGATCTGGTCCCTCCCTGATCTGGCGTGAGTAGCACTTTGCGTTCTGCCGGGGACACCGCAAACGATCCCCACTACAGCCCCAGGGTGATCGGGGCCAGCTGCTTCTGGAGTCTGCTTCTGGAGCCCCAGCAAGCTGTGTGTCTCGCATTCTGCGTATGGGCAGCTGGCCATGACAACCCCTGGGAGCTGTAGTTGGGGTCATTCGAAGCGTCCCAGATGGAACATAAAGTGCCATTTGCACCAGGGGCAATTTTCCCTGCTGCAGCAATCTCCAGTTTGGAGGCAGCTGTTCTAGGTGAAAGCTGAATGGTTTATTCACTAAACTGAGTATGACCCACCTATGACTCTCCAGAGGAAAATTGTGGGGAAAAGGAAGGGGAAAAATAGGAACCTATATGGTAAAACTAGAACAGAGTTCCAGTGTAAAAAAACAACCACTGTAGTAATAATGAAGAAAATACATAAATATTACATTTAACACCTATGTATTCCATAGATTACAACAAAAGTTGGAAGGGGGGAGATTAAGGGCTAGAGATCTTCAGGCATGTGAGCCTTTTTACCATGCATGCTGCAGGGGAAATAAATGTTCCACTAAATTTAGGCATTCATTTAGTGAGTGAACAAAGTTTTTCTACATTTTATCCATTTCCAACTGAAATTACACAGAGTCGCTATAAAAACGACTCTCTTTAGATCCAGAAAAGACGTATGTGAGAGACAGAGGCATAAAAGTTGAAGAAAACGTTCCATGGTCAAGGTAACAGCTGCAGATTCCATTAGCTCTAGGACCTGCATGTACTGCCCTAAAGAAATCAAAGACATTTTTGGAACAGGTACAAACTGCTTTAGGCTGCACCTATCGTAGGTGGTGCACTACACTCTGCTGCACAACTAGTTTCCTGCTTTTTGTGGAAGGGCATCTGGGGAGGCAGAAGCTACTTGCATTCAACAGAGACACTTTCCACATTCCTGTCAGTGTGCTACCATATCACCACACCAGAACTGCTTGAAGCTATAATGTGAATGTGCTATTCAGTGGTTCCCAATCTATGGGTTGGGACCCACCAATGGGTTGAGAGCCAACTTCAGGTGGCTCAAAAAGCACCTAGAGCAGCCATATTGAAAATATGGGAAGATGAGATGTTGGAAAGGGGGAGGGCTGTGTGGCTGTTTTGCTTGTGTCAAGGTTGGAAATAGGCTTTTTTTCTTTCTGATTCACTTTGCTATTTGAAAATGGCTGAGATATAACCCAACTTATTGCTGCATTGTCAGGAAAGCAGCAGGCTCTGGTGTCACAATGATGGCACTTCCGGCCATGACATCACTTCTGGTGGGTCCTGGACAGTCGTTCTAAAAAGTGGATCCCAGTTCTAAGAAGTTTAAGAAGCACTACGCTATATAATTAAGAGTAGAACTTCATTTTTAAAACTTTTCGTAGACTTTTGAGAATCATTTACACAACCATCCGAGGTGACAAGGTGTGATTCCAATGTTTGAGATTTCAGCAAGCACTCAGATTCTGATACGCTGCACCACTGCAAAGATTCCACTTCAAAGCTGTTGACTAGTGGCATGATCAAACATTATTGTGCAATTAAAAAACAAAACCAAGTCCTTGGCGAGTGTTCATCTCTGATTGCTTTGCTGTGCACTTAGGTGAGAATCAAGGAAAATGTGCACGTATTTTTATGCACATGCAATTTAACATTTACGAATGGTTATTTGACTCTGCCCTAAGTTATAGCCCCACACACTAATCTCCACATACATTTTGCAATTACACTGTAGGATACAAACACAGGCATACATTGACATTTCACACTCATACTTCATCCAGATTGCATCCATGGTCTCACAATATGTAAAATACACCACAAAAGTGCACACAAAATAATGAGAATAGGTTTTACCTTTCCACGTACTGCCTCTAGGTAACATCTTCCCATGAGGCCCTGGGGCCTCTGCTGCTGGTTGCTGCCTGCAACAATGCTGTTGCTGGTGGCATTATCATTGTACTGGGGGCCGGAAGGAAGGTGAGATACCAACACAGTTTCAACACTGTTCTCTTCAGACTGTTCAGAGTCACTTTTCACTCTGGCCACCTGATGGATCTGTACTGTAGCTTCTGGAGGATGATTGATATGTACATTCACAAGGGAAGGGTTTACTGAAACTGGAAGAAAAGTTTAAAGCTTAAAAACAGAAACATGAATTTGCTCCTTGCTCTGCAAGAAGATAGAAGCCAGCATGCAGTTTTCTTCCTTAAGAAGGAAGAGATACCTTGACAACTTTAGTATCCTTGATAACAAACCAACTATCAGTGGTCATGTATAGCCCACAAGGTCCCATACCAGGGGTAGGCAATCTTAAATACTCCAAGAGCCATTTGGACCCGTTTTCTGGAGAAAAGAAAACCTCGGGAGCCACAAAACCCTTTTGACATCTAAAATGAAGATAATACTGCGTATATAGTTTTTTTTACCCTTATGCTATGTATAAAAAAACTATAGGGAGTGGCAACAGGACGCAAGAATTTTGTTGTCTCATGCCTCCCTGGGGCACCTGGTGGGCCGCTGTGAGATACAGGAAACTGGACTAGATGGGCCTTTGGCCTGATCCAGCGGGGCTCTTCTTATGTTCTTATGAGCTATCGCGGCTGAAAATCGGATCTCGACATTCGTCATTCACTGTCTCCAGCTTTCTCTCTCTCCCACCCCCAACCCTGCTGCCAATCCTCCACAGCCTTCCAATCGCACGTAAAAAAACGAACGGCAGAACAAAAACCAGCCACCACGCTGCACCTTGCAGGGCAACGCGGTGGATTGCCCGTTTGCAAAGAGCACATGTGACAAGCAGCAGCAGGATGGGCGGGCAGGGCAGACCCCAGAGCCGAGCCGAGCAGCTGCCCGTGCAACTGCTGCCACTATGGGGTGTGTTGTTGTTTTTTCAAAACGGTGGAGGATTTTTTATTTTTAGGTTTGCAAAAGGGGGATTCCAGGCTCGTGCACAGGAACTTTTGCAACTTGCACACCATCGATGCAAACAATCCCTCCACATTGCAGAAAGAGGGACCGGGCAAAAGATCCTGGAAAACGGGCAGGGGACACACACACACAACTGCGAGACCCAGCGCTTTCCGTGCTTGTAAGCAGGAGCTGCCCCAACGCGTGCAAAACCAGGGGCAACTTTGCAACCCAACCGAGAGCGAGCCAGAAAGTTTTCCCCACCGGCTCTCTGCTGCACGCCGCTGCCCCCCCACCACACTCCATCCCAGCTCTGCATGCGAAGCTATGCAAACACATGGAACAGTCAACACAAAAAGCCACGCACCCTTCCAGCCAGCAGATCAGCTCTGGAGCTTCACGGGTTGCCTTCTGCACAAGGCTATCCACGGACCGAGCAGGAGCCCAGCCGCCACCGCTGCCAGCACGCTCTCCCCACTTCCCAGAGCAGCGTGCAGCACAGGACTGGTGCCAAGCGGAGAGGCGCTCTCGGTAGCAGCTCCCAGCTCGGGGGGCTTGGAGGGAAGGGGAGAAAAGGGGGCGATTCCCAACCTGCAGCCCTGAGCACAGTGCAGCCTACCAGGAAGGAGAGCAAGCCCGCGGTCGCAGCCAATGCTGGGAGCCTCCTTTGCTACTTTCACCCGGACTCCGGAGCCGCAGCAGACGGCTAAAAGAGCCACATGCGGCTCCAGAATCATAGGTTGCTGACCCCAGTCCCATACAAACAAGTGGAATAATGTCTAGCTTGGCATGTAGCCCAAAATAAGGAAATAAACTACAAGCATTAGAATCCGGACAAGAAAATTAACAGCATCCATCAGGCTTCTATCTGAGCTATATTTAGACTGCAGCCTACATTATTAGCTTATTAGACTAGGTTCTAGACTAGAAACTAGACGAAAGTAGCATGTCAAATGTGTATTTATAGTTTTATTTTTAAAATTAACTTATTTGTAAATTACAGGCATCTAGTGGGATAATTTAGCAGCAAAAGTCAATGTCCTCACATTAAGTGCAAGTGGTCCCTTTAGCTAACAATTGTAAGTGTGTTGGTTTTGAAGGGAACAGTGTTGGACAGTAATAGGATCATGAATGATTAGGCTCAAAAGGCCCACCCTTCCTCTAGTGCACTTATAACCTGGTAAGTATTTTGTCACGCATGACAAGAAGAAAGGAAGGCCCAGATATGAGCAAGATAAATCATTGGCCTCTAACAAGCAATTAGACCAGGTCTTACTGAGTTGGTTGGACAGAGGAAGTGTGTACATAGAATGCTTCATCGAGTTGCTTGCCAGGCTATTTGGAGATTTTCCTACTTGTTTCCGTTCCAGTTTTTGAGCTGGCAGGTGGCAAAACTTCCCTGTAGAGTTAGATGGACACCAGCATTCATCCCTGCCCACACAGCGCCCTCCATTTAAACAGGGAATCTGGCAGAAATCTGTAAGGTAAAATAATCTGCAAGTCAAACCTATTAAAAGAACAGTCTGAGAGTTTACTTTAACCCTGAAAATAATCTCTCACTCACTCACTCACTCACTCACTCACTCACTCACTCACTCACTCACTCACTCAC